>JBBDGP010003081.1:167500-395000 GCA_037952835.1 Lithobates septentrionalis | reverse complement strand
CTGGTCTACTGTGTTGGAAAATGAAGTTGTTAAATTGGCAGCAGCAGAGTCGCCGGAGCTGGTTACCTGACTTTCTGCTTGTTGCTCTTCATTATTGTCATTGGAGAAGTCTTGTTCTTGGAATTGATTTGCTTGATCTGGTGTCTTATTGCTGAAATCATCTGCTGCGTTTTCCACACTCGTCTGAGCTTCATTTTCCTCTAGTGTGGGTAGATCGTTTTTTATATAAGTGAGCTCTGACTGTGGAGCACATACCTCAGTAACTGACTGAGATGTGGTCTGCTGAGGGTCTCCATCGATATCTGTACAATCAACTCTCATGTGCCTGTCACTGGTAGGGTGCTGTTTTAGTAAAACGGCTACTTGATTCATGTCATCGCCTTTGGTTTCTTCTTCTGTGTTCTCCACAAGGTCTTTGAGATCCATATGTGTCTCCTTTTCTTCTGCTGATGTTATAATAAGGAGTGGGGTTCGCAGAGAGTCATCCCTAGAGAGTGGGGTTTGTGGAGAGTCATCCCTAGAGAGTGGGGTTTGTGGAGAGTCATCGCTAGAGAGTGGGGTTCGTGGAGAGTCATCCCTAGAGAGTGGGGTCCACGGAGGGTCATCCCTAGAGAGTGGGGTCCACGGAGAGTCATCCCTAGAGAGTGGGGTCCAGGGAGGGTCATCCCTAGAGAGTGGGGTCCACGGAGAGTCATCCCTAGAGAGTGGGGTCCACAGAGAGTCATCCCTAGAGAGTGGGGTCCACGGAGAGTCATCCCTAGAGAGTGGGGTCCACGGAGAGTCATCCGTAGACAGTGGGAACTGAGGAGAGTCATCCCCAGTGTTCAAAGTGTTTAGTGCTGTGACCGATTGGGATGTAGACTCAATGTAATGGTCATACATTTTCCCTTTAAGGCCCCCCTGTACCAAAGTTTGTAGTGCATTGCCATCTTCAGTGATGGGGCTCTCCTGCCTTTGGGCCTCAGACGTGGAAGAGAACCTGCGCAAATCTTCATTTGAGTCCTCACCTTTGGTTTCCTCTTTTGTGGCCTCCACAAGGTCTTTGAGATCCCTATGTGTTTCCTTTTCTTCCTCCGATGCTGGTATATGTGATTTTATAGTAGAGAGCGGGGACTGCAGAGAGTCATCCCCAATGCCCAAAGCGTTTATTTCTGTGACCGAATGGGATGTAGACTCAACGTGATAGTTGTAAATTTTCCCTCGAAGGCCTCCCGGTAGCAGAGTCCGAAGTGCATTGCCATCTTCCGTGGTGAGGCCCTCCTGCATTTGGACCTCAGACATGGAAGAGAACCTGTGCAGTTCTTGCTTTCTTTCATTTTGGTGACTTAAGGATAAGTTAATGGAGCTAAGCACCGTAATGTTTTTGGGGACCGGTTCTGAGGATTCTTTCACCAGCTCCGACTTCTCCAGCATTTCTCTGCCTTCTGGATCCTCTCTGCATTGGGTTTTGTTGTCAGTTTCCATCCCATCGCACTCATCCTTCTGGTCGGTGGTGTCATCTCCTCCATGATGATGATGGCTTTGCAGGGGATCGGAATTGTTGCGCAACTCTTCCGTAGCTTTTCCGCCGTAATCATTTTGGTCTTTATTGATAACATCAGCAGTTTCAAATCCCTCCTGCTGAGCCGTGATATGAACTTCGTGTGTACCGAGCAAAGAATCAGCAAAGGGTTTTCTTCCAGGATCTGTGACTAAGCCGTTCTGTAGGTTACTGTTTACACGTCTGAATCTCAGATTACTGCTTTCATCACCTGCGAGCTCTCGCTGGGGGCTATCCGTGACATCGCCCTCGGCACTTCTGAGATCGGGACCTTGTTGGTCTGATGGCTCACATCTCTCCAGGGCTCGGTACTTATAGAATCTATAGGCCAGACCCAAAAGAAATAAGGCGGCTGCAGACAGGACAACTTTCCCCACCAGCTGCATGTCCAACTGCCACGCTCTGCTCTCCCACACCGTGTTAATCATTATTCTATATCAAGTGAGAGCTGAAGAATGTCAGGAATCCATGTAATTATTCTGCCTGTTGAAAACCAGTTGGGTCTGCTCTAGTGAAGCCAGCCGGAGTTTCCGTGCAACGGTGCACGGTCGGTGACAAGGTGAGCACAGGCGGTCCAAGATCCAGAAATACTGGCTGCCTCCTCCATAGCCCTCCACCATCTGCTCTGCACAAACTTTGCGTATTTAAGCAACATAGGAAGGGCAGGAAAACAAATACCCGTGGAAACAATACAACACCGAGCTACTGTTTGCTAAGCAAATACTATTCCTGTTTGCAGGATATTTATATTCAACAATAGCTGGACAGCTCGACTTCTGTAGAAAGGTGACACGTCCTGGTTGTCAATACAGAAACCAGAATAATGGATCCTCTAGATACACACGTATTCTTTACTGTAATACAAGATACACAATAATAACAATTTACAACTTATCGGAACACTAAATGGGCCCATAATCATTAAACTCTGTTTTGCAATGAAGGCCACATTTATTCTACTGTAGACTGGATCCTGGTGCTGTCCAATGTGCTGCTGAGTATCATTTGGAATGTTTTAACCTGCAAGAGATCAGAAGTAACTGCTTTTGGGTCAAGTTGGCTTGAACCAGAGGAGTAACTAGAACCTTCAGGGCTCTGGTGCAAGAAACCATGAAGGGCCCCCCTGACCTCTGGGGCCTTACCATCGGTCCCTGGGCCCTTTCCTCTGGTTCGGCAAATCTCTTTCCTCTGGTTCCAGGGCCCTTTCCTCCAAGCCCAGGGCCCTTTCCCAGTGACCACCAAGGCTTTTCCATCGCTCCCCAGGGCCTTTTCTTCTAGCTTCTGAGGCCCTTTCCTCTGGGTCCAGGGCCCTTTCCTCCGAGCCCGGGGCCCTTTCCCCTGTCCACCAAAGCCTTTCCATCGCTCCCCAGGGCCCTTTCCTCTAGGTTCTGAGGCCCTTTCCTCTGGCTCCAGGGCCCTTCCTGCCAAGCCCCAGTCCCTTCATTTCAACAGGTGCCATCTTATTGCGATTCAAGTTTCTGCAACAAACTAAAGACTCCTGCACTACTTTTTCTGTGACTTTGGTATCAATTTGAGTGCCATAGACTGCAATGTGAAATCCCAAAAGCAGCAAGCAAGTTAGTCGCAAGGATATCGCAAGCAATCCAAACTTGCAATCTCGGGAGCCTGCACACCTCCCAAGTAGAGATGAGCTTCGAGGTAAAGTCAAACTCATGTTCGAGTCGAACATTGGCTGTTCGCCAGTTCGCCAAACAGCGAACAATTTGGGGTGTTCGCGGCAAATTCGAAAGCCGCGGAACACCCTTTAAAAGTCTATGGGAGAAATCAAAAGTGCTAATTTTAAAGGCTTATATGCATGGTATTGTCATAAAAAGTGTTTGGGGACCTGTGTCCTGCCCCAGGGGACAAGGATCAATGCAAAAAAAAGTTTTAAAAACGGCAGTTTTTTCGGGAGCAGTGATTTTATTAATGCTTAAAGTCAAACAATAAAAGTGTAATATCCCTTTAAATTTTGTACCTGGGGGGTGTCTATAGTATGCCTGTAAAGGGGCGCATGTTTCCCGTGTTTAGAACAGCCTGACAGCAAAATGACATTTCAAAGGAAAAAAGTCATTTAAAACTACTCGCGGCTATTAATGAATTGCCGGTCTGACAATACACATAAAAGTTCATAGATAACAACTGCAAGGGATTTCCCCACAGGGGAACCCCGAACCAAAATTTTAAAAAAAACTGGCGTGGGGGTCTCCCTAAATTCCATACCAGGCCCTACAGGTCTGGTATGGATATTAAGGGGAACCCCACGCCAAAATTTTTAAAAAAATGACGTAAGGGTCCCCCTCAAAAGTCATACCAGACCCTTAAGGTCTGGTATGGATTTTAAGGGGAACCCCGCGCCAAAATTTAAAAAAAAATTGGCGTGGGGTCCCCCCAAAAATCCATACCAGACACTTATCCGAGCACGCAACCTTGCAGGCCGCAGGAAAAGAGGGGGGGATGAGAGAGCGCCCCCCCTCCTGAACCATACCAGGCCACATGCCCTCAACATTGGGAGGGTGCTTTGGGGTAGCCCACCAAAGCACCTTGTCCCCATGTTGATGAGGACAAGGGCCTTATCCCCACAACCCTTGGCTGGTGGTTGTGGGGGTCTGCGGGCAGGGGGCTTATCGAAATCTGGAAGCCCCCTTTAACAAGGGGACCCCCAGATCCCGGCCCCCCCGTGTGAAATGGAAAGGGGGTACAAAAGTACCCCTACCATTTCACAAAAAAACTGTCAAAAATGTTAAAAATAACAAAAGACAATTTTTGACAATTCCTTTATTTAAAGTCTTCTTTTTTCCATCTTCTATCTTCTTTCTTCTTTCTTCTATCTCCCTTCGTTTTTTTCCTCCATCTTCTTCTTCCTCCGATCCTCTGCTTCTTTCTCCGGAATTCTCGTCCGGCATTTCCCTCCGCGGCATCTTCTTCTCTTCATCTTCTTCTCTTCATCTTCATTGGATGCGAAGGCTCCCGCTGTGTGACGCTTCTCCTCTTCTGACTATTCTTAAATAGCGGAGGGCGGGGCCACCCGGTGACCCCGCCCCCCTCTGATGCACAGGGACTTGACGGGGACTTCCCTGTGACATTCCCCGTGATGTCAGAGGGGCGGGTGACCCTGCCCCCCTCTGACGTCACGGGGAATGCCACAGGGAAGTCCCCGTCAAGTCCCCGTGCGTCACATGGGGACGGGGTCACCGGGTGGCTCTGCCCCCCGTTATTTAAGAACCGTCAGAGGAGGAGAAGCGTCACACAGCGGGAGCCTCCCTCCAGGCCATCATGGATGCGGAGCAGCCCGAAAAGAAGATGAAGAGAAGAAGATGAAGAGATGAAGAGAAGAAGATGAAGAGAAGAAGATGAAGAGAAGAAGATGAAGAGAAGAAGATGAAGAGAAAAAGATAAAGAGAGAAGCGTCACACAGCGGGAGCCTCCCATCCAATCATGGATGCGGAGCGGCCCGAAAAGAAGATGAAGATAAGAAGATGCCGCGGAGGGAGATGCCGAACAAGAACACCGGAGAAAGAAGCAGAGGATCGGAGGAAGAAGAAGATGGAGGAAGAAACCAAAGGAAGATAGAAGATGGAAAAAAGAAGACTTTAAATAAAGGGATTGTCAAAAACTGTCTCTTGTCATTTTTAACATCTTTGACAGTTTTTTTGTGAAATGGTAGGGGTACTTTTGTACCCCCTTACCAATTCACACAGGGGGGGCTGGGATCTGGGGGTCCTCTTGTTAAAGGGGGCTTCCAGATTCCGATAAGCCCCCTGCCCGCAGACCCCCACAACCACCGGCCAAGGGTTGTGGGGATGAGGCCCTTGTCCTCATCAACATGGGGACAAGGTGCCTTGGTGGGCTACCCCAAAGCACCCTCCCAATGTTGAGGGCATGTCCCCTGATACGGTTCAGGAGGGGGGGCGCTCTCGTCCCCCCTCTTTTCCTGCGGCCTGCCAGGTTGCGTGCTTGCATAAGGGTCTGGTATGGATTTTTGGGGGGCCCCACGCCAATTTTTTTAAAATTTTGGCACGGGGTTCCCCTTAAAATCCATACCAGACCTAAAGGGTCTGGTATGAATTTTGAGGGGGACCCCTACGTCATTTTTTTTAAAATTTTGGCACGGGGTTCCCCTTGATATCCATACCAGACCTGAAGGGCCTTGTATGGAATTTAGGGGGACCCCCACGCCAGTTTTTTTTTAAATTTTGGTTCGGTGTTCCCTGTGGGGAAATCCCATGCAGTTTTTATCAATGAACTTTTATGTGTATTGTCGGACCGGCAATTCATTATTAGCCGCGAGTAGTTTTAAATGACTTTTTTTCCTTTGAAATGTCATTTTGCTGTCAGACTGTTCTAAACACGGGAAACATGCGCCCCTTTACAGGCATACTATAGACACCCCCCAGGTACGAAATTTAAAGGAATATTACACTTTTATTGTTTGACTTTAAGCATTATTAAAATCACTGCTCCCGAAAAAACGGCCGTTTTTACTTTTTTTTTTTGCATTGATACATGTCCCCTGGGGCAGGACCCGGGTCCCCAAACCCTTTTTAGGACAATACCATGCAAATTAGCCTTTAAAATGAGCACTTTTGATTTCGAACGTTCGAGTCCCATAGACTTCAATGGGGTTCTAACGTTCGTGCAAAGTTTTGGTCTGTTCGCAAGTTCTGGTGCGAACCGAACCGGGGGGTGTTCGGCTCATCCCTACTCCCAAGATTGAAAGTTTGGATTGATACAGCAACAAACTGGGCTAGCAACCCGGTCTATATTGGAGCAGCAGTCTGCTACTGCCGGCTTACCTAGAGCAGCATATGTACAGTATGTATATGGAAAATACCAAGCAAGTCAAAGGACTTTGTGGTTGAAGGATGTGAACAGATCCATACAGTCCCGCAGCGGGCCCCCGACTGTGCTGGAATGCCATTGCCCAGACGCAAGTGTAATCTTTGCGACCCCGGTAGTTCCGCCAGTGGCTTGAACAGAGGGGTAGTTAAAACCCAATTAACTTTTTAAATTGAAATCCCCTTACATCTGGGTCCCCATCAGAGTCCCCCTTCCATAAGGGTCCACATCAGGGCCCCCCCCCCCTTATATCAGGGTCGCCATCAGATCCCCCTTACATCAGGGTACCCATCAGAGTCCCCCTTATATCAGGGTCCTCATCAGAGCCCCCCTTACATCAGGGTCCCCATCAGAGCTCCCTCTTACATCTGGGTCCCCATCAGAGCCCCCCTTACATCTGGGTTCCCATCAGAGCCCCCCCTTACATCTGGGTCCCCATCAGAGCCCCCCTTACATCTGGGTCCCCATCAGAGCCCCCCTTACATCTGGGTCCCCATCAGAGCCCCCCCTCACATCTGGGTCCCCATCAGAGCTCCCCCTTACATCTGGGCCCCCATCAGAGCCCCCCCTTACATCTTGGTCCCAATCAGAGCCCCTCCTTACTTCTTGGTCCCCATCAGAGCCCCCCCTTACATCTTGGTCCCCATCAGAGTCCCCCCTTACATCTTGGTCCCCATCAGAGCCCCCCTTACATCTGGGTCCACATCAGAGCCCCCCTTATATCAGGGTCCCCTTCAGAGCCCCCCTTACATCTGGAGCCTCCTTACATCTGGGTCCCCATCAGAGCCCCCCTTACCTCTGGGTCCCCATCAGAGCCCCCCTTACATCTTGGTCCCCATCAGAGCCCCCCTTACATCTGGGTCCCCATCAGAGCCCCCCTTTTATCAGGGTCCCCTTCAGAGCCCCCCTTACATCTGAGTCCCCATCAGAGCCCCCCTTATATCAGGGTCCCCTTCAGAGCCCCCCTTACATCTGGAGCCTCCTTACATCTGGGTCCCCATCAGAGTCCCCTCTCTACATCAGGGTCCTTATTTGGGTCCCCCCCCACATTGAGTCTCATCTTACATTAGTAACAGATCAGGGTCCCCTCTTACATTGGAGTCCCCATCACGGTCCCCCTTACATCTGGATCCCCATCAGAGTCCCCCCTCAAATCAGGGTTGTCATTCGAGTCACATCTTGGGTTGAGGTCTCTATCAGAGTCCCCTCTTACATCGGATTCCCCCCTGCTACTTCAAGGTCCCCATCAGAGTTCCCCCATTACAACATGGTCCCCATCAGAGTCTATGCTTACATCAGGGTCCCCATCAGAGTTACTTCTTACATCAGGGTCCCCATCAGAGCACCCCCCATTACATCAAGGTCCCCATCAGAGCCCACCTTACATCTGGGTCCCCATCACAGTCCCCCTTTACATCAGAGGGCCATCTTACATCAGGGTCCTCCTTATATCAGGTTGAAGCAGATACCATGGGCAGCCTCTGCTGACCTGAATCCTCAGTCTGTGGATATAAGTCAATGACCCAAGCTGCAAGTCAGATGAAATCCTGGACTGGGCCAGATGTGGCGTGTGGTCCATAGCCTATAAACCCCTGATTCAGAACCTTTCATGCTCTCGGGTATTGTGGACCCAAGCAGTGGGCTCAGGAAGACACAAACACACGGGTTCCTTATGTATGTAAGTCATTCTCTATCTCAGCAGTAAAACAATTTTTTTGTCCCCATTACGGGTTTATATGCATCTTTTAGCATTACCTGGCTGTTCCAGGAAAATTGATCTAATTTCTATGTATATCATACCTAAATTATGACGAGACTGTGCAGTAAATTTTCGGATGGAGTCCCTTCCTTCCAGAACGCAGCCCTTTTATATGCTAATGGGCTCCTCCCGACCTCTGACCTCAGCGGCCGCTCTCTACTTCGTAAAGAACAGTTAATTTCCGCGTAACGTACTGCCGCGTATTAAACCTTATTTATCACTTTTCTCGGAGCTCGCGTCCGACGCGGCAGAGGACACGAGCCAGAAGCGTGAAGGTGCCTCTTATTTCCTCTCTGGAAATGATCGCTTTAGGAGGCCATCTGTAAGGAGCGGGCACTCGTTTAACTCAAACGTGGCATTTAGGAAAAACGAGTTGTCAAATCGGCGGAAAGATGTGCCGGGTCAACGTTGAACGAACGTCGGCTCGTTGCTACACAAAGTTAGATATTGATTCAAAGGAGAAAAAAGAAGATACCTTTTTAGTATCCAAATCTAATTTTAAACCGCTGCCACCAACTTTATTTTTGACATACAGCATCTGGCGGTGGCACGTGTTTAAATATGCAAGGCTGGATGCGGTCCCAGGGGCTGAGACGGCGTTCGCTGAAATAAATTATTTTTAAAAGAGAACAAGGAGATGAAAGGAACAAATGAAGACAGCGGCTGAATTAAAAGATAATTGGAGGCTACAGAAGCCAGCATGTGTACAGGGCGTCCTTCTCCCCTCCCTTTGTCTCCATTTTTGTATGATTTCAGAGCGCCGGCGTTTGTTCAGACGCAAGACCTTAATATGATGTACAAACACATGGTGAGAAATGTAAATAAATGCGTCGCTTTCTTCCAAGATCTCCATACGTGGAAGCCTTTGATTGTTTTTTACACAATGATCAGAGCCAAGAAAGGCCAGTTTTTCAGCTCATGCGCTTGTCAGCCGGATGGTATGTTTTAGATAGACTCCCCTGCACATGAAAGCATTGGGGACCTGGCTTCAAGTGTATGTTCAGATATTACCCAAATGTACCCCTAAGCTTGCCTCTTCCCCTCTGGAAACACTGGGGACTTGCCTTCAACTGTATGTCCAGGTATTACCCAACTGTACCCCCCCCCAAACTTGCCTCTTCCCCTCTGGTAACACTGGGAACTTGCCTGAAAGTCTATGTCAAGTTATTACCCAACTGTACCCCAAACTTGCCTCTTACTCTCTGGAAACACTGGGGATTTGCCTTCAAGTGTATATCCAGGTATTACCCAACTGCACCCCCAAACTTGCCTCTTTTCCTCTGGAAACACTGGGAACTTACCTTCAAGTGTATGTCAAGGTATTACTCAAATGTACCCCCAAACTTGCCTCTTCCCCTCTGGAAACACAGGGAACTTACCTTCAAGTGTATGTCAAGGTATTGCTCAAATGTACCCCTAAATTTGCCACTTCCCCTCTGGAAACACTGGGAACTTGCCTTCAAGTGTAGGTCAAGGTATTACCCAAATGTACCCCTAAACTTGCCTCTTCCCCTCTGGAAACACTTGGAACTTGCCTTCAAGTGTATGTCCAGGTATTGCCCATCTCTACCCCTAAACTTGCCTCTTTCCCTCTGGTAACACTGGGAACTTGCCTGAAAGTGTATGTCAAGGTAATACCCAACTGTACCCCCAAACTTGCCTCTTCCCCTCTGGTAACACTGGGAACTTGCCTTCAAGTGTATTACCCAAATGTACCCCTAAACTTGTTTCTTTTCCTCTGGAAACATTGTTACCTTGACATACACTTGAGGGCAAATTATTACCCAAATGTACCTCTAAACTTGCCACTTCCCCTCTGGAAACAATGGGAATTTGCCTTCAAGTGTAGGTCAAGGTATTACCCAAATGTACCCCTAAACTTGCCTCTTCCCCTCTGGAAACACTGGGAAATTACCTTCAAGTGTATGTCAAGGTATTACCCAAATGTACCTCTAAACTTGCCACTTCCCCTCTGGAAACAATGGGAACTTGTCTTCAAGTGTATGTCAAGGTATTACCCGACTGTACCCCCAAACTTGCCTCTTACTCTCTGGAAAAACTGGGGACTTGCCTTCAAGTGTATATCAAGGCATTACCCAAATTTACCCTAATTTTGCCTCCTCCCCTCTGGAAACACTTGGAACTTGCCTTCAAGTGTATGTCAAGGTTATACCAAAATGTACCCCTAAACTTGCCTCTTCCCTTCTGGAAACATTGGGAACATGCCTTCAAAGTGTATGTCAAGATATTGCCCAAATGTACCCCCAAACTTGCCTCTTCCCCCTCTGGTAACACTGAGAACTTGCTTGAAAGTGTATGTCAAGGTATTACCCAATTGTACCCCTAAACTTGCCTCTTCCCCTCTGAAAACATTGTTAATTTGCCTTCAAGTGTATGATAAGGTATTACCCAATTGTACCCCTAAACTTGCCTCTTCCCCTCTGAAAACATTGTTAATTTGCCTTCAAGTGTATGATAAGGTATTACCCAAATGTAATCCTAAACTTGCCACTTCCCCTCTGGAAACAATAGGAACTTGCCTTTAAGTGTAGGTCAAGGTATTACCCAAATGTACCCCTAAACTTGCCTCTTCCCCTCTGGAAACACTGGGAAATTACCTTCAAGTGTATGATAAGGTATTACCCAAATGTACCCCTAAACTTGCCACTTCCCTCTGGAAGCAATGGAAACTTGCCTTCAAGTGTATGTCCAGGTATTACCCAATGTACCCCTAAACTTGCCTCTTGGGGAGCTCTGGACAGCTTGTCTTACAGATACAACCGGCCCTCTGAAGGCAATCACAATGCTGATGGAGGGGGGCTTGACATCTAATGTAAGGGGCGGGGGTGCTTTGGGCATCTTGTCTTACAGGTTCAACTGGTGGAAGCAATTATAATGCTGATGGTGGGGGGGGGGGGGGGGGGGCTCTTGTCTTACAGATACAACGGCCCTCTGAAAGCATCTACCATAATGCTGGAACCCCAAACTTGGCAGATGTAAGTTATTTCCTTTTTGATTTCATGGGGAAACCTTCTTAAAGGTAATCACTGTATTCAAGCCAGTTACTACATTATAAGGGCTCTCCCGGGTCCCTCTTTTCTTTAGGTGGACATCCTGTGTCACTCCAAGGCTCTGCAGCCAACCTCTTCATTGCTGAAGCCCTCAGATCCCCTTGGACCACCCCACCCCAAATCCCAATCCTATATGTAGTCTTGTTTTAGTCAATAAAAAAAACGCTATACTTCGAAATTCTGTATGCAAGATGAGAAAGCTTTGGGTAAAGCGAACGTCAGAAACCATAACATTAATACAAGGGAGTCAGCATGTCTGCCTCGCCAGCTACACAGCCTGGCTTGTAGAGTGTAGCAGCGCAGCATTGGAGTGTTAAATGACTTGCTTTTCCCATTAAGAAATTCACATGGCGACTAATGCTCAGATTGTACATGACAAGGCCTGTTGTCGTAGAACGCCTGCTAGAAGATGTCGCCACTTCACTAAGTCAATGGAATAAAATCTTGTGTATTATTTCTGCACCCAGAACTTTGTATTAGACGTGAACACCCGGAGCTCGCGAAATCCTGAAATGTGAATAGTTTAACGCAATAGGCGTAAGCCTGGCAGAAGAGTCGTCTGAGGTACCAGCTGCAGAATAAAGGGACACATTGAGCCGCTCTATGGAACGTTTCTGTTCCATTTTTAAAATCTCAGCATAGAGAATTATATGGATAATTTTTTTCATGACAGCTGCATCATTCTACATGGACCATGATAGCCTTCTGCCACGTCTTCATCTACTAAAGGCGGCTATTATAATTTGTTTTTTATAGTTTTATCGTTGATGGTTTTCTTGTCTAGGAAGATCTGCAGAATTTCTGTTTGGTTTATGATGGCCAAAACGGGCAGCAGTGGTCTTTGTTGAACTGCAACCCCACCACAAAAAGGGGAGCTGTCAGAGGAGGGAGGAGGAGTGATCCCAAGGGCAGCAGAGTGGGAATTGTGGAGAGGCAAACACAGGAAATGTGTGGCATAATCTAGTGGGGATGGAAATGGTGGGGTGGATTTTGAGAAACAACTCAATCCCAAGGGGGCAGAAGGCTCCAAAGATGACCCCAACCATGGAACTGCAGTAAACCCAAGACGGTTATTATGTTCTCTCCCCCTTATCTTTCCTTGAACGCTTACCTTTTCGTGGGAAGAGCATCTGGAAGGGTCCCAGCTGATTGGATGAAGACCAAAGGTGTAACTAGAACCCTGCAAGAAACAATGAAGGATCCCCTGATCGCTGGGGTCCTTTCCATCGGTCCAGGACCCTTTCCATCAGTCCCAGGGGCCCTTCCTTCTAGACCTGAGGCCCTTCCTCCCAATTGGATGGAGACCAGAGGCGTAGCTAGAACCTTGCAAGAAACCACACAGGGTCCCCTGATCACTGGGGTATTTTCCATCAGTTCTGGGGTCCTTTCCATCGGTCCCGGGGCCATTCCCTCTCAGCCTGAGGCCCTTTTACCCCCCAATTTGATGAGGACCAGAGGCATAACTAGAACTTTTCAAGAAACCATGAAGAGCCCCCTGATCACGGGGTCCTTTCCATCGGTGCTGGGGCCCTTTCTATGGGTCCTGGGGCCCTTCCCTCCGAGCCCCAGGGTCCTACCCCTAATTGGATGAAGACCAGAGGCGTAACTGGAATTTTGCAAGAAACCCTGAAGGGCCCCCTGATCACCAGGTCCCTATCCATCAGTCTCAGAGCCCTTCCCTCTCAGCCCAAGGCTCTTTCCCCCCAATTGGATGAGGACCAGAGGCATAACTAGAACCTTGCAAGAAACCATAAAGAGCCCCCTGATCATCGGGTACTTTCCATTGGTGCTGGGGCCCTTTCTTTGGGTCCTGGGGCCCTTCCCTTCCGAGCCTGAGGCCTTTCCCCCTGACTGGGTGAAGACCAGAGTTGTAAATAGAACCTTGCAAGAAACCATGAAGGGGCCCCTGATCACCCAGGCCCTTTCCATCGGCCCTGGGGCTCTTTTCATTGACCTGGGGCCCTTAACACAGGCGAGTTCCCCTCCTCAAGAAGGCACATCTACAGTCATGCCAATGAACATCTAAATGATTCAGAGAAGAATTGGGAGAAAGTGCTGTGGTCAGATGAGACCAAAATGAAGCTCTTTGACATTAACTCAACTCGCCTGTGTTTGTAGGAAGAAAAAATGCTGACTATGACCCTAAGAACACCATCCCTACAGTCACACATCATCCCTACAGTCACACATCATCCCTACAGTCACACACGGAGGTGGAAACATGATGCTTTGGAGCTGTTTCTCTGTTAAAGGTACAGGCCGACTTTGCCACATTTAGGGCCAATAGATGGGACCATGTATTGTAAAATTATGGGTGTGAACCTTCTTCCCTCAACCAGAACACTGAAGATGGGTCACGGATGGGTCTTCCAGCATGACAATGACCCAAAACATACCGCCAAGGCAACAAAGGAGTGGCTCCAGAAGAAGCACATTAAGGTCTTGGAGTGGCCTAGTCAGTCTCCAGACCTTAATCCTATAGAAAATTTATGGAAGGAGCTGGAACTTTGAGTTGCCAAGAGACGGCCAAGAAACCTTAAGGATTTAAAGAAGATCTATAAAGAAGAGTGGACCAAAATCCCTCCTGAGATGTGTGCAAACCTGGTCACAATCTACAAGAAATGTCTGACCTCTGTGCTTACCAACAAGGGTTTCTCCACCAACTACTAAAGTGGGGTTCCACCCAAAAAAACAAACATATCTAAAAAATTCTAAAAACAAAAACAAAAAAACATTTGGATATTTTTTTTTTTTACTTACCTCTAAATGCCTGTTGCTAGGTGGTCCCTCGTAGTCTGCCCCTTCCTCTGCCTGGGCTGGTGACATCACTTCCCCCTGGCACAGGAAGGGCTCGGCTCTTCTCCCTCCCTCCTGTCAATCATCTGGGACCCATTACAGGTCCCAGGTGATTGAGCGGCCAATCACGGCGCGCGGCGCCGCTCGCGCATGCGCAGTGGGTGCCAGGCTGTGAAGCCACAGCCCGGCGCCCACAGTTGAAATGCCGGCGCCGACGAGCGGGGCTTCGATACCCAGCATCGCTGGACCCAGGGACAGGTAAGTGTCCAATTAAAAGTCAGCAGCTGCAGTATTTGTAGCTGCTGACTTTTAATTTATTTATTTTTTAATGGCCCCCCTGGGTGGAACTCCTCTTAAGTCATGTTTTGCTTAGGGATCAAATACTTATTTTATCTTACTGAACTGCAACAATGTATAGCATTTGTTTTATGTTTTTTTTTTTTTCTGGGTTTTTGGATGATATTCTGTCTCTATCATTTAAAATACACCTATGATAAAAATGATAGACCCTTCATATCTTTGTAAGTGGGCAAACTTGCACAATCTGCATCTCTAATGAATCTCTAATTATTTTCCCCCACTGTATTAGCAAAAATATGTAGCATAGGACACACCCCCTGTCATGCCCCCTTAAAGGAGAATTATACAACAAAAATTTTTTTTTAGGTAAACCCAAAAGTGCATTTTTTTTAACCTCTACTATTCCTTTTATATTGGCTTTTGCAATTTACAAATGCAGCAATTTAGAAATTGGATGAAAGGTTTAGCACTGAGGAAAAACTTTTTGAAAGATGAAAAAGTGCATTTTATTTACAACTATATAGATCAGACCAAAATGAGGGACAAATGAGGAGGAAAGAGGGACTTTGGCCCAAATCGGGGACAGTTGGGAGCTCTGCAATGGGGAGCCTGATCAGATTTTCTCATTTGCCAGATCGTCTTTACATTTCCATGCTCAGTATACCCCACTCTGTCAATGTTGCAATATTATATTGGAATTCCAAGCTTAGAAAATGAATAAGCATTAAACAATGATCTGTATGTAAATGTGTTTTTTTTTGATTAACGGTCCTGGCACGCTTTGGTTATTGAATGCATTAGGCCCCGGTAATCTCTGCACTCCATGCATTTATTTTATTTATTTTTTTGAAGAGATGATATTAAACTCTGAATATATAGAAGATGCTTCTACTCTTTGGAATGGTGGACTTTTGCTGGCAAACAAATCCCGGGTTTAAGAAGCCCCCCCCCCGATGATATACGACCGGCTTTATAACTCAGATCTACAAAGGATTCTGGATATTGAATAAATATGTAAAAAAAACTTGTTTTACTTTCCGTTTAATTTTAAGATTTTCTATTACCGATCTGGCGAGGCTTTGTATCTTGGACGCAAATGTGCTTTTCTCATTAATATTTAGGAAGCTTATGAATGCCCTTATCATGTGTTTGTTTCTGCCAACTTGTAATTACATTTTGAGACTCTGCAATAAAAAAGAGAGTTTTAATCTCCCAGAAATTGTCTGGTTTAAGTATGCATAGGAAAATAGCGGACATGTGGTTTGGTCATGGCTGCCTTTTTATGGCCATGTAATAATTGCATATTGCATTTTTTTTTTTATGCTGCCCTGAAGGTGACGATGGGCCAGGATTATAAATGTCTCTCCTGGTTTTCGCTTTCACTAACTAGACAGTCTCCAATCCTTCTTTGAGTAAGCCCTCTTGGGTGAATTGCGATATAGAGGATGTCCCATGGGTGGAGACTGTTACGATGTGTCATGTACCTGGTCGGAGGTTGACGAGACAAGAGGACTTCCCTTGCGGCTGAGTGCCAATCCTCCTTGGAGGTGGTGACTGGAGGTGCTGAGCCGAAGGAAGCACGGTGTCACGTACCTGGTAGGAGCCTGAATTGACAAGGTCGGCCTCTCTTGCATCTCCAGCCCAGGCCCCACTGAAGGTGGACAGATGGTTCCAAGGGGCAGGAGGCACGCGAGTGTCGGCAAGTGTTAATAGCAGAACTTGCAGCTGGACATGTAGACTCAGAAGGTCAGGCAGGGCATCAGGTCAGCAACAGAGACCATGCAGGGTAGGCCAGCCTAGGTTAAAAGGGTACTCTGCAGGAATAGTAGACTCTGGATGTGTGGCTTGTCGGAGCTCCATGAAACCTTGAAGCAGGAACACACAGTGACAACTGGCGCTGAGATGTGGACTAGCCAGGGCAGGCACTCAGGGATAACGTGGAGCCAAACCAGAGACGGAAGTATAGTCAGAGTAGCAGCCAGGGTCAGCATTGAGCAGGCAACGAAGTACAGAAGCATCAGGCACAGACCATGGTCAGGAGTGAGCCAAGGTCAGGAACTGATGAGTAGAAGCGTAAACAGAATCCAAGGTCAGGTCAATAACAAGTCAGGTCAGCAATGGATATAATGCAGGAAAAAAGCCGGGCACACAGGAATAGCTGAAGATCAGTCAACACCGAACGTGAGCAAGAGCATCCCTTATATAGCCTATCTAGCGCCAACAGGAACTATGGAGCATTCCCCCCCCCCCCAGCGTGCACACACACTCCTGCGCGCATGTGCGTTCCTATGCACAGTTCTATGAGCAAAAATATTTGCCTGACGTCTCACAGTAGTTTCTTGACACATGGATTTTCAGATGTGCTGTTGCCGGACGAGGCAGCTATGACATGGAGCCTTCTTGAGATAGGACAAGCAGCAGCTGAACCAAGGTGCTAATCGGGATATGCCGACAGGTCTAACTGGCAGGACTGAATGGAAAAGGCATAGTCAGGAACTTTAAGCCAGGGTCAAGCACAGTAAGACAGGCGGGGGAGTAAGCAGAGGTATAGTCGGGAACAAGCCGGGGTCATACACATGAAGTTAACAATTACGGAGTCCTTGGTAACCGAGGTCAGAGCCAGGAGAGAAGCAGTAGGCAGGTCCAGAGGCAAGCCGGGTCAGTAACAGGGAGATCCAAGGATACAGAATAAAGAAGAGCAGGGAATACAGGGAGCTGAAGATCAATCAGCAATCTCTGAGCGTATCTGCCGTCCTCATAAAGGCCATTTGGCGCCAGCAACTATCAAATGTGGACAGTATGAGTGACGTGCGCCAGCTAGCACAGGCCCGCGCCAACGGGCACGAGCGCACCCCAAGGATTTTCCAATGCATCTGCACACATCCCTGTGCAGCCATGTTGAGTATTGGCAACTGTGCCAGGTCTTTGGTTACACGCTCACTTCACATTTCTGGTTATCACCCTGGTTCTTTGTTTCTATAAATCAGGATTTATGTGACATCCTCGGTGTGCAGCGGTTTTGTTTTTCTCTTCCTATGTTTTGGATCTCAGACTGCAGAGTGGGAGCGATTCCGCTTGAGGGTGGAGGAGGAAACCAATACGCACACTTGCTAAAGACCCCACCCCCCCCAACACATAGATGTATGGAGTGTCTTAAAGTGGTTGTAAACTCCTCCATATACCCAGTGCAGTGACTGGCCTCAGGTGATACACAGAGATTAAACAAATCCTCCTACATAAGCTGTACCTGTTTATCTGCCGCCCTCTTGTCAGGGCTGGGCTCAGCGCTTCCTTCTCTAAGCTGGCCGCTCAGCTGTCGGCTAATTGCCAGCTCCTATCTCTCCACAGTGACTCACCTGTTGATGATATCCTGCTCATCAGTCCTGCCTACTTAAGCCATCCAGCCCAGATGATCTTTGCCTTCACCTTGGTCACATCTCTAGAGACGTTCTCCTGTGTTCCTGTTAAAGACTTGCTTGGCTGACATTCCTTCTGGCTCCAGATCCTGCTTGCTGTTCTACTACGCTCATCTCTGGCTCCCTGATGTTTTGGCTTGTCTGACTATCTGTTCTGGTTCCTGAACTCTGGCTATGTTTTGACTACCTTTACTCTGTTTACCTTTTTTTATTATTATTAAACAAGTGTGATTTAACTGTACTTCTGTCTCAGTCTGATTTATGGTTTCTGACACCTCTCTTCTCTACAGCGTTATAAAACATATAGATCAAACACTATTTCTCAGCTCAATAAGGCAAGGGGCAGAGATCCTTTTGCACTGTTTTGTATATCGCCCTGCATGTGTGCATCTTTCCCTGTTTGCTGGTTTCAGATAGATCAGAGAGGCTGCCATTTTATTTTGTATTGGGTGCAGACCAGTGCTGTATCCTGGCCTAAGCCGACAAGGCCCAGGCCTAGGACGGCACTTTATGGGGGGGCGGCAAAAAATCCACCCCCCCGAGTCCCGGCTCCACACAGGGCCGCCATCGGCGGGGCACGGCCCCATACTAATGTAGGGGGCTCGGGTCCCAACCGGGGCCACACCAACTATTGGGGCATTCGGGCTGAATCCCAGAGTCCGGTGTCAAAACAAGTTCTGGCACTGAGCTCTGGGAATTGGCCTGACAGGGGCATGCTAGCGTGGCCCCCTTGGACATCTGCAGTCTGGGGTCCCACACACAGCGATCACCTTTCTGTGGCAGCCGACGCCTCTCTCCCCATTGACAGGCACACACAGCTCACTGAGGATCCCTCTCCTCAGCTCCAATGTTTTTGTGTACACAGCCATGAGGAGGAGGAGCCACAGAGGAGGGACATGAGTGAACTGCAAGAGCCGCTCTGCTGTTCTGAGGTCTGTGCCTCGTTTACAGTGGAGGGGGACACAGTAACTGGGAAGGGGGCATCCCACAAAAATGACAGGGTGGGTCTTAAACAGGAAGGGGTTTGGCCTTGAGAGGAAGGGGGTGGGTCATATTTAAATTAGGGGGTGCGCGAGTTTAGTCAGGCCTACGACAGCACAAAACCTAAATACACCACAGGCACAGACACACTAGAGTCCTTCAAGTTGCCTTGTATGAGCCTCTGGTGTGTTGCTGTACCTTTTTAGGTAGGAGGGGGCTACCTCCAGGTAAGCCTGCTCTCTGTTTTGTGAATTGCTATACACAGTATACACTCACCGGCCACTTTATTAGGTAGACCTTGCTAGTACCAGGTTTGACCCACCTTTGCCTTCATTCTTCATGGCATAGATACAACAAGGTGTTGGAAACATTCCTCAGAGATTTTGGTCCATAGTGGCATGATAGCATCACGCAGTTTCTGCAAATTTGTCAGCTGCACATCCATGATGTGAATCTCCGGTTCCACCACATCCCAAAGGTGCTCTATTGGATTGAGATCTGGTGAGTGTGGAGGCCATTGGAGTACAGTGACCTCATTGTCCAGTGGTGAGATGATTGGAGCTTTGTGACATGGTGCATTATCCTGCTGGAAGGAGCCATCAGAAGATGGGGACACTGTAGTCATAAAGGGATGGACATGGTCAGCAACAATACTCAGGTAGGCCGTGGCGTTTAACCCATGCTCAATTGGTACTAAGGGGCCCAAAGTGTGGTTCGATGTGTTTTACGTTCAGATATGGTATTCTGCATACCTTGGGTGTAACGAGGGGTTATTTGAGTTGCTGTTGCCTTTCTATCATCTCGAACCAGTCTGCCCATTCTCCTCTGACCTCGACAAGGCATTTTCCTCCACACAACTGCCGCTCACTGGATATTTTCTCTATAAACCCGAGAGATGGTTGTGCGTGAAGATCCCAGAAATCAACCATGCCAAGTCCCATAAATCCCCTTTCTTCCCTCGGTCTGAACCTCAGCAAGTCACCTTTACCATGTCTAGATGCCTAAATGCATTGAGTTGCTGCCTTGTGATTGGTTATTTCGCAATTTGTGTTAACAAGCAATTGAACAGAGTTGGGGATTTGTTCACACCAGGTGCAGAAGAAGGGGCTTTCCATTGCAGAATACCTGCGTTCCAGGAATTCGTCCCTGACGCATAGGGCCCCAAGCGTGAGCTCCACTTGGTACGGGGTCCAACCGCACTGTGTTTCAGCCCGCCATAGATTTTGGTGGGCTGCAGGCAGCAGGCCCCCCCCCCCCCCCAAGCTTACTAAAACGCCTGTATTGCCTGCACAGGGACCTAAAAGTTATTTATACTTCCCAGATGATGTCTCCTGCGTTTAGTAAAAAGGCAAAATGCAGAAGAACCAGTGTGAATGAGGCCTCTAGATGCCCTGTAGAAAATGTTGATTGCATCGAATAACTTCCCTCATTAAATGAAAGAGATTTGTCATTTATCCCGGTAAGTGACTCGGCTGTTGCCTGGCACAAGTCTCCGAACTTGCGACATTCAGACTGAGAAGACTCTGCTTTCCGATACACCTGACAGTTTTTAAAGAAGAGAGCTGGGAACATCACCATTTAATTAGTCGTGTGGAATCAATGTCCCTGTTAGAGCATTGTTAGAGCATCCACCAAATCCTGAAACGGCACTTCCCGTCCCCTGATACACTTATTGAGCGTCACCCATCGACAGCCGCTCTTCAGAAAGCATTGGATACATTGGGAGGACATTTGTTCGATCAATTTTATCTCAGCAGTTGTAGACTTTGCTACTGCTACTTTTATTCTACTTTTGTTTCTTGTTTTTTCCGAGTGAATTTACAGTAGTCATTCTGTGTATAATCCCAGTATACCGTATGTGTGCCTTTCTATGTACTTCACTGTAGCACCCTCCAAGCGCAGGTTGCTAGGCAAATTTAGCTCTGGCTCCTTCTGTAATCAAGGAAGCCGTATTTGTTCTGGCCTGTTTTAGAGTCTCACAGACTGGGGCTTTGATTGCTTCCCCTTGCCTCTGAAAGAAGCTTCCATTGATTAGGTCAGGAGATTCAGATCAACTAGCCTGAATATTTATTGGGTTCCAGCCAATCCTTGGAGAGTAACGTCCAGTAGGGGGCTGGAATGGAGATAAACAGTCTGAGAGTCTGGAGAGCAGGGTTCCCTCTTCTCAGGGGGGTTCCAGAGGTGCAGAGGCTGCTGCTTGCAGGTAGCCCATAGACTATACAACTGCTCAAGTGGCCTTAGAGGTACCAGGACTGAGGGCTTAAATAGACTTCACTTAGAGCTGATTGCAGACCACACCACACCCTGCTTACGGTGGTTCCCATTCTCTTCTATTCCTCCAGGGAACGGGACAGCGATAAATGTCTGGGATCGCTTCTCACAGAGAAGATAGAGGAACACCCATTCTCCGATCTCCTCTGTGAATAATAAACTCAGAAACAATGATGAGTTCCTCACTACTGGTTTCAGGGCTGACGTTCCCTAGCTGTTACAGCCACAGGAATGTAACACAGGCTTCATCCCTCTCAAGACTCTTCAAAGTCTCTGGACTCCAAAACCCAATCCTGGAGAAAACGGAAAAACCTATTCTCTCCGCTCAGAAACCGACATTCTGGAGCCCCTCAAGCTTCATTCATGAGAACCCCCACCGTTGGAATTGCTAGTTTCCTGTAAGACACAATCCATAGTGTTAAAGGCTTCAAAGCCTCTGGACTCCAGAACCCAACCAGGAGTTACCAATCCTGGAGAAAACCAAAAGACAATTTTCTCTTCTCAGAACTTACATTCTGGAGCCCCTCAACCTGCATTCATGAGAACCCTAAAGTTGGAATAGCTGGTTTTGCATCCATTAATAGAATAATTAGTGTGTTTGTTTCTTAGGTCTTTTTGAACAATTCTAGCGTGGTACAACTGATATACAGTACATGTCGGTGTCTCTGTGTCTGGATGTTTTCTATAATACATAAAAAAAAGTTGCCTCCTCAATATTTCTTCCTGTAAACCCCTATTAGTTGAAACATCGAGATGCTGCTGTGCTCTTGGGTAAACTGCTATCACAGTCGGGGGGGGTCAGGCTCGGAGACCAGTAGCTATAGCAGTAGAGAGGCTCCCACCAGCCAACAGGATAGGTATACAAAGCAGGTCACCCGGGACAGATGACGTGGGCTTACCCCAGGTGCAGGGTCTAAGAACTAACCGGTATTCACCAGAGCTCCTGATGGTAGAGAAGGGTTTGGCTGCATGTTCCTATTGGGTCATGGTCCTCAGGATTGCCCCACTAAGGAGGCGAGCAAGGCGGGGTCCAGTAGCAGATATTGCAGATAGAGATCAAGCAGGTAGGGATCAAGCAGAAGTGTAGTTGGTAAACAAGCCAAGGGTCTGTAACAAGTGGCTGCAGGTTGGGATCAAGCAGAAGTGTAGTCAAAAAAAAAAGCCAAAGGTTGGTAACAAAGTGGTTGCAGGTTGGGATCAAGCGAAAGCATAGTCCAGGAACAAGCCAAAGCTTGGTAATGAGTGGTAGCAATGATACGAACAGTAGCAGGAGTGACAAGAGCGAGATATTGGCTGGAGAGGGCACAATATTCTATCAAACGGGCAGTGCACAGGCATTGCTTAAAGAGGAGTTCCACCCAGGGGGGCCGTCAAAAAAAAAAAAAATTTAAAGTCAGCAGCTACAAATACTGCAGCTGCTGACTTTTAATTGGACACTCACCTGTCCCTGGGTCCAGCGATGCGGGGGATCGAAGCCCCGCTCGTCTCCCCCCTCCGCTCGTCGGCGCCGGCATTTCAACTGTGGGCGCCGGGCTGTGGCTTCACAGCCTGGCACCCACTGCGCATGCGCGAGCGGCGCCGCGCGCCGTGATTGGCCGCTCAATCACCTGGGACCTGTAATGGGTCCCAGATGATTGACAGGAGGGAGGGAGCAGAGCGGAGCCCTTCCTGTGCCGAGGAGGAAGTGATGTCACCAGCCCAGGCTAAGGAACAGGCAGACTACGAGGGACCACCTAGTAACAGGCATTTAGAGGTAAGTGAAAAAAAAAAAATATCCAAATTTTTTTTGGGTTTTTTTTAGAATTTTTACAGGTAGTTTTGTTTTTTGGGTGGAACCCCACTTTAAATAGGAAGTTCATGGGAGGAGCAAAGGGTTCAAGGTTCAAGCAGGCAAGGTTGTCTAAGGGATCAGGCAGGGAGATGCTCTGCATCTCAGGTGGCTCATCAAGAAGAGATACTGCCAGACACATCTAGAGGTTGCAGGTTCAGATCCGGGTCCTGACAACTGCACTTACTGCAATAACATGAGAGCTATAGTAAGTATATACATCATATATACCGTATATACTCAAGTTTAAGTTTTTGAGCACTTTTTTTGTGCTGAAAATGCTCCCCTCGGCTTATACTCGAGTCAAGCACTTTTCTGCAGCAGAGAATGACATTTTCCGAACCGAATTTGGGGCCCCGTATCTCGGGGCCACTTGGTGCTAGAAACCCCAAATTTGGTGTGCAAACCCAGTGGAACTAGTACCAGAACATATCCAAAGGGGTTCCTAGCACCAAGTGGCCCCGAGACACGGGACCCCAAAGTCGGCTCGGAAAATGTCATTCTCTGCTGCAGAAAAGTCCTTGACATTTTCCGAACCGCCTTTGGGGTTTGCACACCGAATTTGGGGTTTTTAGCACCAAGTGGCCCCAAGATACAGGGCCCAAAATTCGGTCAACTGTGTCAATCTGCAGCAATGTCATTTCGGGACCCTTTGGGTCCAGAGACCCCAAATTTTGGCTGCAGCTAGGGGGCATCTAGGAACCCTTAACTACCGAGTTGGAAGTTCGGGGGACCTATGGCTGCAAATGGGCACAGTGAGGCATGCAAATGGGCACAGTGAGGCTGCAAATGGGCATTGTTGACCCTCTTTTCCACTTACAGTAGCTGCGCATTTCTCACCATTAGGCTTATACTCGAGTCAATACGTTTTCCCAGTTTTTTGTGGTAAAATTAGGTGCCTCGGCTTATATTCGGGTCGTCTTATACTCGAGTATATACTGTACATTATGCATTGGTTCTCAGCTCCAGTGTCCTACATCAATCTCCCCCCTTTGTCAGACTTTGGGCTGAGCTTTTGCATGATGAGCTCCTCTGAGCTTGCAGCATCTACCAATATTCACGGTATACATCTTCCAGGGCATCGCCATCACACACGCTGTGTTGCGGCTCTAGGACTTGTTTGTGTAGGGCCTTATCAGCGACTTGAATCCAGCCGAGCAAACGCAGGCAATCCTAATTAAAAAAAAAAAAAAGAATAATTTCCTATCCCCAGTAGGAATTAATTTTTTTTTCATTTTTTAAGATACAAATAAGTAGGAGAAAAAAAAAAAAAGCCATTGCCGCATCAAACAAGCGCATTTTCATGGCAGTCTGCAGCGATAAGGTTCACCGTTTTAGGCGGTCTGTTTAGCTGCAGATATTTTAGTTTTTCACTCACACGCACAACAAACTGAGGCAATTAGGAGAACTTTGCCACCTGCTTATCACCTCCCTGCCACCTCGTACGCCTTCCACAAGGTTCCGTTCGGGAGAAATGATATCGTAAACACGGGATGTGGGAAATAGGTACAAGTAATTTGAATTTTCAGGGTCCCCCCCCCCCCCCCGACGCATAAATAAACACACTTCTACAAGCCCTGCAAATAAATTGATAAATATGAATTCATTTAAGTAGCCGGCTTTCTCTCCCACTTTGGCTATTGAGCCGGAAAAAGTGCTGTACTAGTATGGGAATGGCGGCATTGAAGAGCTCAGACTTGGCAATGAATGGCGGTGTGGAGTGGTCAGTCGTTCTTCTGTACTACCCAGCCTGTCGTTTTTTTTCCTATCTCTGTAGGCTTCATACTGT
The DNA here is from genome assembly GCA_037952835.1 of Lithobates septentrionalis. Lineage (NCBI taxonomy): Eukaryota > Metazoa > Chordata > Amphibia > Anura > Ranidae > Lithobates > Lithobates septentrionalis. The sequence goes on along the minus strand of JBBDGP010003081.1, from coordinate 370,410 downwards.
TACCAGGCTGGAAAGCCAAGAACTAATCGCAGCCAAACACATGAGATGCTACCCAGGGAATCCGTATCTACGGAGATAATTAGCACTAAACGTTTCAGAGCACTCAGAAGACGCCTGGGCATCCAATCAGGAAGTTTCTTAAGCTACAACTACAAAACTCGGTGACATTCCAGAGTAAGGATGAGCAGAACAGCTCCCCTCCCCCCCCCCCTTCCCCGGTTCGGTTCGCACCAGAACTTGCGAACAGGCAAAAAAGTTTGGACGAACACCGTTAAAGTCTATGGGACGGGAACATGAAAAATCAAAAGGGCTCATTCTAAAGGCTTATATGCAAGTTATTGCCATAAAAAGTGTTTGGGGACCTGGGTCCTGCCCCAGGGGACATGTATCAATGCAAAAATGCAAAAAAAAAGTTTTAAAAACTAACGTTTTTTTCGGGAGCAGTGATTTTATTAATGCTTAAAGTGAAAAAATAAAAATGAAATATTCCTTTAAATATCGTGCCTGGGGAGTGTCTATAGTATGCCTGTAAAGTGGCGCGTGTTTCCAGTGTTTAGAACAATACCACAGCAAAATGACATTTCTAAAGGAAAAGGGTCTTGGCGATATAGATTAAACTCACTGAAAAAAACGGCATGGGTTCCCCCCTCCCCAGTCCATTACCAGGCCCTTTGGGTCTGGTATGAATATTAAGGGGAACTCTGCGCCAATTTTTTTAAAAAAAATTGCATGGGGGTTCCCTCAAAATCCATACCAGGCCCTTCAGGTCTGGTATGGATATTAAGGGGAACTTTGCGCCAAATTAAAAAAAAAACGGCGTAGGGGTTCCCCCTAAATCCATACCAGAACCTTCAGGTCTGGTATGGATTTTAAGGGGAACCCTGTGCCAAAATTTAAAAAAAGCGGCGTAGGAGCCCCCCCCAAAATCCATACAAGACCCTTATCTGAGCACGCAACCTGGCAGGCTGCAGGAAAAGAGGGGGGGACGATAGAGCGGCCTCCCCCCCTCCTGAACCGTACCAGGCCATATGCCCTCAACAGGGGGAGGATGCTTTGGAGTAGCCCCCCAAAGCACCTTGTCCCCATGTTGATGGGTACAAGGGCCTCATCTCCAAAACCCTTGGGGGTCATCGGGTGGGGGGCTTATCGGAATCTGGAAACCCCCTTTAACAAGGGGACCCCCGGATCCCGGCCTCCCCCCTATGTGAATTGGTAATGGGTACATTGTATCCCTACCAATTCACAAATAATTTGACAAAAATAGTAAAAAAGACAGGAGACACTTTGGGACAAGTCCTTTATCAAAAAATAAAAAAATAAAAATGTCCTGCGATATAAATCCATCTCACGCCGCCCGACGGACCGAAAAAAGAAAAAGCCGCAACAACTCCTTATCCATGGGAGTGACGCTTCTTCTCGATGACAGCTGTTGTATAGCTGAGGGCGGGGTCACCCAGTGACCCCGCCCCCCCTCTGAGGCCACATAACATCAGAGGAAGACGGGGTCACCCTTTTAAGTCACTGAGTGGCCCCGCCCTCAGCTATATAGCAGCTGTCAAAGCGAGAAGCGTACAGTGTGCGGGAGCCTCCCATGGAGGTGGAGCTGTTGCAGCTTTTTTTTTTGTTCGGTCCGTTGGGCGGCGTGAGATGGATTTACATAGCAGGGCATTTTTTTTTTAAATAAAGGACTTGTCCCAAAGTGTCTCTTGCCTTTTTTTACTATTTTTGACACTTTTTTTGTGAATTGGAAGGCACCAATTCACATAGGCGGGACAGGACGGGATCTGGGGGTCCCCTTGCTTCCATATTCAGATAAGCCCCCTGCCTGCAGACCCCCACAACCACCAGGCAAGGGTTGTGGGGATGAGGCCCTTGTCCCCATCAACATGGGGACAAGGTGCTTTGGGGGGCTACCCCAAATCCCCATGTTGAGGGCATGTGGCCTGGTATGGTTCAGGAGGTGGGGTGCTCTCTCGCCCCCCCCCTTTTCCTGCAGCCTGCCAGGTTGTGTGCTCGGATAAGGGTCTGGCATGGATTTTGGGGGGACCCCTACGCCATTTTTAAAAAACATTTTGGTGCAGGGTTCCCCTTAAAATCCATACCAGACCTGAAGGGCCTGGTAATGGACTGGAGGGGGGGAACCCATGCTGTTTTCTTCAATGAGTTTTATCTATATTGCCGAGACCCGACAATTCATTACAGCCGCGAGCAGTTTTAAATGACTTTTTTTCCTTTAGAAATGTCATTTTGCTGTGGTATTGTTCTAAACACTGGAAAAATGCGTCACTTTACAGGCATACTATAGACACCCCAAAGGCACGATATTTAAAGGAAAATTTTATTTTTATTGTTACACTTTAAGCATTAATAAAATTGCTCCTGAAAAAACGGCCGTTTTTAAAACTTTGTTTTTTTGCATTGATACATGTCCCCTGGGTCAGGCCCCGGGTCCCCAAACACTTTTTATGACAATAACTTGCATATAAGCCTTTGAAATGAGCACTTTTGGTTTTTCATGTTCGTGTCCTATAGACTTTAACAGGGTTCCGCGGCTTTTGAATTTGCCCCGAACACCACATAATGTTTGCTGTTCGGTGAACAGGCGAACACCCGATGTTCGAGTCGATCTTACATTTGACTCGAACACCAGGCTCATCCCTATTCCAGAGTCATTAAATTCTGTTGACTGGTTCTCCAGCTTCTTCATCAAAACAGACTTGAAAGAAAGCTGCTGAGATGCACATGGATACAGACCAGAGATGCGCCACGAGCCGTTCTTCCTAGCGCTGCCAAGGTCATCGGAAAGTCGCGGCTGGCACCATCATTAAAAATAAAATACTTTAAGTATAAATCCGCTAAAGCACAACTCGCGGAGCTTCTCATGTTTGGAGGCAGAAACTATCGCATTTGTTGGGTTACGCCACCAAACGAAATAGGAAATACTGACAGCGAATATACTTCTGTCAAGAAAGTTCCTTAACTAGCGATCCTTGACACTGTATTAGCGGATATGACCAGGTTTAAGGTGGAGTAAATTGCTGGCACCGTTCTCAGAAAACCAAGCAGCAACCTTTTGAAAGGAAAGTTTTTGACTTAATTTTCAAGTCTTGGCTTAAAAGAATTATGCCGCGTACACACGGTCGATGGGAGCTTGTTGTCGGAAATTCCGACCATGTGTAGGCTCTATCGGACATTTTCCGTCGGAATTTCCGACAAACAAAATTTGAGATGGTGGTCAGTGGGAAGAAGCTCCTTTAGATTGGTCGTCAGTGGGAAGAACGTTCCTTACATTGGTAGTCAGTGGAACGAATGTCCCTTACTTTGGTGATCAGTGGGAAGAATGCTCCTTACATTGGTAGTCAGTGGGAAGAATGCTCCTTACATTGGTGGTCAGTGGGAAGAATGTCCCGTACATTGGGGGTCAGGGGGAAGAATGCCCCTTAGATTGGTGGTCAGTGGGGAAGAATGCTCCTTACATTGGTGATCAGTGGGGAAGAATGCTCCTTACATTGGCGGTCAGTAGGACTAGCGCCATCTACATTGGTGATCAGTGGGAAGAATGTCCCTAATGCCCCGTACACACGGTCGGACTTTGTTCGGACATTCCGACAACAAAATCCTAGGATTTTTTCCGACGGATGTTGGCTCAAACTTGTCTTGCATACACACGGTCACACAAAGTTGTCAGAAAATCCGATCATTCTGAACGCGGTGACGTAAAACACGTACGTCGGGACTATAAACGGGGCAGTGGCCAATAGCTTTGATCTCTTTATTTATTCTGAGCATGCGTGGCACTTTGTCCATCGGATTTGTGTACACACGATCGGAATTTCCGACAACGGATTTTGTTGTCGCAAAATTTTATCTCCTGCTGTCCAACTTTGTGTGTCGGAAAATCCGATGGAAAATGTCCGATGGCGCCCACACACGGTCGGAATTTCCGACAACACGCTCCGATCGGACATTGTCCATCGGAAAATCCGACCGTGTGTACGGGGCATTAGATTGGTGGTCAGTGGGACGAATGTTCCTTACATTGGTGGTCAGTGGGAGGAATGTTCCTTAAATTGGTGGTGAGTGGGAAGAATGCCCCGTAGATTGGTGGTCAGTGGGGAAGAATGCTCCTTACATTGGTGATCAGTGGGAAGAATGTCCCTTACATTGGTGGTCAGTGGGAAGAATGTTCCTTACATTGGTGGTCAGTTGGAAGAATGTCCTTTACATTGGTGGTCAGTGGGAAGAATGTCCCTTACATTGGTGATCAGTGGGAAGAATGTTCCTTACATTGGTGGTCAGTTGGAAGAATGTCCTTTACATTGGTGGTCAGTGGGAAGAATGTTCCTTACATTGGTGATCAGTGAGAAGAATGTTCCTTAGATTGGTGATCAGTGGGAAGAATGTCCCTTACATTGGTAGTCAGTGGGAAGAATGTCCCTTACATTGGGGGTCAGTGAGAAGAATGCCCCTTACATTGGGGGTCAGTGGGAAGAATGCTCCTTACATTGGTGATCAGTGGGACGAATGTTCCTTACATTGGTGATCAGTGGGAAGAATGTTCCTTACATTGGTGATCAGTGAGAAGAATGTTCCTTACATTGGTGATCAGTGAGAAGAATGCTCCTTACATTGGTGATCAGTGAGAAGAATGTTCCTTACATTGGTGATCAGTGAGAAGAATGCACCTTACATTGCTGATCAGTGGGACGAGCGCCATCTACATTGGTGGTCAACGGGAAGAATGTTCCTTAGGTTCCTTTCCTTCCCACTAACCACCAATCTAAGGGACATGCTTCCTGCTGACCACCAATGTAAAGGGATAATATTTGAGATAATATTGTAAGGTTTGCCTAAAGGTACCATAATTTTTAATGCGACTTTCACAGTTTTACTTATTTGCTTTTTATATTTTCCTGGAGATGGTTCACGAACAGAAAACAGGATAAGCCACTTATTAGCTATTTCCATGATTCCTTACTTAGCCACGTGTACAGAGGTAGTTAAAAGCTATAATTAAAGGAAGGTTTTAGAAACATTAAAGGATTAGTTTACTTTTTCACAAAAAAAAAATGGAAAAGATGAACTAACACACAGCACCCTCCCCCACCCCTCCGGTCCTTAGTGCATGTACCTTACGTGATTCCCATCTTCCCACGCCCTCTCGCCCTGGTGTCTCCTGCCAGGAGAAAAGCGTTTAAGAGCCCCAGTGTGCATGAGGCCTAAATGATGACCTGTTGGGGCTTTCAAAGCATTGCCTATTGAAAATTCAGGACACCAAAGTTTGTTGCGGTTTCATGGACGCACATAGTTTTAAAGAGGAGCTCCACCCAAAAAAATTAAACGTCAGCAGCTACAAATACTGTAGCTGCTGACTTTTAATATAAGGACACTTACCTGTCCAGGGAGCCTGCGATGTCCTCACCCAGGCTGGTTCTTCATTCGGCTTCATAGCCGGTTTCCTACTGCGCATGCAGGTGTCGTGCTGCACCTTGGGAATGGTCCCATAGTCTTCTAGTACCCGTGATATGTCCCAGAAAGCTGCGGGGGGAGGGGGGGGGCAAACTTCTGGCTACGATCGCCACAGCTCTTTAAAAGAGAAGTATAGGAATCAGGGTTTTTGTAGAACCATACTTACCTAGGTGGCTGCAACAATGGTCCAAAGCTACATCTGTCCCCCACCAGGTCTAGCACTGAGAACCAAGCGATCAAACACTGCCGATCACTCGGTTCTCAGAACTCAGTGAGCACTGAGCAGAGAGCTAGTGACTGCAATCACCAGCTCTCTGCTCTGCCCCTCCCCCCCTCACTCAGTGGAGTGTTGGGCTGTGGAGGGGGAGGGAGCGGCCGGCTCAGGCTCTCAGCAGCTCACTGAGAGGTGGGTGCTGGTCCAGGCATGTGGGTGGATCCCAACCATATGGTCACAATCTTGTCCGAGCTTGAACTATCTCTGTGATGTCAGCAGACTTCAGCCCGCTGTCGGCTGAAAACGGGTCACAGGAGTGCAAAACAAACTGCAATTGAACTGCAACTGCAAAACAAACAGCCAAACAATCTTTCCCCGTACTTCTCCTTTTAGGCTTGACATGTTTGATGTCTATTTACTCGGAGACTCTGTGCAACCTCACCTTTTGTATTTACCAAAAAATTGGGTAATATATTTTAAATTGAGGGCACACAAATGCAATATAACTAAAGGCAAACTTTTATTTTTTTTATTTTTGGATGGAGTGGAGAGGAATTAGAACCCCTGTCCGCTTTTATTGCTGTCTGTGCCCCCGTTAGGGAGATTCACCCTCTTTGTCAGTGGCGGCTGGTAAAGTTTTAGGATGGTGGGGCGCCAGACCCCTCCCACTTCTCATAAGCCCAACCCCTTATAGAATCCACCCACTCCATCCCCTGTATTCCACTTGCTTCCACCCATATTGTCAGGAGTATACAGCTCAGTATCACAGGACAGAATATACAGCCCCAGAATCACGGAACAGGATTATATAGGTCAGCCTCACAGATCAGGGTATACAGCTCAGCCTCACAGATCAGGGTATACAGCACAGCCCCACAGATCAGGGTATATAGCTCTGCCTCACAGATAAGGGTATATAGCTCAGCCTCACAGATCAGGGTATATAGCTCAGCATTACAGATCAGGGTATATAGCTCAGTCTCACAGATCAGGGTATATAGCTCAACATTACAGATCAGGGTATATAGCTCAGCCCCACAGATCAGGGTATATAGCTCTGCCTCACAGATCAGGGTATATAGCTCAGCATTACAGATCAGAGTATATAGCTCAGTCTCACAGATCAGGGTATATAGCTCAACCTCACAGGTCAGGGTATATAGCTCATCATTACAGATCAGGGTATATAGCTCAGTCTCACAGATCAGGGTATATAGCTCAGCATTACAGATCAGGGTATTTAGCTCAGCATTACAGATCAGGGTATTTAGTTCAGCATTACAGATTTGTGGTATATAGCTCAGCATTACAGATCAGGGTATATAGCTCAGCATTACAGATCAGGGTATATAGCTCAGCATTACAGATCAGGATATATAGCTCAGCCTCACAGAACAGGGCATATAGCTCAGCATTACAGATCAGGGTATATGGCTCAGCATTACAGATCAGGGTATATAGCTCAGCTCCACAAATCAGAGTATATAGCTTAGTCTCACAGAACAAGGTATATAGCTCAACCTCACACATCAGGGTATACAGTTCAGCGTTAGATTGCGATATATAGCTCAGCCTCACAGATCAGGGTATACAGTTCAGCCTTACAGATCAGGGTATATAGCTCAGCCTCAAAGATCAGGGTATATAGCTCAGCCTCAAAGATCAGGGTATACAGCTCAGCATTACAGATCAGGGCATATAGCTCAGCATTACAGATCAGGGTATATAGCCCAGCATTACAGATCAGGGTATATAGCTCAGCATTACAGATCAGGGTATATAGCTCAGCATTACAGATCAGGGTATAAAGCTCAGCCTCACAGATAAGGGTATATAGCTCAGCCTCACAGATCAGGGTATATAGCTCAACCTCACAGATCAGGGTATTCAAGTATACATCATCTGTTCTGTATACAGCTAGCTATATACAGCCACCTTGCTTCCTGTATATAGAGACCTTACTCCATCATCACTGACTGCAGATATACATCATCTCTCCTGTATACAGCTATATATATATATATATATATATATATACAGTAACAGGACAGATGATGTATATCTTCAGTCAATGATGATGGAGGAAGGTCTCTATATACAGAAGGTAGGAAGGTGGGTGTATATAGCTGTATACACTACACAGAGCAGATGTACTCACAATTTGTGTATATTATCTTTGCAGTGTATACAGCTATATATACACACACATTCAGGAAGACAAGTGACATCGCCTGATTGACCCTCAGTAGTCAGTACATGGCGGAAATCCTACTTGTCCTGTTTATCATTATCATTGAAAGTAATTGCGCCCAGAAAAGTAATAGAGGGGAAATCTTCCAATGGAGACACTAGTTCTGGTGACCTGGGGGGTCCCCAAAGAATTCCTTTAATTTTCAGAGATTTCCTCTAACTTCCTGTTTCGGACAACAAGGGAAGGGAAATCTCCCTATTGGGACACAGATGGTGAAAAAAAATGTGACAGGGGTTAAAACCCTCCATTACTTTATCCAAAAAAAAAAAAAAAAAAAGTTTTGCCTATAGTTCTACTTTAACGTTTGTGTAATTTTTACTGACATTTTACCCTTGATCAACTGTTGTGCTCATGCGTGATATTAAAAAAATTGGAGCTACCATAATTTTATAATAAAGGGTTTGGGGGGGCTTTAACTAATTTTCAGACCTAAAACACAAAAAAAACCCCAAAAAACAAACAAACACCAAAATGGAGCTACAAAAGGGCCAAAGAAGGCCAAAGGGAGCCGAAACGGCCTCCGCTAAACAGGGCAGAGCTTATGGACCTTTCCGGCTCTCTACATACATCCGGAGATTTCTTCCGCAGAGAGTCGGGCAATTTCATACGATGGCCTTATGTCTGCACAGTCCTCATACTGCATGCAATTCAAGTCAGGAGCTCTTAGTCTGCGGGATTCCTGTTTGTGTAGCAATCAATGAGACAAAAGAAATCCTCAGCGTGAAGAGGACACATCCAGGTTCATCATATTAATGGAGACAATTAGGACTTGTCTGTGGCTTTTGTCTCCCCAGCTCACCGCCGTCGGTAGCACGCTCCTCTTCATAAGCACGCCATTTCCAGATCCCGCCCCCCTCTCAATGTGTCTGTACTGCAAGACGTTCTGTAGACGTGTTTAATCTCTGCATGCGGAGAGTCTTCTCCTTGCTGTTGGGAGATAAGATTGCCCATTGACCTGCGAGGACGGTCGGACGTGAACGCACATTAAAGCCTTTTACAGTGCCTTTCAAAAGTATTCACCCCCCCACCTTGGCCTCACAACCTGGAATTATCATGGATTGTTTGAGGATTTGCATCATTTCATTTACAGAACATGTCCACAACGTGGAAGATGTGTTTTTTTTTTTTTTTTTTTTTTATTGTGAAGCAAACAACAAATAGGACAAAATAACAGAAAAAGTCAATGTGCATAACTATTCACCCCCCTAAAGTCAATACTTTGCAAAGCCACCTTTTGCGGCTATCACAGCAACAAGTCGCTTTGGATAAGTCTCTAAGACCTTGTCACATCTTACCACTGGGATTTTTACCCATTCCTCCTTGCAAAACTGCTCCAGCTCCTTCAAGTTGGATGGTTTGCGCTTCTGAACACGCAATCTTTAAGTCTGACCACAGATTTTCTATTGGATTGAGGTCTGGGCTTTGACTAGGCCATTCCAACATGTTTACATGTTTCCCCTTAAACCACTCAAGTGTTGCTTTAGCAGTGTGTTTGGGGTCATTGTCCTGCTGATAGGTGAACCTCCGTCCTAGCCTCAAATCACACACAGGTTGGTACAGGTTTTGCTCAAGAATATCCCTGTATTTAGCACCATCCATCTTTCCCTCAACTCTGACCAGTTTCCCAGTCCCGACTGCTGAAAAACATCCCCACAGCATGATGCTGTCACCACCATGTTTCACAGTGGGAATGGTGTTCTTTGGGGGATATGATGTGTTGGGTTTGCGCCAGACATAGCGTTTTCTTTGATGGCCAAAAAGTAAAATTTTAGTGTCATCAGACCAGAGCACCTTCCTCCATGCATTTTGGGAGTCTACCACATGCCTTTTCGCAAACTCAAAACGTGCCATTTTGTTTTTTGCTGAAAGTAATGGCTTTCTTCTGGCCACTCTGCCATAAAGCCCAACTCTATGGAACGTACGGCTTATTGTGGTCCTATGTACAGATACTCCAGTCTCTGCTGTGGAACTCTGCAGCTCCTCCAGGGTTACCTTAGATCTCTGTGCTGCCTCTCTGATTAATGCCCTCCTTGCCCGCTCCGTGAGTTTTGGTGTGCGGCCGTCTCTTGGCAGGTTTGCTGTTGTGCCAGGTTCTTTCCATTTGGTTATGATAGATTCGATGGGGCTCCTAGAGATCATCAAAGATTTAGATATTTTTTTATAACCCAACCCTGACTTGTACTTCTCAACAACATTGTCCCTTCCTTGTTTGGAGAGTTCCTTTGTCTTCATGGCAGTGTTTGGTTAGTGGTTCCTCTTGCTTAGGTGTTGCCGCCTCTGGGGCCTTTCACAAAGGAGTATCTATGTAATGACAGGTCATGTGACACGTAGATTGCACACAGGTGGACATCATTTCATTAATTATGGGACTTCTGAAGGAAATTGGTGGCACCAGAGCTTTTTATGGGCTTCCTAACAAAGGGGGTGAATACATACGCACATGGCAATTATCCGTTTTATGTACATATTTTTCTACTTTTACTTCACCAACTTAGACTATTGTGTTCTGATCCATCACATATAATTCAGATTTAAAAAAAAACCATTGAACTAAAGGCTGTAATGTAACAAAATAGGTAAAAAGCCAAGGGGGTATATACTTTTGCAAGGCAATGTAGATGTAATCCTTAACTGGCATTTAGTTTGCTAAAGCACACTTATATCTCATAGAATTTATTTTATTAAAATATTTTCTTCATCCTTTGTTGCATCTCAGTGCTGCTGATCTCCTGCAACCTCTTTGCAGCTACCACCTGTCTACCTGCACTCCAGCAATGGTTGCATGCCATTTCGCAGCGTGGGTTTCTTGATGCTGACAATCGTGGACCAATGCGTTTTTAGAGTTTCACTTTAAGCATTAATAAAAGTTCTGCTCCCTGCCAATCGAAAAAAAATTTAAATATCTTTTTTGCTTTGGAACATCTATGTCAGAACAGTGTCCAGTGTCGTTCCCCCCCCCCCCCCCCCCCCCAATAACAATCTCTTGTGTATTAGCCTAAAAAATTAGCAGAATTGTTTAACATTCGGTTCCCTATGAGGTTTTTGTTAGTCCTGTTCACCAAACTGGCCTCCCAACTGAGCCCAGGTACGTTCAACTCCTCACTGAGTGCTATGTTAAAGCTTCTATGAGATTTTAGTGGTTGGGCTTGGTTCTTCCTGAATGTTCTGAGATATTTTCTGATGAAGCTTCCTCGTCTGAGTCCTCATTACCAGATGAGACGTGCCCACAGCTCTTCCTTCTCTGGATTTCCTCCGGGCAGCGCGGTGCCCACTCCGTGTGATGAGATTCCACCAGTGCATAAATAACCGAGAATTGAAATGAACACATCATTAACTGGATGTTAATTAGAAGGCAGATCTACTAATCTAAGAAAAATACAAGTTTGTAGAAGCCTTTCTTGGACTGAGATTCCTCTCCTTATACTCCTTCCTGGAAAGTTCTACTGAATGTCCTTCCCCACCACCGTATGTCCATTTAACCGCTTGCCTAACGGGCCAATTCCAATTCTGATACCTCTTACAACATACATGTCAAAATCTACTCTTTTTTTTTTAAACTTTATATTAAATCTATCAATATATACCGTATATACAGTATACACAAACCTATACCAACAGTTGATCCAGAGGAAGGCCAAAAACCCCAGCAAAGCATGATCCAATTTTCTCCAGCAGGGGAAAAAAATCCTTCCTGATTCCCCAGGGAAGCAATCGGATATTCCCTGGATCAACTTACCGTATATACTCGAGTATAAGTCGAGTTTTTCAGCACTTTTTTTGTGCTGAAAGTGCCCCCCTCGACTTATACTCGAGTCAAGCACTTTTCTGCAGCAAAAAATTTCATTTTCCGAACCGACTTTGGGGCCCCGTATCTCAGGGCCACTTGGTACTAGGAACCCCAAACTTGGTGTGCAAACCAAGTGGAACTGGTGTCATAACATATCCAAAGATGGAGTTCCTAGCACCAAGTGGCCCCGAGATATGGGGCCCCAAAATCGGTTCGGAAAATGTCATTCTCTGCTGCAGAAAAGTGCTTGACATTTTCTGAACCAAATTTGGGGCCCTGTATCTCAGGGCTACTTAGTGCTAGAAACCTCAGCTTTGGATATTTTATGGTGCTAGTTCCACTGGGTTTGCACACCAAATTTGGGGTTCTTAGCACTAAGTGGCCCCAAGATACGGGGCCCCAAATTCGGTCAACTGTGTCCATCTGCAGCAATGTCATTTTGGGACCCTTTGGGTTCAGAGACCCCAAATTTTGGCTGCAGCTAGGGGGCATCTAGAGACCCTTAACTACCGAGTTTGAAGTTCGGGGGACCTATGGCTGCAAATGGGCACAGTGAGGCATGCAAATGGACACAGTGAGGCTGCAAATGGGCATTGTTGACCCTCTTTTCCACTTACAGTAGCTGTGCATTTCTCACCCTCCTCTTATACTCGAGTCAATAAGTTTTTCCCATTTTTTTGTGGTAAATTAGGGCCTCGACTTACTCGGAACGACTTATACTCGAGTATATACAGTAACCTATAAATATTAGTACCAAAGTGGCAGAAACCAGGAAATCAGACCGTGACAGAAGTACAGTTAAGCCCTCATTCCCACGAGGCGGATCCGCTGCCACGGAGTCCGCCTCTGTCTGCCCGCTCAGCGGGAGATCTCTCCGTTGATCTCTGCTGAGCTGGCGGATGACAGGTCCCCCTCTGCTCACTGAGCGGGGAGGGGCTTGTCGAGCGCCACTGGTCGCTATGGAGAGATCGGATGAAAACGTACAGCATGTCCATTTTCGTCAGATCTCACCCGATCCGATCCGCCAGGGACAAATGTGAACGTAGGGCCATCCGCCTGATCGGACCGGGTCAGATGTCAGTGGACATGTCACCGCTGACATCCGTCGCTCCATAGCCTTACATGGAGTGCCCGTTCAGGTCCGCCAACAAAACTGACAGGCAGACCTGAACGGTCCGTTCGTGTGAAAGGGGCCGAAATCACACTTGTTTAAAAACAAAAGTAAATAGAACAAACGTAGTCAAAACATAGCCAGAGTTCAGGAACCTGGAACGGATAGTCAGACAAGCCAAACGTCAGGGAGACGGAGATGAGCGTAGTAAAACGGCAAGCAGGATCTGGAGCCAGAAGGGATGTCAGCCAAGCAAGTCTTTTAACAGGAGCGCAGGGGAGCATCTCTTTGATGTTGACCAAGGCGAAGGCAGAGATCTTCTGGGCTGGACGGCTTAAGTAGGCAGGACTGACGAGCAGGATATCATCAACAGCTGAGTCACTGTGGAGAGATAGGAGCTGGCAATTAGCTGACAGCTGAGCGGCCAGCTCAGAGAAGGAAGGGCTGAGCCCAGCCCTGACACAAAGTTATATTATGTGTATCTAGGAAAGAATGCAGGCCTTTTTTAAAGCTCCTCCTAGTATGTATGATGCATATTCTTAGCCGCCAAGTGCATAACTTTACATTTATAAACCTTAAAGCTCATTTGCCACATAGTTGCCCAATTAAACAGAGCATTGAGGTTGGCTTGTAAGTTGGAGACATCCTGTAAGGACATTATTCCACCGCATAGCTTGGTGTCATCTGCAAAGACTGAAATCCCAGACCCCACATCATTTATAAATATATTAAAAAGTAAGGGTCTTAACACTGAACCTTGGGGTACACCACTGATAACCTTGGACCATTCAGAGTAAGAATCATTAACCTCTACTCTCTGAATTCTGTCTTTTAGCCAGTTTTCTATTCATTTACAAATTGATCTTTTCAAACCTGTAGACTTTACCTTACACATGAGCCGTGTGTGGGGAACTGTGTCAAATGCTTTTGCAAAATCCAAGTATTGCCCAACCACCCCTCTGTCCAAGTATACCACGTCCACAGCAACCCCTCTGTCCAAGTATACCACGTCCACAGCAACCCCTCTGTCCAAGTATACTACGTCTGGCTGCTTCAGAGGCTGTTTAGGGTAGAGGTCTTATACTGTGTATATACAGTATCTCACAAAAGTGAGTACACCCTTCACATTTTTTGTTCATGTGACAACACTGAAGAAATGACACTTTGCTACAATGTAAAGTAGTGAGTGTACAGCTTGTATAACAGTGTAAATTTGCTGTCCCCTCAAAATAACTCAACACACAGCCATTAATGTCTAAACCGCTGGCAACAAAAGTCAGTACACCCCTAAGTGAAAATGTCCAAACTGGGCCCAAAGTGTCAATGTTTTGTGTGGCCACCATTATTTTCCAGCACTGCCTTAACTCTCTTGGGCATGGAGGTCACCAGAGCTTCACAGGTTGTCACTGGAGTCCTCTTCCCCTCCTCCATGATGACATCACAGAGCTGGTGGATGTTAGAGACCTTGCGCTCCTCCACCTTCCGTTTGAGGATGTCCCACAGATGATCAATAGGATTTAGGTCTGGAGACATGCTTGGCCAGTCCATCACCTTTACCCTCAGCTTCTTTAGCAAGGCAGTGGTGGTCTTGGAGGTGTGTTTGGGGTGGTTATCATGTTGGAATACTGCCCTGCGGCCCAGTCTCTGAAGAGAGGGGATCATGCTCTGCTTCAGTATGTCACAGTACATGTTGGCATTCATGGTTCCCTCAATGATCTGTAGCCCCCCAGTGCCGGCAGCACTCATGCAGCCCCAGACCATGACACTCCCACCACCATGCTTGACTGTAGACAAGACACACTTGTCTTTGTCCTCCTCACCTGGTTGCCCCCACACACGCTTGTCACCATCTGAACCAAATACGTTTATCTTGGTCTCATCAGACCACAGGACATGGTTCCAGTAATCCATGTCCTTAGTCTGCTTGTCTTCAGCAAACTGTTTGTGGACATTCTTGTGCATCATCTTTAGAAGAGGCTTCCTTCTGGGACGACAGCCATGCAGACCAATTTGATGCAGTGTGCGGCGTATGGTCTGAGCACTGACAGGCTGACCCCCCACCCCTACAACCTCTGCAGCAATGCTGGCAGCACTCATACGTCTATTTCCCAAAGACAACCTCTGGATATGACGCTGAGCACGTGACCTCAACTTCTTCGGTGGACCATGGCGAGGCCTGTTCTGAGTGGAACTTGTCATGTTAAATCGCTGTATGGTCTTGGCCACCGTGCTGCAGCTCAGTTTCAGGGTCTTGGCAATCTTCTTATAGCCTAGGCCATCTTTATGTAGAGCAACAATTCTTTTTTTTTCAGATCCTCAGTGAGTTCTTTGCCATGAGGTGCCATGTTGAACTTCCAGTGACCAGTATGAGAGAGTGAGAGCGATAACACCAAATCTAACACACCTGCTCCCCATTCACACCTGAGACCTTGTAACACTAACGAGTCACATGACACCGGGGAGGGAAAATGGCTAATTGGGCCCAATTTGGACATCTTCACTTGTACTGACTTTTTGGGGTGTACTGACTTTTGTTGCCAGCGGTTTAGACATTAATGGCTGTGTGTTGAGTTATTTTGAGGGGACAGCAAATTTACACTGTTATACAAGCTGTACGCTCACTACTTTACATTGTAGACAAGTGTCATTTCTTCAGTGTTGTCACATGAAAAGATAGAGGAAAAGATTTACAAAAACGTAAGGGGTGTACTCACTTTTGTGAGATACTGTATATAATAAATATATATAAAAATATATTCTATTTTGGATATATTTTGGATAATGCACTAGGCTGGTGCTGGCTCTCTTTTCTGCCTTTTGTAGTACATATCTTTTTAAACAGGTCAGGTGGGATAGGTAGAAGGAGGGATGAGGGAACATTTTTTTTTAAGAATAGTTGGACTTAGGCCTTTCGCCACTTGAATAAATAAATATATATATATATATATATATATATATATATATATATATATATATATATATATATATATATATATATATATATAAGTGCAATTATATCCGTGTGTGGGTGTGTTTTTATATTTATATATATATATATATATATATACTACTTCCAATGAAGAACACTCTAGTGGACATTCTTATTGATGTAGATTTCCTCCTGCACAGTACAGACACATTCAGACTCTGTCCAGTGTTTGTTGCATGCTCTGATCACAGGCCGCCATCTTCCCGGTGTGTGGCGGTTGTACAATTGTCTCATCCTGGTCCCTCCTCACCATTTCCTCTTCGGTCACTCTCTGACAGTCCTTCAGATCTCCTGTGGATACAAAGCTCAGGAACGCTTTCTGATATCGTGTTTGTAGTGTAAAGGCATTTTTTTTTCTTTCTGCGCTGTGGGACTTTCCATCAGTTTTTTTTTTTTCCTAGGTCAGATTTGATGTGGAAGTAGTTTTCACGCAATAATAAGTTCAGTTGCGGAGTCAGATTAAAGGTATAATGGTGACCCCCAACTTGCACGGCTTAGCGGAATACCGCAGAGAACAAAGACAAAGGGAAGTGGGAACCCTGCCTGGTGGAGCTTCACAAGTTCTAGACACGTTAGCTGCAGACAAAGGACTATTCCCTTTCCGAAGAGTACAGGGTATAGATTGCAAGCTCTTCTGGACGTGCACACTAGCAATCGTTGTCCTTTGTTCCGTGAAAGGCTCCATGGGTTATTCTGGGGACACAACACTGTAGTTAGAATTAATCTTTCAGCGGTTTCATTTCAGCAAGGTGGAACTTGGCTGCCCGTGGCTTATTGTTCTTTCTTGTCATTGCTTGTTACAGGTCCTTACTGAATACAATAGATATTATTCTAGTTTTCATAGAATTATAGCAGAACTCAAGGCAGATATAAAAGACACATTGTTACAGCTTTGTATTCATTCATACAATTGATATAAGTACAAGAATGTGTCTTGGTACCAGTTTCTTCTGTGCTGTGGTAGTTGGCTCCCATAAGGTGAAGTCCCACAGCCAGCTCTCCAGTAGATTGCTTCTGGTTCCCCACAGGCTGCCTCAGAGGGGCAGCAGCCCCTGGGGCTTTGGAACCCTCCCTGAAGAGAAAAGGACATTCTTTCCAAGGCCTCAAATTACTTATCACCTCCCCAGCCACCTTCTGGACACTCCCCTCCATGATTTGGCTATGGCATAAGAGCTATTCAAACCAGGGCTGTCCTAATGAATGGGCACACCTGGTCACTGCCCAGGGGCCCCAGGTGCATGAGGGGCCCATGATTAAGGCCAGCAAAGGGGGGGGGGGGGGGCAGGCACTGTGTTGTGGAGTGCAATGCTCATGGTGCTCTTCTTTGACAGGAGTAACTACAATGCCACCTCTGTCAGAAGGAGCAGTGGCTGGCTTCAGCTTTCTTCTCCATCCTGAAGGAGGTGGAAGAGAGATGGCACTGAGACAAAAAACTCACCTCAGTAATAGCGTGAGAGAGAAAGGAGGATCTCCCTTCATTGCAGGTGGGGACAGCATTTGTGATCTGTGAGTGCAAGGGGGAAGGGCACAACTCTGATGGATGGGGACACTGTGATGGGCAAAACTGATGTATGGGGATACCTGATGTATGGGGACACCATGATGGGGATACCTGATGTATGAGGATACCTGATGTATTGGGACACTGTGATGGGAGACACCCGATGTATGGGGACACCATGATGGGGATACCTGATGTATGGGGACACCTGATGGATGGGGGCACAGTGATGGGGGACTTGATGTAAGGGGGCACAGTGATGGGGGGACCTGATGTAAGGAGGGAACAGTGATGGGGGAACTTGGTGTAAGGGGGCACAGTGATAGGGGCACCTGATGTAAGGGGGCACAGTAATGGGGGAACCTGATGTAAGGGGGCACAATGATGGGAAACCTGATGTAAAGGGACACAGTGATGGGGGGATCTGATGTAAGGGGGCATAGTGATGGGGGATCAGATGTAATGTAAGAGGGCACAGTGATGGGGGATCTGATGTAAGGAGGCACCGTGATGGAGGAACCTAAAGTAAGGGGGCACAGTGAAGGGAGAACCTGATGTAAGGGGGCACAGTAATGGGGGAACCTGATGTAAGGAAGCACAATGATGGGGAATCTGATGTAAGGGAGCGCTGTGGTGGGGGAACCTGTTGTAAGGGGGCACTGTGTTGGGGGAACCTGACGTAAGGGGGCACAGTGATTGGGGAACCTTATGTAATGGGGCACTGTGTTGGGGGATCTGATGTAAGGGGGCACAGTGATGGGGGACCTGACATAAGGGGGTACAGTGATGGGGGAACCTAATGTAAGGGGGCACTGTGTTGGGGGAACCTGATGTAAGGGGGCACAGTGATGGGGGAACCTGATGTAATGGGGCACTGTGTTGGGGGATCTGATGTAAGGGGGCACCGTGATGGAGGAACCTAAAGTAAGGGGGCACAGTGATGGGAGAACCTGATGTAAGGGGGCACAATGATAGGGACTCTCATTTAAGGGAGTGCTGTGATGGGGGAACCTGATGTAAGGGGGCACAATGATGGGGGAACCTGATGTAAGGGGCACAATGATGGGGGAACCTGATATATGGGGACACTGGAAAGGGGGAACCTGATGTAAGGGAGCACAGTGATGGGGGAACCTGATCTAAGGGGGCACAATGATGGGGGAACCTGATATATGGGGACACTGGAAAGGGGGAACCTGATGTAAGGGGCACAATGGTGGGGGAACCTGATATATGAGCACACTGAAAAGGGGGAACCTGATGTAAGGGGGCACAGTGATGGGGGAACCTGATGCAAGGGGGCACTGTGTTGGGGGGAACCTGATGTAAGGGGGCACAGTGATGGGGGAACCTGATGCAAGCTAGTAGGAGCCCCAGTGCATTACTTTGCCCAGGGGCCCATGATGCTATTAAGATGGCACTGATTCAAGCTGGTCATTTGACTCCCGCAGCCCTATGTTCTGGAAACTTCTTTCAGAAGCCGGGGGAGGCAGTCAAACTCCCAGTCTGTGAAACCTTGAACAGACTTGAACAAACAATCACTGCTCCCTTGGCTACAAAAGGAGCTAAAAACTAAATTTGCCTGGCATCTTACGCTAGGAGGTAAACGGTAATTGAAATGGCCAGATAGCCAGCATTTCCAGAACAAGGTCAGCAGCGGCGGCCCGCTTGTTTCCCTTTAATAGCATTACGCCGCATTTTGTTCAGTCTGCAGGAAGGCTTTGTACAGTACAGAATTATCTTCAAAGATCGTGGGGAATAGCCGAGTGCCAGGGTGCCAATCTCTCTGCCCATCTCCCCACCTAGCGTTACGCACGGAACGTCTCACTGTCCTGATGCTAATTGAATTTAATTGCACCTTCAAAGTTTCATGAAAGCCCTGGCTGAAATTTCCTGAGTCTACTGAACGTGGTTTCCTGGGGGTGCGGGGCAACTTCCTCGTTTGCCCAAAGAACGACGGATGAATTTTTTACCAACTAATCAGATTGTCAGCAGAGGAGGTGTCGCCGCTCATCAATAATGGAGTAATCAAGGCAGATTGTAGCTTGGTGCTGTCCTGCATTATTTACTGCCAGGTCTTTAAAAGACAGAAATAAAAAAAAAAAGCTGAGCTTTAATTGACGTCCTTTTTAATTTACCAGTCAAGACTGAGTGCGGCAAAAAGTGGACCCGGGGTGCAGAATAAAAGACATTTCCCATCCGATCCAGTGAAGAAACATGGCAGATATTGCAGAGAACCAGACGTATCCTACCTGTTGTCTGGTG
The DNA here is from genome assembly GCA_037952835.1 of Lithobates septentrionalis. Lineage (NCBI taxonomy): Eukaryota > Metazoa > Chordata > Amphibia > Anura > Ranidae > Lithobates > Lithobates septentrionalis. The sequence goes on along the minus strand of JBBDGP010003081.1, from coordinate 350,823 downwards.
ATTAGGGATGAGCTTCGTGTTCGAGTCGAACCCATGTTCGACTCGAACATCGGCTGTTCGACCGTCCGTCGAATTGCGAACGTTATGGGCCGTTCGCGCCAAATTCGTGTGGCGCGTCACGGCCCATAATTCACTGCGGCATCGCAGTGCATTGCTGGCTGATGATTGGCCAAGCATGCACTATGACCCGCATGCTTGGCCAATCACAGCGCCGTCAGTAGAGAGAGCTGTAATTGGCCAAAGCCAGGGTGGCTTTGGCCAATTATGGCTCAGGGGATTTAGTACACGCCCCACACTATATAAGGCCGCCTGCACGGCGGCCCTGTGTAGTGTGTTCCGGTGTGCTGATAGAGAGAGAGACAGACAGTGTCATTTGATTTGAGTTAGATAGATTAGGCTAGATCTGTTCCTGCTATTTACATTTAGTGCAGTGCGTCCTGCTCACAGTGTTCAGCTAGATCCATTCCTGCTATTTACATTTAGTGCAGTCAGTGCGTCCTGCTCACAGTGTTCAGCTAGATCCGTTCCTGCTATTTACATTTAGTGCAGTGCGTCCTGCTCACAGTGTTCAGCTAGATCTGTTCCTGCTATTTACATTTAGTGCAGTGCGTCCTGCTCACAGTGTTCAGCTAGATCCGTTCCTGCTATTTACATTTAGTGCAGTGCGTCCTGCTCACAGTGTTCAGCTAGATCTGTTCCTGCTATTTACATTTAGTGCAGTGCATCCTGCTCACAGTGTTCAGCTAGATCTGTTCCTGCTATTTACATTTAGTGCAGTGCGTCCTGCTCACAGTGTTCAGCTAGATCCGTTCCTGCTATTTACATTTAGTGCAGTAAGTGCGTCCTGCTCACAGTGTTCAGCTAGATCCGTTCCTGCTATTTGCATTTAGTGCAGTGCGTCCTGCTCACAGTGTTCAGCTAGATCTGTTCCTGCTATTTACATTTAGTGCAGTGCGTCCTGCTCACAGTGTTCAGCTAGATCTGTTCCTGCTATTTACATTTAGTGCAGTGCGTCCTGCTCACAGTGTTCAGCTAGATCCATTCCTGCTATTTACATTTAGTGCAGTGCGTCCTGCTCACAGTGTTCAGCTAGATCTGTTCCTGCTATTTACATTTAGTGCAGTGCGTCCTGCTCACAGTGTTCAGCTAGATCCGTTCCTGCTATTTACATTTAGTGCAGTCAGTGCGTCCTGCTCACAGTGTTCAGCTAGATCCGTTCCTGCTATTTACATTTAGTGCAGTGCGCCCTGCTCACAGTGTTCAGCTAGATCTGTTCCTGCTATTTACATTTAGTGCAGTGCGTCCTGCTCACAGTGTTCAGCTAGATCTGTTCCTGCTATTTACATTTAGTGCAGTGCGTCCTGCTCACAGTGTTCAGCTAGATCCGTTCCTGCTATTTACATTTAGTGCAGTGCGTCCTGCTCACAGTGTTCAGCTAGATCTGTTCCTGCTATTTACATTTAGTGCAGTGCGTCCTGCTCACAGTGTTCAGCTAGATCTGTTCCTGCTATTTACATTTAGTGCAGTGCGTCCTGCTCACAGTGTTCAGCTAGATCCGTTCCTGCTATTTACATTTAGTGCAGTCAGTGCGTCCTGCTCACAGTGTTCAGCTAGATCCGTTCCTGCTATTTACATTTAGTGCAGTCAGTGCGTCCTGCTCACAGTGTTCAGCTAGATCTGTTCCTGCTATTTACATTTAGTGCAGTCAGTGCGTCCTGCTCACAGTGTTTATCTAGATCCGTTCCTGCTATTTACATTTAGTGCAGTGCGTCCTGCTCACAGTGTTCAGCTAGATCCGTTCCTGTTATCTTCCTACTGACAGGCAGGCTTGTCTGGTTACAGTATATAAAGCTACCTGAAGAAAATTACAGGTGTTCTATCCCAGCTTAGTGCAGCTACAGGCCATTAGTATGTCTGGAAGGCCAAGAAGGAGAGGCAGACAGTCACAAGCCAATAAGAGAGGGCAAGCAGGCTCTGTGTCTAGTGCTGGTCGTGGAGACGGTGCATCCTCATCAGCACGTGGCCATGGGACACGCTTGGCCTTTTTTTCGGCAGCTGGCCGTGTTGAGCCGCAACATGCGGAAGACTTGGTCGAGTGGATGACCAAGCCGTCCTCATCCTCCTCATCCTCTCTCACCCATGCCCAGGGTGCTTTGTCTGGCAAAGCAGCGGCCTCTTCCCTCAGCTCAATGTCATCAGTGACTCCTTCCCTAGCTCCACCATGTCCTCCTGAGGATTCCCTCGAACTGTTTGACCACAGTGTTGGGTACATGCTCCAGGAGGATGCCCAGCGTTTGGAAGGCTCTGATGATGATACTGAGCTCGATGAAGGCAGTAACATGAGCACAGACAGAGGGGGTGCCCAAGAAGGACAGCAATCTGGCAGTCATGCTCCCCCTGCTGCAGCATACTGCCAGGTTTGCTCCAGTGATGAGGAGGGAGGGGATGATGAGGTCACTGACTCAACGTGGGTGCCTGATAGGAGAGAGGAGGAGGAGGAGGAGGAGGAGGAGGCGGCACATCACCAACGAGGCAGGATGCCCTCCAGGGGCCAGCCTAAGGGCAGCACATTGACTGCATCACACCCCAAAGCTCCACATGTGCAGGGCGCTGCAGTCTCTGCGCGTTATTCAAAAAGTTCTTTGGTGTGGGCCTTTTTTGAGACGAGTGCATCAGATCGCACCGCTGCTATTTGCAACATATGTCTCAAGCGTATCTCGCGTGGCCAAAACATCTCCCGCTTGGGTACCACATGCTTGACCAGACATATGTTGACCTGCCATGCAGTTCGTTGGCAAGCATATCTAAAAGACCCACACCAAAGAACAAAGAGGATCTCTCCTTGCTCCTCATCAGCTGAGATTTCCAACCCCACTAGACCTTCAGTCCTCTCTGAGACCTGCAGTGAGAGGAATGAAGGTGTAGAATTAGGTGTGTCACAGCCAAGTACTTGTGGGCAATCTGCTTTTGGTACAACGACGTCAGATTGTACCAGGCAAATTTCCCTGCCCCAGCTGCTGCACCGCCGAAAGAAGTTTGCTCCCAGCCATCCACATGCCCAGCGGTTGAATGCTAGCTTGGCAAAATTGCTAGCACTTCAACTGCTGCCTTTTCAGTTGGTAGACTCTGCCCCCTTCCGTGAGTTTGTGGAATGTGCGGTTCCTCAGTGGCAGGTACCCAAACGCCACTTTTTCTCACGGAAGGCGATTCCGGCTCTCTACCGGCATGTGGAAGGCAATGTCCATGCCTCGCTGGACAGGGCGGTCAGCGGTAAGGTGCATATTACCGCTGACTCATGGTCCAGCAGGCATGGACAGGGACGTTACTTAAGTTTCACGGCGCATTGGGTGACTCTGCTGGCAGCTGGGAAGGATGCAGGACAAGGTGCAGTAGTGTTGGAGGTTGTTCCGCCACCACGCCTCCAAAATGCTGATTGTGACACACCTCTCTCCTCCACCCCCTCCTCTTCTTCTTCCTCCATGGCCTCTTCCTCGGAACCAGCGGTGCTCCGTAGGCGTTCAAGGGGCTACGCAAATACGCAGGCCAAAAGATGCCATGCGGTGCTTGAGCTGGTGTGCTTGGGGGACAGGAGCCACACTGGGGTAGAGGTTCTGTCAGCTCTGCAGGGGCAGGTTCAGAGGTGGTTGACGCCACGCCAACTTAAGGCAGGAATGGTGGTTTGCGACAATGGCACCAACCTCCTCTCTGCCCTCCGACAGGGACAACTGACCCATGTGCCCTGTTTGGCTCACGTCCTTAACTTGGTGGTGCAGCGGTTCTTGGGCAGGTACCCGGGCTTACAGGATGTCCTGAGGCAGGCCAGGAAAGTCTGTGTGCATTTCCGCCGGTCATATAATGCCAGTGCTCGGCTGACGGACCTCCAAAAGGAGTTTAACCTGCCCAAGAACCGCCTAATCTGTGACATGCCCACCAGGTGGAACTCAACGTTGGCCATGCTGCAGCGGCTGCACACGCAGCAGAGGGCCATCAATGAGTACCTGTGCGACTATGGCACCAGGACAGGGTCAGGGGACCTTGGTTTTTTTTCCCCACGCCAGTGGGCCATGATCAGGGATGCATGCACTGTCCTGTCACCATTCGAGGAGGCCACGAGGATGGTGAGCACTGACAGTGCATGCATCAGTGACACTGTCCCCCTTGTCCACCTGTTGGAGCACACGCTGCGTGGAATAATGGACAGGGCACTTGAGGCAGAACAGAGGCAGGAAGAGGAGGACTTCCTTAGCTCTCAAGGCCCCCTTTATCCAGACAGTGTTCCTGCGTGCCCGCCGATCACACAGGAAGAGGACGAGGAGGAGGAGGAGGAGGAGGAAGATTGTGTCAGTATGGAGGTGGAGCCTGGCACTCAGCATCAGCAGTCTTTAAGGGATCAGTCCCAAGGAACACATGGACTTGTACGTGGCTGGGAGGAGGTGGCTGCAGACGTTGTTGTCCTTAGTGACCCAGAGGACTCCGGACCGAATGCCTCAGCAAACCTACGCTGCATGGCCTCCCTGATCCTGCAAAGCCTGCGTAAGGATCCTCGTATTCGTGGTATCAAGGAGAAGGACCAATACTGGCTGGCAACCCTCCTTGATCCACGTTACAAGGGTAAGGTTGCGGACCTTATCTTGCCATCGCAGAGGGAGCAGAGGATGAAACATCTTCGGGAGGCCTTGCAGAAAGGTCTGTGCAACGCGTTCCCAGAGACTGGGAGGTTACAAACTCCTGTTTCTGGACAACGTGTTGCTGAGGCTTCGGTCAGTCAAAGAAGGAGCGGTGGAGAAGGTGGCCGTCTGACCGATGCGTTCAGACAATTTTTTGGTCCGCAGCCCCAAGGTATGATCGGTTCCAGCAACCATCGCCAGCGTCTGTTTTACATGGTGCAGGAATACCTAGGGGCAAGATCAGACTTGGACACCTTTCCCACCGAAAATCCTCTGGGTTACTGGGTCTTGAGGATGGATCACTGGCCAGAGCTTGCACAGTATGCAATTGAGCTACTGGCCTGTCCTGCATCCAGCGTTCTTTCGGAACGCACATTCAGTGCTGCTGGAGGCGTGGTAACCGATCACAGGGTGCGTCTGTCCACTGACTCGGTCGATCGGCTGACCTTCATAAAAATGAATCAGTCTTGGATCACCACCAGCTACCAAGCACCTGATGCTGATGTAACTGAATAATTTTTTTCAGATCCCTTCAAAGACTGCCTATGCTGATGCTGAGTGACTATCCCTGAGTAATTATCCTCTTCCTCCTCAATCATCACGCTGATAGCTTGTAAGAACATTTTTGGTTCTGGGCGCCACCACCAGTGCCTAAGGCACAATTTTTCAGCCCCTGTTTAACAGGGGCGTGTAATTACAATTTTTGATGTAATACTTTGCAGCAGGGCTCGTTCCTGCATTCCAACTAGAGTGTCTGTGAGGGGTTGCAGTGTTGTGGCACCAGCACCAGTGCCTAAGGCCCAATTTTTCTGCCCCTGTCTAACAGGGGCGTGTAATTACAATTTTTGATGCAATACTTTGCAGCAGGGCTCGTTCCTGCATTCCAACTAGAGTGTCTGTGAGGGGTTGCAGTGTTGTGGCACCAGCACCAGTGCCTAAGGCCCAATTTTTCTGCCCCTGTCTAACAGGGGCGTGTAATTACAATTTTTGATGCAATACTTTGCAGCAGGGCTCGTTCCTGCGTTCCAACTAGAGTGTCTGTGAGGGGTTGCAGTGTTGTGGCACCAGCACCAGTGCCTAAGGCCTAATTTTTCAGCTCCTGTTCAACAGGGGCATGTAATTACAATTCTTGATCTAATATTTCACAGCAGGGCCCTGTGAGGGCTTACAGTGTTGTGGCCACAGCAACACCTAAGGCCCAAATTTCTGCTGAGTATATAGGGCAGGACCCTACTTTCAAACATCTAACTTACAAACGACTCCTACTTGCAAACGGAAGGAGACAACAGGAAGTGAGATGAAATCTACCCCTAGGAAGGGAAATTCTCTCCTGTAAGAGTTAATATGGGAAAACAATTTCTCCTTTCCACTGATGCTTTCCAATCCTTGTTCCACAAAAAAACCCAAATTTTCAAAAAACATTTTTCATTGGGACAAAAAAGTGAGGTGAAATCTTCTGAAGAGGAGGAAAGACAGCAAAACAAATGTCACAGGGGTGATAACCCTTCCCTATGTTTTCCAAAAAGCTTAAAAAAGATTTTTTGGCTGGAGCTAAACACGTTAAAAATGTACCCGTTCAAAATTACAAAGAGATTCTACTTAACAACAAACCTACAGTCCCTGTCTTGTTTGCACCGCCTGTATACTGCTGTTCAGAGTATATAGGGCCTTTCCTTATTTTAATTTGGGTGCGGGGTTCCCCTTAATATCCATACAGGACCCAAAGGGCCTGGTAATGGACTGGGGGGGTACCCATGCCGTTTGTCTCACTGATTTTCATCCATATTGCCATGACCCGACATGACATTAAACCCGCAAGCAGTTTTAAATGAGATTTTTTCCTTTAAAAATGACATTTGGTGCAGGGACTGTTCTAAACATGGGAAACACGCGTCACTTTACAGGCATACTATAGACACCCCCCAGGTACGATATTTAAAGGAATATTTCACTTTTTTTTTTTACTTTAAGCATCATTAAAATCACTGCTCCCGAAAAAACGGCCGTTTTTAAAAGTTTTTTTTGCATTGATACATGTCCCCTGGGGTAGGACCCGGGTCCCCACACCCTTTTTAGGACAATACCATGCAAATTAGCCTTTAAAATGAGCACTTTTGATTTCGAACGTTCGAGTCCCATAGACGTCAATGGGGTTCTAACGTTCGTGCGAACTTTCGGTCCGTTCGCGGGTTCTGGTGCGAACCGAACCGGGGGGTGTTCGGCTCATCCCTACTGGTGATAATTGTAGAGGACACGTTATGTTCAGACGTTCTTCGTTCACAACGTGACAATTACCGGGTTCTACTACAAAGATAGATGGATCCAAGAAAATAATCATAATGTCAGATAAACTGAACTTGTCATTGGCAAAAGCACAGGCAGTTATCCTTACTGTGCATAGGCAGGCGCCATAAGATTCTGGTATGGTGTGAAAATTCAGTTTCCAGAGCTCACAAGCCCCCTCTCGTAACACACTGAAATGCAGCCACTTCATTGACCTCATAAAGTCAGGGCCCGGATCTGAACCTGCAACCTCTGCTGTGTCTTGCAGTATCTCTTCTTGCTGAGCCACCTGAGATGTTGGACATCCCCCTGCCTGATTTTGTAGACAACCTTGCCTTGTGTCTTGTTTCTCTTGAACCTTGAATCCTTTGCTTCTCCCATGAACTTCCTATTTAAGCCATGCCTTTGCACTTCCTGTTTGCCAGTGTCAGGAGCGCTCCTGCTCTTCATTCCCGCATCCTGGTTTTGTCTGTGGCATTCTCCTTGTCTGTCTGTCCACCTGCAAGGTGATTGATGTGGCCAGTCTCTGGCTGGAGACCAATCCTGATTTAAGCCAGCCAAGCCTGCAGTCTCATGCTTATGATTGCGTGTGTAATATGTGCTCAATCTCTCTGTGTGTCCTGCTCTGCTAGATTGGATTCCCCTGGTAATGACCTTGGATCAGAGATCGACTACTCTCTGAACTCTGCCTGCTTCTTGACTACGGATTGGACCCTGACTACTGTGAACCTGTCAGGGCTGGCTCAGCCCTTCCTTCTCTGAGCTGGCCGCTCAGCTGTTGGCTAATTGCCAGCTCTCTTCTCTCTCCACAGTTAACCAGCTGTTGTGGATCTGCTCATCAGTCCCGCCTGCTTAAAGATCTCCAGCTCACTTCATTCCTGCCTTCACCTTGGTCACATCACAAGAAACCATATCCTGCATTCCTGTTTAAAGACTTGCTTTGCTGACAGCCCTTCTGGTTCCTTATCCTGCTTGCTGTTCCTCTACTTGGATCCCTGACTTCTGGCCTGGCTGATTACTCGATCTGGTTACTGAACTCTGGCTTGGCTGACTACCCGATCCGGTTACTGAACTCTGGCTTGGCTGACTACCCGATCCGGTTACTGAACTCTGGCTTGGCTGACTACCCGATCTGGTTACTGGTCTCTGGCTATGCTTTGACTACTCTTACTCTATTTACTTTTTTATTTTTATTAATAAACAAGTGTGATTCAACTGTACTTCTGTCTCGGTCTAGTTCATGGTTTCTGACAGAACCTTACCTGCCCTTGTAACTGGACTGTCATCGAACCACTCTGCCTCTCTACCAACTGCAAATACCTATTTGCTTTGCTCAGTTCGCGCTTGCCCCAGCATGGTGGCCAAGGGCACTATAGCATTGTGTATAAGTCCTGGGGGCAACCAAGTACCGGTAAGCCTGCTTGTCTAATGGGAAAGGGGGCTGCTACAGGTGAAGAACACAGAAGCTAGCCAGACTGTCTGACCACCTGCATTAAGTCTAAGCCAGATTATTGTGCTCTCTCCAGCCGATATTTCACTTTCATCACTCCTGCTGCCGTCCGTATCTCCGCTACCACTCTTTCTCGACCTTTGGCTTGTTCCTCAACTACTCTTCCACTTGATCCCAACCTGTAAACACTTGTTACTGACCTTTGCCTTGTTTATTGACTACACTTTGCTTGATCCCTACCTGCTATATCTGCTACTGGACCCTGGTTTTCTCACCTCCTGGTGGGGCGATCCTGAGGACTGTGACCTGGAACTAACATGCAGCAAGACCCATCTCCACCATCGGGAGGTGTGATGAATACCAGTGAGTGCTTAGACCTCGCACCTTGGGCGAGCCTCTGTCATCCGCCAGGGGGATCTACTCGTGTACCTATGCTGCTGATCTGTGGCAGCCTCTCTACTGCTATAGCTAATTGGTCTCCAAGCCTGACCCCTGACCATGGCACATAAGAGGTTTTTGCAGTGCATTGTGGGATGCCCAAGAAGGTGTACCTAACTTCTTCACGCCAGTTGCACACATACAGTATACCAGTGGTGGCTGCTGCAAAAAAAAATTTTGGAAGGGGGGCCAAAGAGTGCACCCACGGCCACCTGCACCCCCCCAGTTCGGTCGGTTGGTTATGAGCCCGGTACTTACCCCATCTATGGCGCAGGCCATGCTTCCCTCCTCTGCGATGGGCGGCGGCTCCCGCCGCTCATCTCCTCCCTCCTCCTAGGCCAATTTGAACGCTTCTCCTTTCGGCCAATCAGGAAATGGGTCCCAGACCCATTCACATTCAGAATCAGTGTGCACAGGACATGGTGAAACAAACAGCTATTTCTTCAGAGCAACACAAGTGTCTGCAATGTTTGTTAAAATCCCTGCAATGTACATTGATCACCACAAGGGGTTCCTTTTTTTTCTTCACAATGGAAGTGGACTTGCCCTTTAACAGAAGCAAAAAAGGATCTGCAACGAAAATTGTGAAATTGAAAATCCTTGTAGCAGATATAGTTGACCTCATTGCAAATTTCTTCTTTTTTTTTTGGAGACCAGCAACCTGGCATAGAAACGTCCTTTGTGCATGCCATTCGTGCATTCTACTGGGACTGAACAAGTGTTCCAGTTAATAATTTCCTCTAGACGACGATTAACTCCACAATAGAAATCCAGTGTCGCCCATCCTCTGAATGGCTGCAAGGCAAAAATATCTGCAGTGCTAATGATTTAAAACCGGCTTCTGTTAATAACATCTGGAACGCATCAATGTGGCACGAAGAGAAAGTAGAGCGTTAATCCACACTCATTATTTCCTATTTGTTTTGCAGCCACATAATACAGTGATTAATTTCTTATCTGGCTCAGAGACGTGTTATTAGGGTTTACACAGCTTCTCGTCCTAACGTCTTGTACCAGGCCGCGGTTCCAGCTCGTGCCCAGAATGTGCTTCATTTCAATGAAGTCTTTGGGTGAACCAACCGAGGTGGAACGATAAGCCATAACAAGCAATTAAAAGATGAAATTAGTTTCACGAGTGATTGTGTCAGTGACCTCCGACGAGGAGTTTACAGTTCCTTTTTTTTTTCTTCAGTTACGAGCATGAATTGAGCCTGGACGGTTCTCATCGTTGTGTTGGCTATAGACATCGAAGGGGCAGGTTTATGGAAAGTGGAGCAGGAGTGAAGAGTCCACATCAACTATTTTGGATTTTTCATTGAGGGAAAACATAACACCAGGAGAATTTTAGTGGTCAACACGTCCAGTTTTTCTTTAGTTTTCTGAAATCATTACCAATTTTTTTTTTACTGCCAGTATGCCAAATTAACTTTGCCAAATTAAAATTAGTGTAGCAGTTTGGAAGCCGCAATACGCATATCTAAAGCCTAAAAGTTTTTTTTCTACCTATTTTTTCCAGGTGATATCTTCTCACTTCCCGTCCCATGGACACAAGGTGAAGTCCTCTCTTAGTTGCCACATGAACAGGTGTCCCCGCTGTAGGAAAAAAAAAAATACTTGCCGTACTTAACTTAGACGCCAACTTCCAAATGGAGGATCCCAAATCACTTTACCATTTTGAGTCTGGCTTCCTACTGAAAGATCCCAAATCACTCACCTTTTGAGTTTGTCTTCCGGCTGAAGTATTCCAAATAACTTACCTTAGATTACCTTAGGCTTCTGATAGAAGGATCCCAAATCACTTACTTTTGAGTTTGACTTCCTACTGAAGGGATCCCAAATAACTTACCTTTGACTCTGGCTTCTGACTGAAGTATTCCAAATAACTTACCTTAGATTACCTTAAGCTTCTGACAGAAGGATCCCAAATCACTTACTTTTCAGTTTGACTTCCTACTGAAGGGATCCCAAATAACTTACCTTTGACTCTGGCTTCTGACTGGAGAATCCCAGATCACTTACCTTTCAACCTGGTTTCTGACTAAAGGACCCCAAATCACTTACGTCAGACTCTGGCTTCTGATCAGAGGATCCCAAATCACTTACCATAGATTCCAGCTTCTGGCTGGAGAATCCCAAATCACCTAGCTTAGACTCTGGCTTTTGTCTGAAGGGTCTCAAATCATCTACTGTAGACTATGTCCTCTTAATGGAGGATCCCAAATCACTTACCTTAAACTCCAGCTTTTGATCAGAGGACCCCAAATCTTGTGAGAATATACTCTTGCACTTAAATTCATCACCTGTTAATCCCTACTCCCCTTCTCTGTGCAAGGTCAAATTTATACTAGTTACATATCAGGTACATATTAAATGTGCTAAAAAGTATTGAGGTGTGGGGAAACCAACTTTATTTCCTATCTGGTTTAGAGTTGTTATACGGTTTACACAGCTTCTCACCCTAACGTCTTGTACTGGGCTGCGGTTCCGGCACATGCGTAGAATGTGCTTTATTTTAATGAAGTCTTTGGGTGAACCAGCCGAGGTAGGACAATAAGCCATAACAAGCATTTAAAAGATGAAATTAGTGATTTGGAACTTTTTTTTAATAGTTTTTGAGATGGGGGAGAAGGGTTAGAACCTCTGTCATGATTATATTGAGGTGTCCTGCTGGTAACTTGGTGGCACAGGAAGAAAGTGGAAAAAGTACCCAAAGTGACACACAGCAATAAAAACAAACCCTTCCCCAGAAAATGCTCATAAACTATGGTTGGCCATTTCCATACAAGCAATGCCTGGGGGGGGGGGGGGGTGTAGGTTCTAAAATAGTCCCCAAGTACAGTGGGGTTAAAGCATTGCAGGCTAATTATCTGATTTATATGATTTATACCAACAGATTCCTAATCCCAGCCATCCATTTCGAGGATGCAAATCTTGCAGTCAGAGCAGCCATCAGAAATTTTGGGGCCCCTTACACAGCTTTAGGCCTAACCCCCCCCCCCCCAGCCTGACACCAGCATTCCCCAGGGCCCGCCCACTGGTCGTCCCACCAAATTGGACAGCCCCATATATTCAGCAAAGAGCCATCCCCATATGCTCAGCAAAGAGACCTCCTAATCCAGCAAAGAGACAGCCCAATCCAGCAGAGACATCCCCATATATTCAGTAAAGAGATATCCCAATCCAGCAAAGAGATGGCCAAATCCAGCAGAGACATCCCCATATATTCATTAAAGAAAAAGGGTAAACTCCTAGGGGTGGGACTTTAAAGGCACTACCAATGATAGAGTTGAAATTTTGGGGCCCCTTACACAGCTTTAGGCCCGCCCTCCCCCGAGCCTGACGTCAGCATTTCCCAGGGCCCACCCACTGGCTGTCCCACCAAATTGGACAGCCCCATATATTCAGCAAAGAACCATCCCCATATATTCAGCAAAGAGACCTCCTAATACAGCAAAGAGACAGCCCAATCCAGCAGAGACATCCCCATATATTCAATAAAAAGATATCCCAATCCAGCAAAGAGATGGCCCAATCCAGCAGAGACATCCCCTTTTATATTCAGTAAACAAAAAAGTTAAACCCCTAGTGGTGGGACTTTAAGGGCACTACCAATGATAGAGTTGAAATTTTTGTGCCCCTTACACAGCTTTAGGCCTGCCCCCCCCCCCCCCCCCCGAGCCTGTTGAAGTAAGAAAAAAATGTTTATTCAAAAAGAACTATATACATAAAACAGTTAACATGGTCATGAACAACTAAAAAAATCACAGTATACAACATATAGGTACAATATCCTATACCCAACGCGTTTCAGAGAAAACCGTAGTCTCCTTCATCAGGGGTTAACAGGATGTATATCATCTAGAATGCAGATAGTTAAAAGTAAGTTAGTCCATCTATTCAATGACATACAGATATGGGAAAGTCAATATAATAGCAACTCACATCTTATTTGTGTATACATGACGAAAATCCACGTTCATATATTAAAAACAGTGTCACATGGAGTCTCCAGCAACCCTGTCTGCGTTCTATAGCTGTTTACAAAATGCAAGTGCCTCCAAACCAGAATTTTAATGGAGAGATTAATAAAGGGACTAACAACCCCTCCCCAGAGGGAACCAGAGGAGTTTCAGGGTTGTGTAGTAGATCCCTAAATGAGGCTAGACCACGGATACTGGGGCCTAGAAAGGGAGTCCTGGAAAAAGAAACAAATAAGCATATAAAAAAACATGTATGTATAATATGTGTACAGCCATAAAAACAAAAGGATGCCTGGTGGTAGCACATACCGAACATGTGAAATGACATCTAGATCATGGCAAGCAGGCCTGGAGATGCTAAGAGGACATCCTATAAATAAAGATAGGAAAAAAGTATGTAATAAAGATCACTGCTGTTATCAGCCATCATCAGAGCCCCAGAAGTGACAGGGAGCGATGTTGAGCATCAGCAACCGCCCCATGTAAGTGGAGTATTAGGTGTTAGGCAACAATGTGCAAAGTTTCCAAAGTTACTCACCGTTGGTAACGTTCAATCTCAATTAGACATCCCCAGCTAATCCTCCCGGTGGCCATGAAACTATGAGAGTAAAGCCGGTATATTTAAGTGCCTACTTATTTCCGCCGCACCGCCCAACTAATTGGTGCGAACTCCGCGCGGCCTGAAATGATCCAGGGCTCATGGGAGGCCCCCTTAATCGCAGTCGCGCCACTCCTCCACGTCGCGCATGCGTGACATGACGTCAAGACGCACGTGTTGCGGAGTGACGCAGCGCGCTTACGTCTCACAGTCACGGAGGGGTTTCCAAGAGACCAACCAAACGGTCGCGCGAAACAAGAAGGAATGGCAGATGGAGACGTCAACAGATGGCCACTCCCAAAGGCGCCCAAAAGAGAGCGTCTTAGCCGTGATGGGCATCTGGGGTAGAGTCAAAAAAAAAACGAAATGGAAAGAATTTTTTTTTTAAACGTAGCTGTATATTTCTTGCTACTACCATAACCTTCCATCAAAGGACAAACCCAAAATAAATTCTCCTGCTCTGGACGATTGCAGTTATACCAGATGTGTGTATGTTGTTGTTTGTACCCGTAGTACAGCCCTGAAACAATAGTGTGCATTTTGCTTTTTTTTTTTTTTTTTTTTTTATTCAACCTTAAACACAATAACACTGACACTGATACTAATTAAAAAAAAAATCCTGTCCAAAAATTGCTGACCCTGACATTTGACTCTGACTTTGACCTTTGACCCTGACTTTGATGCAAACACTAACCCTGGCACTAACTTAGATCAAACATTGATCTAGGTATTTTTTTGTATTTTATTTTTTTTACTATTATTATTATTATTATTTTTTAACACACTTTTTTTTTCTTTCTGCAGGGAAACAGAGAGATCCCATGTATCTCTCTCCTCCATTCACGGAGAGAGCAAACATTGGGGCGGGCCTCACAGTGACTGATCACTGTGGTAGCCAATCAGAGGCTTTTCACAGCGATCAGGTGAACCAGAATCGGGCGTTTTTCCGGGTCCTGATCATTAGTACAGGGCCCAGGGCTCTCGGTGAGACCCCGGTCTCTGTGCTGGGAGTGCACCGCGCAAAAAATGTGGCCCCACAGGGAAAAAAAAAGCCCAGTCTAGTGGGGCCGCTTATTTGTATGAGATCGACATCAAAGGGTTAAAATACTTGGCAGGTTCACTTTGATTTCCAATGCACAGTTGAAGTTTTTCCAGTACCGTGACTGGGTTATTTTATCCGGCCATTACAGACGCAGCTCTGGTTGGAATTCTTCAATGCTGGAACTTTATGATTTTGTTAATAATGAACTCCATGTAGACAGCGGACTTTGTCCTTCCTGCCTGAAGAGACGATTGACATTCCGGATATTAAGAGCATGTCACAGGTCATTGTTAGAGATGGCATTGGATTTCCCAGAAGCCCCTGTTCCAGGAACAAAGTGCCTTATTAACATATCGGACCTAAAAGCATGGTTCGATCTGCGTTGCAGGGAGTGCAAAGGTTAGAGGAACGATCCCAGTTAGCAGTATAATGGAGAGAGGTGCCCAGCCTCCCATGTCTTCTCGGCATGCGTGCCCTGCTTTACAGTGGTGAAAATAATGATTTAAACCCCGGCAGATTTTGTAAGTTTGCCCACTTACAAAGTAATGAAGGATCTATCATCATAATCATAGGTGTATTTTATATGATAGAGACAGAATATCAACCAAAAATCCAGAAAAAAAACACGATACAAATTTTATAAATGGAGTTGCAGTTCAGTGAGTAAAAAAAAAAATTTGATCCCCTACCAACCAACAATAATTCTGCCCCCACAGACTGGATACAGTAGGTGCTCATGTGGTACACAGATTAGTCCTGTCAATGTAAGAAGGTTCTCCTAACGACAACTCGTTGTGTATAGAAGACACCTGTCCACAGAATCTTTCTTCTATTTAAATGTCACTATCATGTGCAGGGCCAAAGAGCTGTCAGAGGACGTCGGGGAGAAGATTGTAGACCTGCACAAGGCTGGAATGGGCTACAAGACCATCAGGAATAAGCTTGGTGAGAAGGAGACAACTGTTGGAGCGATTATTCACAAATGGAAGAAATACAAACTAACCATCAATCGCCCTCGGTTTGGAGTTCCATGCAAGGTTTTGCCTCATGGGGTGAGGATGGTCATGAGAAAAGTGAGGGATCAGCCCAGAACTACACGAGAGGAGCTTGTGAATGATCTCAAGGCAGTTGGGACCACAGTCACCAAACAAACCATTGGTAACTCAATACACCGACATGGATTGAAATCCTGCAGCGCCCCCAAGGTCCCCCTCCTCAGGAAGACACATGGACAGGCCGTCTGAAGTTTGCCAATGAACATCTAAATGATTCAGAGAAGGATTGGGGAGAAAGTGCTGTGGTCAGATGAGACCAAAATTCAGCTCTTTGGCATTAACTCGAATCGCCATGTTTGGAGGAAGAAAAATGGTGACTATGACCTTAAGGACAACGTCCCTACAGTCAAGCACGGAGGAGGAACCCTTATTCTTTGGGGCAGTTTCTCTGCTAAAGGTACAGGCTGACTTTGCCGCACTGAGGGGCCAATGGACGGGGCCATGTATTGTAAAATGTTGGAGGAGAACCTTCTTCCCTCAGCCAGAACACTGAAGATGGGTCATGGATGGGTCTTCCAGCATGACAATGACCCAAAACGTACCACCAAGGCAACAAAGTAGTGGCTCTAGAAGAAGCACACTAAGGTCATGGAGCAGCTTAGCCAGTCTCCAGACCTTAATCCTATAGAAAATATATGGAGGGAGCTGATACTTCAAGTTGCCAAGAAACCTTAAGGATTTAGAGAAGATCTGTAAAGAAGAGAGGACCAAAATCCCTCCTGAGATGTGTGCAAACCTGGTCACCAACCACAAGAAACGTCTTACCTCTGTGATCACCAACAAGGGTTTCTCCACCAAGTACTAAGTCATGTTTTGCTTGGGGATCAAATACTTATTTTACTTACTGAGCTGCAACTCCATTTATAGTATTTAAATCGTGTGTTTTTTGTTTGTTTTTTGGATTTTTGGGTGATATTCTGTCTCTATCAAATAAAATCCACCTATGATAAAAATGATAGGCCCTTCATTTCTTTGTAAGTGGGAAAAACTTACACAATCTGCAGGGGGTCAAATCATTATTCCCCCCCCCCCCACTGTATATTGGGTCCAAATCCTGAATTCCCCCAGAGCAGCCGCAATATTACTATTCTCCCCCAGCTCTAAATCCTCCTCTCGGTATTACTATTTTAAACCTGTTAATTAAGAGAAATGAATTATCCATTCTGCAAACACAGCCCATAAAAACGCCAGCTTGTCGAAAGAATAAAAACCAGCCGCACATTTTTTTTTCTTCGAGCCCTCTATATTTTTTTTTTTTGATTACTCCGTTAATTGTGCCGACTATATATTTTCCCCCGTTGCCTCCGCAGAACACGCAAGGAGCTGAAACCTGCAAATGAAATCAAACTTTTCTGACACATTGTAGAAAAAAAAAAATAATACAGGCGCGTATCTTCCGCTGCACTTCCTGTTAAATGTGAATTTGGTAAAAAAAAAAAAAGAAAAAAAAAGAAAACGCGTTAAAAAAATAAGAAAAGCTTTAGGGAACACTTTCAGGGAATTGTAAAAGCACAATATACACTACATCACGGAACGGGAGTGATGTGAAGGCTTCAGTAATGGCTTTTTGTGTACGGTGCAGAGTACGGCGTGGAAGGCGGATTATACTCCTCCGTATAAATATGGATATGTGGGTTTAACAGACACAATTACACGGGAGCCTCGGAAAGTGGTGGATCAGAAGGTGCACACAAATGTACACAGAACCTGCAGGAGAGGCGACGGGGCCCTTTTTTTCCATTGATATTCTAATTTACCGAACGCTAGGAGTACTTTGAAAAGCAAATAGTTCGCCGATGCCATTTAAGATAAGTTGTGTTCTCCCCATTGCGATTTACTGTCATTTTTTTTTTCTTCTTGGCGGTGTCTCATTTTTTTTTTTTTTTTTGCTGGAATTTATAGCTTGTTTAGGTGACGGGAGTTATTTTTAGGCTTCTAGGCAGCTTTGCTTCTGGAGCCGTTAGAGAGTTTTTCTTTTTAAGTGTTTTTTTTTTATCTTTAAGCTTGATCTTTACAAGTGACACTAAACTCTGGTATAAAAACAAAATAATTCTATTCAAGAATACCGTATATGTTCTTAGTTCGGAAAAGTCCATTCCTTTGCTCTTGGCCTCTTCCAGGCTCCCTGCAGCTGACTTTCTTCATGATTCAATTGTAAAAACATAGTCCCCCTGCCTTATTCCCACTGTATGTATGATCGTAGTCACCCTACCTTGGCCCCACTGGATGTAGGCATGTAGCCTGTCCCTGCCTCGGTCCCACTGTATGTACGTATGTAGCTCAATTGCCTTGGTCCCACACTATATAGGAATGTAGTGCCCCCGCTGTGGTCCCAATGTATGTAGAAACCTAACCCCCTTGCCTTGGGTCCAATGAATGTAGGAATGTAGCACCCCCACCTTGGTCCAACTGTATTTAGAAACGTAGTCCCCCCTGCCTTTGGTCTCAATGTATATAGAAACCTAACCCCCTTGCCTTGGGTCCAATGTATGTAGGAGTGTAGCACCCCCACCTTGGTCCAACTGTATGTAGGAACATAGTCCCCTTGCCTTGGACCTAATGTATGTAGGAACTTAGCCCACTTGCTTTCGGCCCAATGTATGTAGGAACATACCCCCCCCCCCCCACCTTAGTCCCACTGTATGTAGGAATGTAGCCATCCTGCCTTTATCCCACTGTATGTAGAAACATAGTCACCCTACCTTGGTCCCAATGTATGTAGGAACTTAGCCCCCTTGCCTTGGTTCCAATGCATGTAGAAATGTAGTCCCCCTGCCTTGGTCCCAATGTATGTAGAAACATAGCCCCCTTGCCTTGGACCCACTGTATGTAGAAATGTAGCCACCCTGCCTTGGTCCAACTGTATGTAGGAACGAAGTCCCCTTGCCTTGGTCCCAATGTATGTAGAAACGTAGACCCCTTGCCTTGGACCCAATGTATGTAGGAACTTAGTCCACTTGCCTTGAGCCCAATGTATGTAGGAACATACCCCCCACCTTAGTCCCACTGTATGTAGGAATGTAGCCACCCTGCCTTGGTTCCAATGTATGTAGAAATGTAGTCCCCCTGCCTTGGACCCACTGTATGTAGAAAAGTAGTCCCCCTGCCTTAGTCCCAATGTATGTAGAAACATAGCCCCCTTGCCTTGGACCAACTGTATGTAGGAATGTACCCACCCTGCCTTGGTTCCACTGTATGTAGAAATGTAGTCCCCCTGCCTTGGACCCAATGTATTTGGTAACATAGCCCACTCCCCCCCCCCTGCCTTAGTCCCACTGTATGTAGAAACGTAGTACCACTGTATGTAGAAATGTAGTCCCCCTGCCTTGGACCCAATGTATTTGGTAACATAGCCCACTCCCCCCCCCTCCTGCCTTAGTCCCACTGTATGTAGAAACGTAGTACCACTGTATGTAGAAATGTAGTCCCCCTTGCCCTGGACCCAAGGTATGTAGGAACATAGCCCCCCCCCCCCAGCCTTGGTCCCACTGTATGTAGGAATGTAGCCACCCTGCTTTGGTCCCCACTGTATTGTTTGTGGGTACATTACTTTTTATTAAATGGTGTCTTGGTAAATACACAAGGCCGGTGCACCTCCCCTCTTCCCCCCCCCTTTTTTTGTTTTTTCAAACATAATATTATATTTACAGATTCAATCAAGTTCAAATATGTGTTTCAGATAATAAATACAATGTTGCAAAATACACAATCTTTCTATGCAACTGTGTTTCATTCACCACACAAAGAATGTCCTTGGAAAAAGGATCCACCACTTTTATCCCACTTTTTTCATCAGGGCTCAACAGGGGATGACATTTGCAAGGACTCAGAAAAAGATGACTTAACCGATCTATACTAGAACATAGGGCTGGTGCAAGGATTTTTGCACCCTAGGTGAAACCTCATTTTGCCGCCTCCACACCCCCTCTCACCTGTGCCCATCAAATGCAGCCTCACCAGTGCAAATCAATACAGCCTCACCAGTGCAAATCAATACAGCCTCACCAGTGCAAATCAATACAGCCTCATCAGTGCAAATCAATACAGCCTCATCAGTGCAAATCAATGCAGCCTCACCCGCTCCCATCAATGCAGCCTCACTAAGGCCCATCAAATGCAGCCTCACCAGCACCCATCAATGCAGCCTCACCAATGCAAATCAATACAGCCGCACCTGTGCCAATCAAATGCAGCCTCACCTGTGCAAATTAAAGCAGTCTCACCAGTGCCCATCAATGCCGCTTCACCACTGCCAATCAATGCAGCCTCACGGACGGATGGGGGTGGGGTCATCGGTACACACTTGGCATTTGGCAGATCAGTCACTCTATATATATATATATATATATATATATATATATATATATATATACACACACTTGCAAATTGCATGTGATATCACAATCTCATATCTCAGCCAGCGACAGTTTTCACTCACCAGGTGACGGTCTTGGGTTCAGCAAACTTGTATCCGACAACGTGACCCAGTGCTTGGTGCCTCCTCCAGGCTTCCCCTGTCCCCAAGCCCAGAGCGCAGCCCAATGAGTTACAGGATGCGGGGGGGGGGGGGGGGCGTGGTGTTTGCGGGTGCTGTCCAGCCTCCGGAACGGCTGCCTGGTTGATAGTTGCAAGATCTGTGGACGGAGCGGACAGGTGCCCTATAGGCGGCACTGCACACTAGGCGTCTGCCTAGTCCGCCTAGTGGTAGCACCGGAACTGCTAGAACCTCTAGTGAACCTTCCATGAGCAGTGAGCCCTGATGAAGTGGGGGGCGGTGTTGCCCCTGAAACACGTTGCCTGTTTTTATATTACCAGCAATTAAAATTTATATTGTGCTCTTTAATCTGGTTTTAGTCTGGTACTCTTTTCTATATTTCTTTGGTTTGAACTCTAAACTGATGACTTTTAAAGGCTTTTAAAGCGTCACCTAGGGACAATGTTGGGTACCAAAGTCTGTCGCCGTTTCATGGACATGCGTTTTAAAGCATGGCATGTTTGGTATCTATTTACTCAACGCAACCTCATCTTTTATATTTTACCAGGAGATTGGGTAATGTATTTGTTATATCCTCTGAGTTGTGAGAGACACAAGACTCTGGTGTGGAACAACTGAGGTTTATTTCAGTCCTCACTGTACACTCCAACATACATCTCAGGACAGGTATATCTTATTATGCTTCCTTACATGTGCTCTAAGATGGCTACTATGCCCCTTGACCCTTGTCATCACTCCTGGGTGGAGCCAGCCTTAAAGTGACAGTACATGTGAAACCCTTCAATCATAACAGTATTGCATTTGTGTGCATTAAAATTACCTTCTTGTGTATTTGTCACTGATATTATGCCTTCGATAAACAGTTATGCTAATATCATGTGACATAAACAAATGGCAGCCTTCCACCATTTTATTCTCCGGGGTCTCTGCTTTCAGAAAATATGGCTCTGTCAGAAAAAGGGTTAAAGCAGGGGTCTCAAACCGGTGGCCCTCCAGCTGTTGCAGGACTACAATTCCCATGAGGCATTGCAAGGCTGACAGTTACAAGCATGACTCCCATAGGCAAAGGCATGATGGGACTTGTAGTTTCGCAAAACAGCTGGAGGGCCGCCAGTTTGAGACCCCCTGGGTTAAAGCTAGCAAGCTCCCAGCACACACTTATTGTAACCACAGGAATTTTTTATTTTTTTTTGCATTGTACGTTTTCAAGCACTGGAGGCCGGCAGTACTTCTTTTCTGCTACCTGATGCTATTGATGTACTTTCCAAATGTGAGAGGCTGGCATTATCCATTAATAATTGGCACTCAAGTTACTATAATGTGTAGTTGCAGAATGTTGTACAATGTTGACCATCAATTGGCGCAGAAAAAGGTAATATTAGGTAATTACCCGTTCCGGGCAGATTAAAATTGCACATTTTTTTGTGACATCTCAGATATTTTTGTCAGGCTTTTCTGATGGAGAGACCCCATATGTTTTCAAAGCTTACAATTTTAATCTACTCAGGTAGCCCTCAATAGGTATCCCTCACTGTTTGATTTTCACATTACTGCCATCTGTTATTTTATTTTTTTTGTATTTCTTACCGGCGATAGTTTGGTATTGTAGATGTACTTTCACTCAAAGCCGGCGTTTAGATTTTCTACAATGGGAGGCTGGCATTGTGCTTTTTACAGCAACCAAAGGCCAGCATTATCCTTCTACTGCAAACAGAGGTTGGCGGCACGCAATACAGTGAACAACTTTGTCCATATCGGCCGGGGGCAGGGAGAGGGCTAGCATTATCCCAGGATGGATCCATGGCCGTAACGGAGACAGTCAAGACAATGATGGGTGGCATAGCAGTCACTTTATTCTTTTCAAAATTGTATTGCTCTGACTCACAGGGAAAGAAGGTTAGGGTAGAGGTCTTCTCCAGCTACAGGGCTTTAGATTCCACCAGTCTTCTCCTCCATCCAATGGAGTGACCGGATCCTCTGAGAGCAGGCACCAATCTCCCCAAGCAGGACTTCCATCCACTGGACCTTGGGTGCTGTACCCTCCTTGACCAGGCAGGGCAGCTTGAGGATTATGAGCTAGGCCCCAGCCAGGTCCTGGCCTACTAAGCCCAAACCATTGCACACACCTCCCCAGGCTGCAGCCCAGGGGGAAGATAACTCACCAGGCCACTTCTCAGACATTTGTATCCTCCCCCAGCATGCACTACTGGTCATGAACCTCCTAGTGGTTGCCAGAGGGGGGGCATACATGCTAATTAGCCCAGGATTGTTACTCCCCCCCCCCATGACTATTGCTCTGAGTGCCAGTGAAACCCAGTGGTGGCAGCAGGGAACAGCAGCAATCCTAAACCAAGGGGAGAAGCCAAGTGGAATCTACTGATTGGCCTGGGCATACTACTACCCAGGACAAGTAAATTTACTAGACCCCCCCTTTGAGTGTTGGGTGACCTAAAACCCATGGTATGGGAAGCCCACATAGGGGGACCAAACATCATCCCACTAGTCCCCCTTTATATCTTCCTTCTGTAAGATACACCTTACTCTTCCCAGCCTTACTAGACTCTGCCTAATGTATATGAGAAGATCTATCAGGATTTTTGGGTTGCTTCCTGTTAATGACGGGCTTAGTCCCCATTCCTTTTAGGTCAGTGCTAAATGTCGGGTGCCTTAAAGCCCATGGTAGGGGAAGCCAAAATAGGGGGACCAAGCTCCACTAGTCCACCTTTACTTCTTCCTTCTCTAAGATACACCTCACTCTACACAACCTTACTAGACTCTACACAATGTATATGAGGGGATCTACTAGGATTATTGGTTTGCTTCTAGTTAAAGAGCGGCTTGGTCCTTATTCCTTTTAGGTCAGTGCTGACTGAGTGTCGGATGCCTTAAAGACCATGGTAGAGGTAGCCCATGTAGGAGACCAAACATGGCTGCACTAGTTCACCTTTACATCTCCCTTCTCTAACCACTTCAGCCCCGCTCACTGTATATATACGTCATTTTTTTGAAGATGGATATCTCGGTAACGGCAGCAGCTGCTGCCACAACCGAGATATCCATCTTTTCAGTGAGCGATTCTGTACACGATAATGGTGGTCTCTGCGGCGGGTTCGCCGCGAGATCACCGTTATCGGCGGCGGGAGAGGTGCCACCCCCCCTCCCGCCGCTCTCCCGCACCCTCCGCCGCTTACCGGAGCCGTCGGTAGCGGCGGAGGCGATCGGGTCCTTTCCCTGCTGAGGTATGGAGACAAGTGAGGCCAAGATGGCGCCTACCCGTCTCCATACCATGTGACGGCCGGAGCAACGTCATTACGACGGCTCCGCCCACTCTCTTAAAGGCACAAATTTTTTTAATGTCATTTTTTTAAACGACTTTTTTTTTTTTTTTTTTTTGCATTTTAGTCTAAATATGAGATCTGAGGACTTTTTGACCCCAGATCTTATATTTAAGAGGACCTGTCATGCTTTTTTCTATTACAAGGGATGTTTACATTCCTTGTAATAGGAATAAAAGTGATCCAAATTTTTTTTTTTTAAAAACAGTGAAAAAATAAATAAAATAAAATAAATAATAATAAAAAAAAAATTTTTTTTTAAAGCGCCCCGTCCCGACGAGCTCGCACGCAGAAGCGAACGCATACGTGAGTAGCGCCCGCATATGAAAACGGTGGTCAAACCACACATGTGAGGTATCGCCGCGACCGGTAGAGTGAGAGCAATAATTCTAGCCCTAGACCTCCTCTGTAACGCAAAACATGCAATCTGTAGAATTTTTTAAACGTCGCCTATGGAGATTTTTAAGGGTAAAAGTTTGACGCTATTCCACGAGCGGGCGCAATTTTGAAGCGTGACATGTTGGGTATCAATTTACTTGGCGTAACATTATATTTCACAATATAAAAAAAAATTGGGCTAACTTTACTGTTGTCTTATTTTTTTTTTCAAAAAAGTGAATTTTTTCCAAAAAAAGTGCGCTTAGAAGACCGCTGCGCAAATACGGTGCAAAAAAAAGTATTGCAATGACCGCTATTGTATTCTCTAGGATGTTAGAAAAAAAACAATATATAATGTTTGGGGGTTCTAAGTAATTTTCTAGCAAAAAAACCTGTTTTAAACTTGTAAACACCTAAAATCCAAAACGAGGCTAGTCTTGAAGTGGTTGGATACACCTCACTCTACCCATCCTTACTAGACTCTACCCAATGTATCTGAGAGGATCTACCAGGGTTGTTGGGTTTCTTCCTGTTAAAGAGAGGCTTAGTCCCTTTTTCTTTTAGGTCAGTGCTGAGTGTCTGGTGCCTTACAGCCCATGATAAGAGAACCCCACGTAGGGGACCAAATATAGCTACTCTAGTTCACCTTTAGATTTTCCTTTTCTAAGATACACCCTGCTCTACCCAACCTTACTAGACTCTACCCAATATATATGAGGGGGATCTGCCTTGGTTATTGGGTTACTTCCTGTTAGGGAGGACCAGAGCTGAGGGAAATATGTTAACCCCCTTCTTGCAGGGAACAGATCAAATCAGAAATCCTAAACCTAGGGGAGAAACCCAATGAAAGGCTATACATTGTTCTGGACATACTACTACTACACAGGAAAGTGACATTTACTAGAGACCTATGACAACAGGGTGCCTACCTATACATTAGGACCCGCATTTGCTCAGACGGTCCTGCCAATCTCCTCATCTTCTAGAAATTTTATTTTTACTGTTAAACAAGAGGAAAAACCTTCTCATGATGGCGCATCACTCTGTATATGCACAAATATGAGTATTTTATATCAAGGAAAATATATGTCACGTAATCATTACTAATGTCGACACCCACATACAGCTGAACACCAGCCAACCTGTAATTAAAAATGGTATATAGCTATAATTACACCTCTGTAGTCTCAACTTTTTACATGTCTGCATGAAAATACCCATTTTGTGGGCAGGATTGAAATATTGCAAACACTAATCAAAGTGTAAGCAGCCCATTTATCGACAAGATCAGGTTACCTACCTGGGATAACAAACAATCAACATCCTGTCCTGCTCTGTTGCCCACAGTCAGTATAGAAGGGTCTGCAGCCAATGGTGACCCCATAGAAAGCCAAATCTAGGAAATAGCTAACACAGGTGCTGAGCATTTCTATACTTTAAATGGTCTAACAAGACAGTCTGGCATCTGACTATGAGATCACTAACAACTTTCAAGAGATTGGCTCAGAATGAACACTAGTAGTGATAAAGAAACATCTGCCCACACAAGTTTAAAGTGGAACTTCAGCTAAAGTTATTTTTTTTTTTACATTTTTGGTTTGACTGAAGAGTTAGAAACATGGTCTGGATCATATAGTCATCTGGATCCCTGCTTGGTACCTTGACCCTAGTTTTCTGCCTAATGGCGCTGTTGCTGTGTCACCAAGCCTGGGGTGGTGGGGATAATCTTTTAATGAAAAAAGTGGTCCTCAACAAAACAACATACAAAACAGCCAGTGCATTTTGGAAGTCTAACTCCTTCTTCAGGGCTCTGATTCAAAATGTAGGGACTCTGAGAAAGGTGTAGCACCCAGAGATAGAACACATCAAACCTTTGTGGTTTAAATACGGGTTCAGTCTTGGGCGGCGGTTCCAGGTTCAGTTTTGGCCAGCGGTCACAGGTTCAGTCTTGGGCGCTGGTTCAGTCTTGGGCGACGGTCCCAGGTTCAGTCTCGGGTGGTGGTCCCAGGTTAAGTCTCGGGTGGTGGTCCCAGGTTCAGTCTCGGGTGGTGGTCCCAGGTTCAGTCTCGGGTGGCGGTCCCAGGTTCAGTCTTGGGCGATGATCCCAGGTTCAGTTTTGGCCGGTGGTCCCAGGTTCAGTCTTGGGCGCCGGTTCAGTCTTGGGCGACGGTCCCAGGTTAAGTCTTGGGCGGCGGTCCCAGGTTAAGTCTTGGGCGGCGGTCCCAGGTTAAGTCTTGGGCGGCGGTCCCAGGTTCAGTCTTGGGCGGCGGTCCCAGGTTCAGTCTTGGGCGGCGGTCCCAGGTTCAGTCTTGGGCGGCGGTCCCAGGTTCAGTCTTGGGCAACGGTCCCAGGTTTAGTCTCGGGCGACGGTCCCAGGTTCAGTCTCGGGCGGCGGTCCCAGGTTCAGTCTCGAGCTGTTATATTCTCAGAATCCTTGCTAAGACTTCCAGAATCCCTGATAGGTTAACTCCCCCTTCTTCGGGGCTCCCATTCAAATTGTAGGCACTCTAGGAAAGGTGTAGTAAACATGGATAATTTTTAGTGGTGTGCAAGTGATAGAATAACTCAAACCTTTGAGGCCTAAATATGCTCAGGCAGTAAAATTGATTAACGGCAAAAAAAAACATACAAACCAGCCAACGCTTTTTTGGGATCAAACTCCATGAGCGTCTTCATGCTACAAAGTTTTGGGATGTTCTATGACTTGCACACCAATAAACATTTATCCTTGGTCACTACACCATCCCCAGAGTCCCATCTTTTTAAATGAGAGCCCTGAGGAATATAGTGTTTGGCTCCTAAAACGTGTTGGTGGTTTTGTTTTTGTTTTTTGCTGTGAATCAATTTTATCAATAAAAGACTTTGCACTCTTGAACATTCTCTCTGGTGCTCTTATTAGACTGCTCGTTCAAGGATTTCACTGCTGTGTCCCCAACTAGGGGGGTTGGTGTAGTAACCAGGTGTAGTAGTATAGTTCGTGTAGTAAACAGGCTTAATTTTTTTAGTGGGACACCTCAAACCTTTGTGTACGCTCAGGCAGTATGTCTGACCCCCAAAACTCGATTAAGTGTCCAAAATATTTTAATGATAAAATTGGTTCATGGCAAAAAACCTACAAAGCAGCCAACGCATTTAAGGGGTAAGTAAAACTCCACCTTCTTATGGGCTATCTTCCTTTAAATGACGGGACTCTAAGCCTGGTGTAGTAACCTTGACAACTCAAACCTTTGAGGCGTAAAGATGCTCATGGAGTTTGTCTGACCCCATGTCATGGTTATGCAGTAATCTTTCTCTGTCAGCTTACCTTCTCCTCATGTGTTCAGACTAAGAGGTCAGCCACTCACACCTGGCTGGTTTTATAACCTCTCCTCTAAGCATGGCCCCACCCCAGGCCCTATCAGGAAACCCTATATTAACCTGTGCACTGCAAGCCAGCAGTGCTGATCAACCATTGTGTGTTAGCCTTTGTGTGTTTTGGCTTCCTGTTCCTGCCTGCCGTGTGCTCTACGTTTGTTTCTGTTACCGACCTTCGCGTGTTCTCAACTATTCCTGTCTGCTCGTGACCCTGACCTTTGGCGTGTCCCCGACTATCCCTGTTTGCCTGTGACCCTGAACCTTGGCGTGAACTCTGTTGTCCTTGTCTGCTTGTGGCCCTGACCTTGGCTTATTCCCTTACTATCCCTATCCTCCTGTTGCCTACTGTGGGCGTGAGCTGGGGGACCCTGGGGGTCGCGACCTGGATCCAGTTGCAGCCCAGTCCATCCTCACCACTAGAGGCTCTGGTGAACACCTGCTGGCTCTTAGACTCCGCGCCCCAGGGAATCTTATGCTCTAACCCCAGTGAGATCCATATTGGTGTTCCAGGGGCCCTGCCTTCCTTACCACCCTGACTCCCATCCACAGCAGTCAGTCGTAGGGTTCACTACCTGGCGGTGCACTCCTGATCCCAACGGTGTGCATCTGTCACCTAGCCTCAAGGTGACCTGACACCCCAAAAATGTGTTGGCTGTTTTGCATGGGTTTTTTTTGCCATTAACCAATTTTATCATTAAAAGATTTTGGATGAGCTCTTGATTGAGCTTCGGGGGTCAGATAACTGCCTGAGCGTATTTAATGCACAAAGGTTTGAGATGTTCCATGACTTTCACACAACTAAAATGTATCCCTAGTTTCTACAAGTCACGTAACACCTCAAACCTTTGTCCATAAATCGTGGAGGTGTTAGGGTTACTACACCAACCTCAGAGCCCCATCATTTTAAATGAGAGCCCTGAAGGTGGCGCTTGTCTGATCCCTGAAACACATTGACTGTTTTGTATGTTTTTTGCTGCGAACCATTAAAGATTTTGGGCTCTTGAAAATTTGCTTTCATGCTCTTATTAAATTGTTCATATCTGAATTATAAACTCCAGGTGACCCCCATTCCTACGGGGTTACCCTAATTTGTGGAGAGCTGCGAAATGCTGGGCCTTTGTGCCCAGTGGTAATTTAATGTACCAACCGAAAACATGACTCTTCACTTTTCACTTTTCTTTGTGCATTGAAATCCTGACAAGCGTAACATTTCTGAATTCCATCCAACACAAAGAAAAAAAAGTTCAACTTTAAATGACTGACTTTTTTTAATAGAAGAGGAAAGTTAAAGGGTGTTTCAGAAAGTGAGTGAATGAGGCTTCTTACTTCAAACTCCTTGAGCTGGGCTTGAAAACTCGTCTCTGAAGGTAGATCACACAACTCACTTCTGTGATCCTTCATGTTTCAGATGTTTGAGCATCTTCTATGGGCAGTAGAGGATAAGTCGCAAATTCTGGTAGGTATTGCCAGATATAGTGGCACATCTTGTATATTTATTTCTGAAACCTTTCTGCTTTGTGATTGATTTTAAAATCTATATGATGCTTTCTAACATCCTCTAGTAAGACCAGAGATAACAGTCCTGGTTCAGCCAAAGACGCTGGTCCTGGATTCCGTCTTAGGCAATAGTCCTAGGTTCCATCTTAGGCACTGGTCCTGGGTTCCGTCTTAGGCACTGGTCCTGGGTTTCGTCTTAGGCACTGGTCCTGGGTTTCCTCTTAGGCACTGGTCCTGGGTTTCGTCTTAGGCACTGGTCCTGGGTTTCCTCTTAGGCACTGGTCCTGGATTTCGTCTTAGGCACTGGTCCTGGGTTCTGTCTTAGGCACTGGTCCTGGGTTCCATCTTAGGCACTGGCCCTGGGTTCCATCTTAGGCACTGGTCCTGGGTTTCGTCTTAGGCACTGGTCCTGGGTTCCGTCTTAGGCACTGGTCCTGGGTTCTGTCTTAGGCACTGGTCCTGGGTTCCATCTTAGGCACTGGCCCTGGGTTCCATCTTAGGCACTGGTCCTGGGTTCCGTCTTAAGCACTGGTCCTGGGTTTCGTCTTAGGCACTGGTCCTGGGTTTCCTCTTAGGCACTGGTCCTGGGTTCCATCTTAGGCACTGGTCCTGGGTTCCGTCTTAGGCACTGGTCCTGGGTTCCGTCTTAGGCACTGGTCCTGGGTTTCGTCTTAGGCACTGGTCCTGGGTTCCGTCTTAGGCACTGGTCCGTGGCTCAGTTTAAGGCAGTGGTCCTGGGTTCTGTCTTAGGCACTGGTCCTGGGTTCCGTCTTAGGCACTGGTCCTGGGTGCCGTCTTAGGCACTGGTGCTGGGTTCCGTCTTAAGCACTGGTCCTGGGTTCCGTCTTTGGCACTGGTCCTGGGTGCCGTCTTAGGCACTGGTCCTGGGTTCCGTCTTAAGCACTGGTCCTGGGTTCCGTCTTAGGCACTGGTCCTGGGTGCCGTCTTAGGCACTGGTGCTGTGTTCCGTCTTAGACACTGGTCCTGGGTTCAGTCTTGGGTACTGGTTCTGGATTCATTTTCGGGCACTGGTCCTGGGTTCCGTTTAGGCACTGGTCCTGGGTTCCACCTTGGGCACTGGTCCTGGGTTCAGTCTTAGGCATGTCTCCTGGGTTCAGTCTCGGGCGCCGGTCTGGAGTTCCATCTCGGGCGCTGGTCCGGGGTTCAGTCTCAGGCGCCGGTCCGGGGTTCAGTCTCTGGGGCCGGTCCAGGTTCAGTCTCAGGCACCAGTCCGTGGGTTCAGTCTCGGGTGCAGGTCCCGGGTTCAGTCTCAGTCGCTGGTCCCGGGTGCAGGTCCAGGGTTCAGCCTCAGGCTGTTGTGGTATTCTCAGAATCCTTGCTAAGACTTCTAGAATCCCATCCAGGTTAACCATGGTACTAGCAGAACCCCTGCAAGACCTTTCAATGGTCCTACCAGGGCTCCCAGAGTTCAGTGATGACATTGGGTGTGTCCTTTGAAGTGGTTGGTGCTGTGTCTTTATTACCAGCTACCTGAGAGCTAAAGAAGCATAATTCTTGCGTGTCTGTTGCTGGCCCAGAATGACCTGACTGCTCTTATGCTTGCTGCCTGCCTAGACCTCTGCCTGGACCTGACTGCACTCTTGCCTGCCACCTGCCTGGACATGACTACTCTTTCACCTGCTACCCACCTCGAACTTGGCCTGATCCTGACTACTTTTTCATCTGAAGCCCTGTGAACAGCTTCCGCAACTTATCCTCTCCACTCCAGACACCCATTGGTGGGGTGATGCTGAAGACCGTGACCTGCTGCCAGTTTGCCTCTCCACCATCAGGAGCTCTGCTAAAGACCAACTGCCACTTAGATTCTGTACCATGGGTGAGCCTGCATCACCTGTCAGGGGGCACCATAACACAGACACTGGAACTGGTTCATTCTCAAACTCTTTCTAGTTTTATTCAAATATGTACCATTAAAAGATTGCACAGCATTGCACAGACAGCATGGACCAATGCCCACCCCAGAGGAGCCCTTATTTAATGCCCACCCACAATGATAGGGACACACAATTGTAAACTTTCCATAACTTATGTAGGCAGATGCCTGGGATTCTACCAGTTTGCTTTTGAAATGTTGAAGGTCCCCACAAAAAAAAAAGTAGGAATACAAGCTCAATGCAATTTTTGTCTCTAGTGAATGTTGAACCCAAGACCATAAAGTTGCAAAGTTACATAATTGTCCACTGTGCCACCATGATAATTGTAGTATGCAAAGGCTACATGGAGATATGGAATAGAGCAGACATTCTCAACCAGTTCTCCGTGGAACCCTAAGGTTCCTCCAAAGGTTGCTAGGGGTTCCTTGAGCTTTGACTCCTTGACCTCCTATATGATGGTACCTGCATAATTCCGGGGGCCGATGCCACTTGACAGAGTCATCAGTATTATGCCAATGACGTTTTTAGTTGTCTGTAAAGATTTAATTCTGCCCACCACTGTAAGGGGGAATTTTTTCCCACTGACCTCTAATGAACTGGTTTTAGGAGGGTTTCCCCTGAGACCTGGACATTTTTTAAGGGGTTCTTTTAGAGCAGGGGTGTCCAACCTTTTGACCTTCCTGGGCCACATTGGAGGAAGAGTAATTGTCTTGGGCCACAGCTAAAATACGCTAGCCATCATGGACAAGTTCGTAATATCTGTAATTTTTACGACTGTCCGTGAATGTCCATAATGGACATTCATGAGCAGATGTAAAAATGATGCATTTTACAAACTGTCCTTGAATTTCATGATGGTTGGCAACCCTGGTATGTTCTGTGTGATGTGGTGGAGGGGAGTTTGTGGGCAGGGGGCTTTGTGGCAGGGGGGGGGAGAGGCACGCAACCGAAATCTGGGGAGGAGCAGCCCATCCCAGCAGCCCCTTGATACAACCATATGGCATTTACTTGCCTGGCACTATTGGTAGTCCCTGCTTTCGCTGCTGCCAGTGTTATTACAAACTTGGCAGCCCTGGCATCTTTCCAGAGATGCCTGTGCCTGGATGCCCCTAGTCAGGGTTCCAGGCACCCCTGGCACCCCTTGGCATCCCTCACACATGCATGTGCCTAGCTTGACCCTATTGACCGCCATTGCTTCTACACTTGCACGGCTTCCCTACAGACATGCCCAGGCTGAATGCTGAACATGCCCGGGCCGTGGGTTGGACACCCCTGCTCTAGGGAGAAAAAGTTGAGAAATAGATATTAAGGTTATATCATGTAATATAAGGTTATATTAAGATAAGTATTACGTTTCAGGTTTTCGTGTTACCATCACCTTGACCTCACTCATGCGTATACCATGTAACATAAACCTATTAACCCATTTCCATCCTGGTCTTGCACTTTAGGGACGTTCGTACATGGTGACCTTGGCGTGTTGCTGGGACATTGTGGAGCGATGCAGACAGACGCTGTCGGGGGCTGTCTTAGGCTCACTAACTCTATCCAGTGTGAAGGAGACGTTCCCGACACAGGGCGGTAATGTGCCGTCATCGGAATCCTGTCAGTCTGGTGGAGCGATCTCACCGGTGGCCCAGCGACCTTTACAGCACTCCTGTGTCTTTAATGCTGTCTCTTTATTTCCATGGTTCCAGGCTAAAACTTTTCATTTGCATTTAAATGGAGAGTCGGAAGTCTGTAAATCTCAATTTTCTTAGTGAGTGGGCATAATGGTTGTTTAATCATGTTCAGATGATGCCTGGAGCTCCGCCGCAGACAGGGGGACAGTGCGCATTTAATCCACCACTCCGAATGTGGGCTTGGGTTATTAAAGGACCCCCTTTAACGCACTTATGCTTGCTTTAGTCGTAAGATTCTCAAAGCTTCTGCTACAGAACCTGGTTATTGATTTTCGAGGAATTATTCAGGAAACGCAGAGCAACCATAAAGTATAAAAATCCATCTCCATGCCCCATAAGCTAGCAATCTAATTTGCAGATTCTACTGAATGACATTTTGCCGGTGACCTTCCTGATAACATTCACTTGGGGCTTTGACGTCCCGGGGTTGTGCTGTCCTCACGTTCCGTTGTAAAGGGAAGGGTTACACTTTTTATGTCACAATTTCACAATTAATTTTTATGCTTCTACTTTATTGCTTTGCTTTCCATCTTTTTACTACTGGAGTGTTTCACCGTGAACAGCTTCCAATTTTTAGGCATTTAACCTGATTTAAAAGAAGCACCTTCTCTGGGAAAGCAATTGTTTAGCTTATTAGGACTTTTATAGGGAAGTGATGCTTTTGCATATTACAATGCCGCTTCTTTTGTTGTTGTTGTCACTTTGTAGAAGTTTGTGACAAGCCCACAGCTTTAAAATAGCATCACTGGTTTATAGTACGTGAACGGAACATATCTCGGATTTCTAGTATACTTGAAAACCAATAAAATGTTTCAATCTTTCGACTTTTGCAAAACCAAATAAAATGTTTTTTTTTTTTTTTTTAAGGAAAAATCTTTACTTCATAAAGATGTCTCGTGTGTGTGTGTGTGATGGTGCTGGACCAATAGAAATAAGGCTTGGTTCTCAATGATGGATCTACAATTGAGTGTGTCCTCCTTCAAAGGAGCTAATCCATGATGAAGGTATTGTGTAGGTAGACCTTGTTCTGGTCCTAGGCTGTGATGGTTCTGGACCAATAGAAATAAGGCTTGGTTCTGATGGTTCCACAATTGAGTGTGTCTTCCTTCAAAGGAGCTAATCCATGATGAAAGGTATTGTGTAGGTAGAACTTGTTCTGGTCCTAGGCTGTGATGGTGCTGGACCAATAGAAATAAGGCTTAGTTTTAATGGATCCACAATTGAGTGTGTCTTCCTTCAAAGGAGCTAATCCATGATGAAAGGTATTGTGTAGGTAGACCTTGTTCTGGTCCTAGGCTGTGATGGTGCTGGACCAATAGAAATAAGGCTTGGTTCTGATGGTTCCACAATTGAGTGTGTCTTCCTTCAAAGGAGCTAATCCATGATGAAGGTATTGTGTAGGTAGACCTTGTTCTGGTCCTAGGCTGCTACCTATCTGATCATGACAAAAAGAACCCTCAACAGATGATGAATTCTGAGGAGTAAATAGTACAAAAAGTAATTTAACAAAGTTTTCTTTTTAAATGTTTATTGGTTAAGAGCAAAAACATCCAACAAGTCTCAGGGGAAAGGCCTCCCCCTTCCTCAGGACTTGAGCAGTGGATCTTTTTTAGAATTATGGTGAGATGCAAGAGTAGACCTATGTTAGTGCCTGATAGAGACTGTCAAATATTAATGGCACTATAAAATGCTGGCTGGGTTCTCCTATTGCATCTCATCATCATTCTAATACCATACAATTTTCGAGCCCTGAGAAAGCGTTCTTCCGAAATGCATTGGCTGTTTATGATATATCTGGGGGGGCGCTGGTGATGTTGTAAATCATCTGTGCTTCGTACAGTAAGAGACGGGATCTTCCAGATTTTGCACACTGAACACAGGGGATCACTTGCTTGGCACTTCTCCCATTCATAGAGCACCTTGACTTTGGAACACAAGGTGTTCTTGAATTGGAAGAGACAGAGATTGTAATGCCACGGCCCACTCCTGCAGTCCAATAATTCCTAATATTCATAAAAAAATACAAAACGTTGTGTGAAGGTGGCAATGCTAAATAAGCGCCCCCCAGTGTTCAGTGAGCAGAGGGGAAGCCAGTTGCACAAAACCTGGAAGATCTGGGCCTTTACGGTTATGTATTGTGATCTACTACAGTGATTTACAGCATCACCAGTGGCCCTGTGGATATCCGTTATGGATACTTGTATCGTGCCAAGCTGGCCCAATGTGAGTTGAGCACTACCCCTGCAGGAACTGCTGGCGGTTCTGACTATTTCCCCCACTCACAGCACGCACAGCCAGGGACATGCCATTTTCAGCATTCTTCCACTGGCTCAATAATCAGTCTGGGGGTTTTGGAAGGGGATGGGGAGCACGGAATACCCCGAACTGTAGAAACTGTAGACCTTGAGGACTGCTAGGTTTCTGACTGCTCTGTATAAGTCGCAAGCTGCACTGCACAACTTGGGCTGTAGTGTACTTTATCCTGGTTAGTAGTAGTAGAACAACTCCTGGCTGTCTTGCATTGCTTCTGGCTGTACTAAGCACTGAAAATGGTGCGTTTCTGGTTGTCTTGCATGACTCCTGGCTGCACCAAGTATTGACTTGTATTGTGAATCCCCCCACAGTCACCTCTCCAATGAGTAGCTGGATTAAGTCCTCGCACAGTCCCAGAAAATGGAGCTTCCTCACCCTGATATCCTAGCTCTTTGTCCAAACGCTGATCCTGTCGCTTTCTGTCCCTGGTAAGTCCTAACTGGGACCTTAATGCCTGCACCAGACTCCTGAGGTCTCTCATTGTCCTCTCTGCCCTAGGGGCAAAGCCCCCCAGCACAAGGGTCTCCTCAAGATGGCCGGACACTGGAGCACTGCTCCCTGGCTGCCAGGCCTCACAATATTTATGGGCTTACCCGCCACCTGCTGGACCTCTCACCCCAGAGATTGGGTAGGGATTTACAAACATTCAGGCTGCTGGTTCTCCTTTCCCTCTCACTATACTTCCAGGACCTTCCAGAAGACGGGAAGAAGTAGCAGAACAGCAGCCTGTGAGACACAAAAGAACAGCCCAAAACAATCAACTCCTGCTCCGCTGCCTGCAGAGCCAAATAAATGAACCTAGCACCCTACTCTAACTAGGAGGGTGCTAGGTAACTATGCAAAAAAATGCCAAGCGCCAGAACCTCGGTGGGCTTTAGAGGCATGAATGTATCTATATTT
This sequence comes from Lithobates septentrionalis, assembly GCA_037952835.1. Lineage (NCBI taxonomy): Eukaryota > Metazoa > Chordata > Amphibia > Anura > Ranidae > Lithobates > Lithobates septentrionalis. The sequence goes on along the minus strand of JBBDGP010003081.1, from coordinate 315,461 downwards.
TTTTACCAAAATGATTCTCCTTTACGACTGGGGTTTAAAACTGACGTCCCTCCAGCTGATGCGAAACTACAAGTCCCATCATGCCTCTGCCTGTGGGAGTCATGCTTGTAGCTGTCAGCCTTGCAATGCCTCATGGGGCTTGTAGTTTCGCAAAAGCTGGAGGGACGCTAGTTTGCGACCCCCCCAGCTTTAAGATAATCCCATAAGTTAAGACCACCTTGGCTTCCTCGTGTGTACTGTGCGCCCAATGTCTCTAGTTTCTAGCAAATTGATGAGCTCTCTCATGGTCGAGCCTAAGCTTTGGCAGTCCCCCCAGTCAGCGCGACTGTGCCTCTTCAGTGTTACAGGCCCCGTGCTAGACAAGTAGGTGGTGTATTCCATAGTGTGAGAAAAATGACAGAATTGATGAGTCTACAGATTGTAAAGACGAGCGCAGATTCATAACCGTGGCTTTACGCGATTAGACATGTTAACGCAGAGTGTCGGCAGTGATATAATGGTCACATATGGTCCCATTATCTCCTCCTCCTCCTCCATCTTGGAGATTCACAGGTTCGGAGTGTAATCACGGAGGTTTGTCTGCAGCCAAGCGTAGTCAGACTGAGCTGCTTTATTATGTACATTAAGCTACATAATCAATAGAGGCATTATTGGCTCAATCAGTTTCATCAACGTAAGCATCAATTAGCCTCCTTCATTGAGTTTTCTCCACTCCCTAATCCTCGGAGTGCTCTGACATAGGCAATATTCTGTTCTGGCCGCACTTTGTTGGCGTACGCAGCTACTAGTCTGCATCTCCACAGTGCCGGTGTGCCGGGGATAGGATTTTCTTTTATAACTCTCTACAAAAGTTATAAGGGCGCACTAATGATCATTGGGGTAGGTCTGCAGTAGATGTGCCTATACTGGTTGGTACCCCAGACCTCGTACAGCCATGGGTCACCTGCTATTTGATATGAAAGAATGTAACTCCTTCGAAAGTTCTGTGCCACACTTCCGAATTGTGTAGAGGGAGAATATATCTATATTTGCAACACCCCCCCCCGGCGCCGCCACATTGGCCTAGTTATCTGTCACCTTTCTGATAGGAAGCTTGTCTAGAGCAGTGGTACCCAACCACCGGGCCGTGGCCTGCTGCCAGGCTGTGCTCCCCCTCCTCCCAGGCCTCCAGCCAGCCATCTGTAGATCTGTAACCCACCATAGTGCTTCCCAGCTCCCATTGTGCCTCCCGAACTCCTATAATTGCCCACAGTGCCCTGCAAACCCCCCCCACAGTGCCCTTCTGAGAGCCTTAAGCTCCCACATTACCCCCCTAGCCTGCTACAGAGCCTACAGCCCCCATAGTGCCCTCAACCTCCAACGGTGTCCCACTGTGCCTCCTAGGCCCACAGTGCACTCCAGTCTCCCACATTCCCCCTGAAAAGCCCCCAAACTCCTGAAGAGACCCCAGCCCCCTCCAGAACCCCCCTCCCCTACAGAGCTACAAGTAGGGTAGCTACCCATCCGGGATTTACCCGGACAGTCCAGGGTTTGGAATTGTGCGTCCGGGTTTCAGACCTCCGGGAAACCCGGACACATTATTGAGAATGGACTGCGGTTCCCCAAGTAACTGAGTACCACAACCACCAAGTACATAGGTGTGCCCTCCCTCAAACATGGAGTGGAGAGAGGACTTGATCTCTTTCTGCTCCTCCTCCCCCTAGCCCACCCAAAATCCAATCCCCGGTATTCTTCAATCCCCGGAAAGGGATACGTAGAAATTTGAAGCTCAACAGCCAGCAGATACATCGTGGATAAAAGGTGTCAGTGCTTGAGCCTCCATCCTTGGCTGAGTGAGCTCACCAACCAATGTCTGAAGTCTCCCCCCTCCTCCCTTCTCTCTCCTGCTTCTGAGCGAGTGTGTACACTAAGATACGGGGGACTCTGATGTGGGGGTGGGGGGGGGGGGGGGCTTTGGAAGCCCCGATTTAGGGGGAAATGCTGGGAACTCCAAAGTAAGTGGAAGCTTTGGTGAGCAGAAACCCCCTTACATCAGAGTTCTTCTTTACACCAGAGTCCACAGAGTTCCCCCTTATAATAAATTGGTGTGTGCCGCTAAAGTGTTCGGGTTTTGCTTGAAGAAAAGGTGGCAACCCTAGCTACGAGTCTGCTGCAGAGCCCCTTCATCTCCTTCAGAGCATCCATCTCCTCCATGGTGACCCCCAGCCCCATCAAGAACCTTCCAGCATTTGAATACATAGTTTTGCATTTCCATTCTTTTATTATGTCGTTATAAACTTTTTGTTTTACTGTTGGGGCACAGAAGGTTAGGAGCCCTCTCGTCTACTCCTTTTCTTACCAGGTACGAGATTAAAGTCCTTTGTTTTACTTGGAAGTCTGAGGTCCATATACACTAACCCTTATATTTAGACTTTTAGGGTACAGCACAGTTTTTTCTTCTTCTTATCTTGATTGCTTAAGTAAATACTTCTGGCCAGTGGCTCTCTCTATTCCCGCTATTCGCTTCCCGGCACAGATTTACACAGGAAAGCCTTATTTTGAGTCCATTCAAGAATCTTATTTTAACTGAAGCTGTGATAAAGGTTTAGTGTAAACCAATAAATGAATTGGAACTCTTATCCTTGGTGCAACTGCAACATGTTTTTTTCTGGTAACCTTATGGGTACCCACTGGAGGCATAGGGGTGTATCGGGGGCACATCCTAATCACCCCGTGGGCACAGGGCTTTTTTTTCAGCACGAACTCTGTACCCCGTAAATAGTGCACTCCTGAGCCCTGCATACTGTACATAGCAAACTTCTGAGCACTGCACCCTGTACATAGCGCACTTCTAAACTCTGCACCTTGTACATAGCGTACTTCTTAACTCTGCACCCTGTACATAGCGGACTTCTTAACTCTGCACTCTGTACATAGCGCACTCCTGAGCCCTGCACCCTGTACATAGCGCACTCATTAACACTGCACCCTGTACATAGCGCACTCCTGAGCCCTGCACCCTGTACATAGCGCACTCATGAACACTGCACTCTGTACATAGCGCACTCCTGAGCCCTGCACCATGTACATAGCGCACTCCTGAGCCCTGCACCATGTACATAGTGCACTCCCTAGCTATCAGGCTCCTACTTACCAGACCGGCGAGTCCTGTCGGGCAGAGGGTAGGCTCCCTTACCCTCCGACTATCGGCCCCCTGATAGAGTAAACAGGGGGTACAACAGTACGGAGTGGTATGAAGGCCTGTATGGCTGTTCAGGTATTGCTGTCTGAGTGTCACAGGGTTAACTGTAGCAAAGGCTGAGTAGACTGGAGCACCTTCACTTGAGCAGACCAGGCTGGTGTGGACAACAGGCAGGAAGACTGCAGACAGGCTGACAGGATCCCAGGGAGCAGGCAGATGGATGGTCAGGAGACAGGCCGGGTTTGGCAACAGGCAGACGGCAGAGGTACAGTGGAACAGGCAAGCGGATGGTCAAACAAGCAAAGGTCGGTGCAGGCAGAGTTCAGAGAGTGGTCAGGGGACAAGGCCGGATCAGTAGGTATAACAGGAACAACAAGGTACACGGACAGACTCTGGAACTACTAGCTGTTGATTAGGTAGCACTGATCACCAGAACTTACTGGCTTAAATAGGGCTTTTGGCGCCAAACGACGTGCACGCGCGCGCCCCGGCACACCCAGGCACACGCGCCCGCCAACGCCCGCGCGCGCGCCCCCGCACACCGGCGTGCACAGTGGAACGATCCCGGACACACACACCGGCGCCGCGAGGAGCCCGCACAGCGAGGTCCGCAGAAACGCGCGCGCCGACGCACCCTGACGCACACCACCGCGGGCGCCCCGCCTGCCAAGGTAAGAACCCTGACAGTGCCCCCTCCTCAAGGGCAGCCTCCGGATGCCCAGCTGGGCCAGCCTGGGAGCATGGGAGTTCTTGAAGGTTTGTAGCAATTTGTTGGCATGCAGGTTATCTTCGGGTTCCCAGGAATTATCCTCGGGTCCATACCCCTTCCATTTGATGAGGTACTGGAGCTGATTCTGCCTTTTCCTACAGTCCAAGATTGCCTCGACTTCGAACTCCTCCTCATTGTTGACCAAAACAGCCTCTGGTGGCTTGGCCTTACGGTCAGGAAAAGGATCGTGGATAACTGGTTTCAGTAACGAAACGTGGAAGACCGGGTGGATTCTAAGGGACTCTGGCAGACTAAGTTCAAAAGCAACATCATTCACCTTTCTCTTCACCCGAAATGGGCCCAGAAACTTAGGTCCCAACTTTTTGGAGGGACAAGCCAACTTTAGATTAGTTGTAGAGAGCCATACTTGGTTGCCAGGTTCAAGGAAGAGTTCTCCTCGCCTTTTCTTATCGAACATCCTCTTGAAGGAAGCCTGGGATTGGGCCATGGTTTCCTGCAAGATCTTACAGTTACTAGAAAAGAACTCCATTGTTTCCGTTACTGCGGGTAGAGAACATTCCGGGATAGAACTGGGAAGGAAAGAAGGATTGAATCCATAATTCGCAAAGAAAGGAGTCTGGTTGATAGCAGAGTGTAGGGAGCTGTTATATGAGAATTCGGCGACTGGTAACAAGGACACCTAGTCGTCTTGAGTAAATACAGAAAAACAACGGAGGTATTGCTCCAGCGTCTGGTTAGTTCTTTCTGTCTGGCCGTTCGTCTGAGGGTGGTAGGCCGAGGAGAACGCCAATTCAATTTCCAAAGCGGCACACAGTGCTCTCCAAAACCGGGAGGTAAATTGAACACCTCGGTCGGATACGATATTCGCGGGCACCCCATGTAACCTTACTACTTCTTTGATGAATATCTTCGCCGTTTCTACGGCTGTGGGAGTACCCTTCATAGGGATGAAGTGTGCCATCTTGGATAGCCTATCAATCACCACAAAGATGGTTGAGAAACCTTCAGAGGGGGGCAACTCCACAATGAAATCCATTGATAGCATTCTCCAAGGCCTGTCAGGAATCGGTAAGGGTCTCAATAAACCCCAGGCCTTTGAGCGGTTGCATTTATTCCGGGCACAAGTGCGGCAAGAACCCACATACCTCTTACAGTCCTCCAGAAGACGTGGCCACCAAAAGGTGCGTAGCACCAATTCTGAGGTTTTCCGGGCTCCGAAGTGACCCGCCAGCTTGTGGTCATGACATAGTTCCAGTACCAGTACCCTACATCTTTCAGGTACGAAAATCTTGCCTTTATGCCAGAGCAACCCATCATTTAAACTGGTTCCCGTAGGTAGAGGAATTTCAGAGGAGGCCTGTTTAATCCTGGAAATTAAATCTTCCTGGAGAAGTAAGAAACTACCTGCAGGCAGAATAGTATCAGGAGGAGTACTTTCCTTGGAGTCGTGGAACATCCGTGATGGAGCATCAGGTTTTCCATTCTTGGATCCGGGCCTGTACGTTATATGAAAGGAGAAGCGGGAAAAAAAAAGTGCCCATCTAGCCTGTCGTGGTCTAAGTCGCTTGGCTGCTCTTAAGTATTCCAAGTTCTTGTGGTCGGTAAAGATGAGAACCGGATGTACCGCACCCTCTAGTAGATAGCGCCATTCTTCCAAAGCCGCTTTGATGGCCAACAGTTCCCGGTTTCCGACATCATAATTTCTCTCAGATGATGAGAGTTTACGGGAAAAGAATGCTACAGGAAACAAGAGGGCCTTGGGGCCCTGACGTTGGGAAAGTACTGCCCCCACTGCGATCTCCGAAGCATCCACTTCCAGTACAAACGGTAACGCAGGATCCGGGTGCTTGAGAATAGAGGCAGAAGTAAACAGTCCCTTTAATTTCTCGAACGCTGCCTGTGCTTGGGATGACCAACAGAATCGTGCCCCCTGTTTAGTAAGTTCCGTTATTGGTGCAATGATCTTAGAAAAGTCTTTAATGAATTTCCTGTAAAAGTTGGAAAATCCTACGAAACGTTGGACGCCTTTCTTATCTGTAGGAGCCGGCCAGTCCAGGATGGCCGATACTTTTTGTGGGTCCATCTTGATTCCTTCAACAGAAATAATGAGTCCCAAGAACTGAATACTCTGGCGTTCGAACTCACATTTATCTAGTTTAGCGTATAAGCCATGTTGCCTGAGCCGGACGAGAACATTCCTGACGTGCCTGCGATGATCCGCTAAAGAAGAGGAGAAGATGAGTATATCGTCCAGATAAACGATGACATAAAGGTCCAGGATATCTCTAAAGATGTCGTTCACAAAGTGCTGGAACGTAGCCGGGGCATTACAAAGACCAAAGGGCATGACCTGGTACTCAAAATGCCCGAAACGAGTGCGAAATGCAGTCTTCCACTCGTCACCCTCTCGGATGCGGATTAAGTTATAAGCACCCCGGAGATCCAGTTTAGTAAAGAGTCTGGCGGTGCCCAGCCTTTGGAATAACTCAGGTACCAGAGGGAGCGGGTAGCGATTCTTAATCGTGATCTTGTTCAGTTCGCGGTAATCAATACATGGCCGCAGGGAATGATCCTTTTTTTCCACAAAAAATAAACCCGCACCGGCCGGAGAGGTGGACGGGCGGATAAATTTCTTTTTCAGATTTTCATCCAAGTACTGCTTCAGGGTGCCCAGTTCCTGCTCAGTCAAGGGAAAGATCCGGCCAAAAGGTACCTCGGTTCCAGGAAGCAATTCAATTGGGCAGTCGTAGGGCCTGTGTGGTGGTAGTAATTCTGCCCCCTTCTTGCTAAACACATCCGCAAAGTCTTGGTATGGCTCAGGGATAGCTTGAAGCAGATCAACATCTGGATGTAGACAGAGGAGTTGGGCAACCTCACGGCCTGTCCCTTGCAAGCAGTGTTGAAGACAGTATCCAGAGAGGAACTCGACATTTCCAGAAGCCCAGTTGATTTGGGGGTTGTGTGTTTGTAGCCAGGGTATTCCAAGAATAACTGGAAAAAGGGGGGACGAGATGGCGTCCAGACAGAGATATTCATGGTGTTGCTGGCCCATGATGGCTTCTAAAGGGACAGTCTCCTGAGTGACTGGGCCGGAGCGGAGAGCAAAGCCGTCAGCGAGATGAACAGCAAGGCTTTGAGTTTTGGTTTGGAGAGGAATGGCATGTTGAAAGGCAAAGGTCCGGTCAATAAAACAGCTGCAGGCTCCAGAATCAATGATAGCTGGGACTTGGATGGCCTTTCCGGGAAGCTGTAAAGTGACAGAAATGGTTAAGTGCGTGCCCAAGGAGGGTACAATAGAAGCACAGGTACGAACATCAGAACGACACTTATGCCGCGTACACACGGTCGTACTTTTCGTCTACAAAAGTCCAACGGACGCTGACGGACTAAAGCTGGCTGGTAATCCGATCGTGTGTGGGCTTCTCCGGACTTTCAACGTACTTTTTTAGCCTCAAATCCGACGTACTTTAGATTTGAAACATGCTTTAAAACTTTACTTCGTAACTACGACGGACCCCGAAATCCGCTCGTCTGTGTGGTAGTCCGACGGACAAAAAGCCACGCTAGGGCACCTATTGGCTACTGGCTATGAACTTCCTTATTTTAGTCCGGTGTACGTCATCACGTACGAATCCATCTGACTTTTGTGTGGTCGTGTGTAGGCAAGTCCGTTCGTTAGAAAGTAGGCCGCAAGTCCGCCGCAAGTCCACCGAAAGTCTGCCGGAAGTCTGTCGGACAGGCTGTCTGACTTTTGTAGACGAAAAGTACGACCGTGTGTACGCGGCATTACGCATCTTGTTGGGGCAACCGCTGGCGTAGTGCCCCGACTCCCCGCAGTAGAGGCAGAGGTTGTGTGCCCGCCTACGTGTCTTCTCCTCTGGGGTCAAAGAAGGATGGAACAGACCAAGCTGCATTGGTTCAGGTGCATCATAGGTTGAGGCAGGTGGTGGAGCAGGAGATCTACTGGGAGGACAGGGTACTTGTGGAATCATCCAGGTGGGACGAAAGGTACTGGTGGTTCTTTCGGTACGTCGTTCTCGCAGTCTACGGTCTATTTGGATAGACAGATTGATAAGGTCTTCCAGGGTCTGTGGTACCCCTACTCGTGCCAACTCATCTTTGAGAGGTTCTGACAACCCCATCCTGAACTGATGGCGCAATGCAGCGTCATTCCAAGCCGTGTCAGAACTCCAGCGTCTGAACTCGACGGCATAATCTTCAGCTGCTCGGCGGCCTTGACGAAGGGCCTGTAAGGAAGCTTCTGCGGTGGCAGTGAGCTGGGGGTCTTCGTATAGTTGGGACATGGCTCCAAAAAAGGCCTCCAGACTATCCAAGACGACAGATTTTTGCTCCAGGAGCCGGTGGGCCCATGTTTGTGGTTCACCAGACAGCAAGGAAACAACAAAGCCCACCTTAGTGGCTTCCAGGGAGAACGTGCGTGGCTGAAGGGCAAAGTACAGGTTGCAAGCATTCCGGAAGGCACGATACTTACTCCGGTCTCTGAGAAATCTTTCGGGTACTGGTACTTTGGGCTCAGGAGGTAACATGACCACAGAAGGTGTTGAGGTGGCTGCTGCGGACCCTGGTGGACCGGTAGGTGCGGACAGAGCCTGCACCCGTTCTTCCAGGCTGAAATATCCCTCTTGTAGGCTTTTCACTGCCTGGGTTAGACCCGCCAAATGTCGGCAAAGTTCATCCATGGGGGAGGCCCCCTGCCCGGACTCGGTCATGGCTGCCTAATACTATCAGGCTCCTACTTACCAGACCGGCGAGTCCCGTCGGGCAGAGGGTAGGCTCCCTTACCCTCCGACTATCGGCCCCCTGATAGAGTAAACAGGGGGTACAACAGTACGGAGTGGTATGAAGGCCTGTATGGCTGTTCAGGTATTGCTGTCTGAGTGTCACAGGGTTAACTGTAGCAAAGGCTGAGTAGACTGGAGCACCTTCACTTGAGCAGAGCAGGCTGGTGTGGACAACAGGCAGGAAGACTGCAGACAGGCTGACAGGATCCCAGGGAGCAGGCAGATGGATGGTCAGGAGACAGGCCGGGTTTGGCAACAGGCAGACGGCAGAGGTACAGTGGAACAGGCAAGCGGATGGTCAAACAAGCAAAGGTCGGTGCAGGCAGAGTTCAGAGAGTGGTCAGGGGACAAGGCCGGATCAGTAGGTATAACAGGAACAACAAGGTACACGGACAGACTCTGGAACTACTAGCTGTTGATTAGGCAGCACTGATCACCAGAACTTACTGGCTTAAATAGGGCTTTTGGCGCCAAACGACGTGCACGCGCGCGCCCCGGCACACCCAGGCACACGCGCCCGCCAACGCCTGCGCGCGCGCCCCCGCTCACCGGCGTGCACAGTGGAACGATCCCGGACACACACACCGGCGCCGCGAGGAGCCCACACAGCGAGGTCCGCAGAAATGCGCGCGCCGACGCACCCTGACGCACACCACCGCGGGCGCCCCGCCTGCCAAGGTAAGAACCCTGACACTAGCCCTGCACCCTGTACATAGCACACACATTTACACAGCATCCTGTACATAGCGCACTCCTGAGTCCTGCACCCTGTAAATAGCGCACTTCTTACCTCTGCACCCTGTACATAGCACACTTCTTAACTCTTCACCCTGTACATGGCACACTCCTTACCTCTGCACCCTGTACATGGCACACTCCTTACCTCTGCACCCTGTACATGGCACACTCCTTACCTCTGCACCCTGTACATAGTGCACTCAACTCTGCACCCTGCACATAGTGCGCTCCTTGACTCTGCACCCTGTACATAGTGCACTCTTTGACCCTGCACCCTGTACATAGTGCACTCCTTGACCCTGCACCCTGTACATAGTGCACTCCTTGACCCTGCACCCTGTACATAGCGCACTCCTGAGCTCTGCAACCTATACATAGCACACTGCTGAGCCCTGCACATAGCACACTCCCTTATTTTTTTTCTTCTTTGGACTCTCGCTTTCTGTTGCCACCTTAAAGAGTGTTGGGCAAGAGGAGCAAGATGCGCCATCTCATCTACTTGGTCTCTACCAGGTACGTCATAAGTGTCCTTTAACTTGGAAGTCCATGCACACTAACCCAGATATATTGACTTTTAAGATAAACTATAATGCCAAAAGTATTGGGACATCTGCCTTTACACGCACATGAACTTTAATGGCATCCCAGTCTTAGTCAGTAGGGCTCAATATTGAGTTGGCCCACCCTTTGTAGCTATAACAGCTTCAACTCTTCTGGATAGTCTGTCCACAAGGTTTTAGAAGGGTGTCTATGGGAATGTTTGACCATTCTTCCAGAAGAGCATTTGTGAGGTCAGGCACTGATATTGGAAGAGAAGGCCTGGCTTGCAGTCTCCGCTCTGATTCATCCCAAAGGTGTTCTATCGGGTTGAGGTCAGGACTCTGTGCAGGTCAGTCAAGTTCCTCCACCCCAAACTCGCTCATCCACGTCTTTATGGACCTTTCTTTGCGCACTGGTCCAAACCATTTGGTGGAGGGGTGGATTATGGTGTGGGGTTGTTTTTCAGGGGTTGGGCTTGGCCCCTTAGTTCCAGTGAAGGGAACTCTTAAGGTATCAGCATGGAGCTTGCTTTGTGCACTGGTGCGTGGTCATGTTGGAACAGGAAGGGGCCATCCCCAAACTGTTCCCACAAAGTTGAGAGCATAAAATTGTCCAAAATATCTTGGCATGCTGATGCCTTAAGAGTTCCCTTCACTGGAACTAAGGGGCCAAGCCCAACCCCTGAAGAACAACTCCCACACCATTTCACCCCCTCTTCACCAAATGGTTTGGACCAGTGCGCAAGTGAGTTTGGGGTGGAGGAACTTGACTGACCTGCACAGAGTCTTGACCTCAACCTGATAGAACACCTTTGGGATGAATTAGAGCAGAGTCTACGCGCCAGGCCTTCTCATCCAACACCAGTGCCTGACCTCACAAATTCACTTCTGGAAGAAGACACACTCCTAAACCTTGTGGACGGCCTTCCCAGAAGAGTTGAAGCTGTTATAGCTGCAAAGGGCGGAGCCAACTCAATATTGAACCCTACGGACTAAGACTGGGATGCCAATAAAGTTCATGTGTGTGTAAAGGCAGGCGTCAATACCTTTGCCAATATAGTGTATATACAGTTTTACGTTCAGCTTCACTTTATTCTAATACCCCCTCCAAGTCACAACACCTCCATTCCACCTCAAAGCCCCGATCTTTTCCTAATACCACCTCTCTTATTATTATTATGGAGAAGGGAGCGTTCTTTCACTTTAGTCTAAGCACAATGTCTACCATCCTCTTCACTTATGATGTCCTCTATTCACCCCCCCCCCCCCCCAGTCAGTGTGTACGTCTTGCACCTTCTTTTTTTTCGTATTGTCGGTTACGATATTTACTGCATTCATGAGGGTGGTCTTGCCCCCAAATGCCTCCTGATGCTCTATATATAAACACAGCGTTTGTAGATCTCAGAGCCAGTCAGGTAGAAATAACGACGCCAGATTGCTGCATTTGAAATCTCAGTGACCTGAAGTCTCGTCGTCGGGCCACCCAGGAGCTTTGCCGCCGACTAGCGCCCCCTCTGCTGGGAACAACGGCTGAATACTCCGCAGCGCGCACAGATGGACTTTGTTTGATTTTTTTTTTTTCGAGTTCCTGCATAGGCAAAAACTCTGACACTACGAGCAGAAAATGACATTCTGCATTATTGAGAGGCATATGTTCACTTTTTACTTTGTTTAGGGACAACCCGCAATTACTTTCTGAAGTGAAAGGCGCTGCGGTGGCGGTGGCAGCGGCGGGGGGGGGGGGGAGCCATATTGCTGCGGTAAGCATCTTCGGGCTCTTTTTTTTTTTTTTTTTTGGGCTCTGTTGCCTGTAGTCAGTCTCTGGTTCACACTGCGATTGTGATCTTTAAATGATGAAGTTTGTAACGCTTTTGTGCCCGAACGGAATGGCTTTTGTTCTGCTCGATAGCGACAAGAATCTCCGCGTAACCCAGGAGATCAATCAATGACACGGCGCAGCGGCGTAACAGATTCAGATATTGTAGATTTTCATATCTTTCCTCCCGTCATTGTCTGCTTATTATAAAAAAAAAACAAAAAAACGCCCAAAACAAATGAAGGCTTCATTAACACGCAGAGCCGGGAGGACGCGGAGGAAGCATTCTCAGGCATCAAGATCTTCGGGAACGTTAGCCGAGCTGACACTAATTGCGGCAGCCGAGGCTCAATTGATTTGTCTTTCAATAAAACTCTGGTGTTCCCACAATACATCAGTCTCTGGATTTGAGTGGCGATCCCAAGTGAGATGGTGCTTAGCAAGTGGCACGTCGCGCCGCGCGTCGCCTACAATCCCCTCTAAACCATAATCATCGTGACGGACGAGGGCAATTATATGGCTGCGGGAGGGGATTCACAGTGGAAACTCCGGCACATTCCCCCATCAGATACCGTTTTGTTCCAAAGTTTTAGAGCACTGAAGGGGACACTGAACTCTGGTGTAAAGCCCAACGCTGCGTTTTAATGTCCCGTTAACCGCTTAAGGACCGGAAGGATTTGCCCCCCCCCTTAATGGCCAGGCCATTTTTTTTGCGACTGACAATTGAGCGGTCGTGCAAAGCTGTACCCAAAAAAAAAATGTATGTGGGGGATGAGCGGATGGAGGAAGTAAAACCGTGTATTAGTTAGAAGCAGGATAGGCTTCTTTAAAGAGAAGGGTTTTCAGGGATCGTCTAAAGATGGATAGATTAGGGGACAGTCAGACAGATTGGGGTAGGGAGTTCCAGAGGTTGGGAGAAGCTCTGGAGAAATCCTGGAGGCGAGCATGGGAGGAGGTGACAAGGGAGCTGGAGAGCAGGAGGTCTTGGGAGGACGGAAGAGAGCGGCTTGGTTGGTATTTTGGGATCAGGTTAGTGATGTAGCTGGGGGCAGAGTTATGGACGGCTTTGTAAATTATTGTTAGTACTTTGAATTTTATTTGTTGGGTGAGGGGAAGCCAGTGGAGGGATTGGCAGAGAGGGGTGGAGGACACTGAATGGAGGCCAGTGGAGGGATTGGCAGAGAGGGGTGGAGGACACTCAATGGAGACCAGTGGAGGGATTGGCAGAGAGGGGTGGAGGACACTGAATGGAGACCAGTGGAGGGATTGGCAGAGAGGGGTGGAGGACACTGAATGGAGACCAGTGGAGGGATTGGCAGAGAGTGGTGGAGGACACTGAATGGAGACCAGTGGAGGGATTGGCAGAGAGGGGTGGAGGACACTGAATAGAGGCCAGTGGAGGGATTGGCTGAGAGGGGTGGAGGACACTGAATGGAGGCCAGTGGAGGGATTGGCAGAGAGGGGTGGAGGACACTGAATGGAGGCCAGTGGAGGGATTGGCAGAGAGGGGTGGAGGACACTCAATGGAGACCAGTGGAGGGATTGGCAGAGAGGGGTGGAGGACACTGAATGGAGACCAGTGGAGGGATTGGCAGAGAGGGGTGGAGGACACTGAATGGAGACCAGTGGAGGGATTGGCAGAGAGTGGTGGAGGACACTGAATGGAGACCAGTGGAGGGATTGGCAGAGAGGGGTGGAGGACACTGAATGGAGGCCAGTGGAGGGATTGGTAGAAAGGGGTGGAGGACACTGAATGGAGGCCAGTGGAGGGATTGGCAGAGAGGGGTGGAGGACACTGAATGGAGGCCAGTGGAGGGATTGGCAGAGAGGGGTGGAGGACACTGAATGGAGGCCAGTGGAGGGATTGGCAGAGAGGGGTGGAGGACACTGAATGGAGACCAGTGGAGGGATTGGCAGAGAGGGGTGGAGGACACTGAATGGAGGCCAGTGGAGGGATTAGCAGAGAGGGGTGGAGGACACTGAATGGAGGCCAGTGGAGGGATTGGCAGAGAGGGGTGGAGGACACTGAATGGAGGCCAGTGGAGGGATTGGCAGAGAGGGGTGGAGGACACTGAATGGAGACCAGTGGAGGGATTGACAGAGAGGGGTGGAGGACACTGAATGGAGACCAGTGGAGGGATTGGCAGAGAGGGGTGGAGGACACTGAATGGAGGCCAGTGGAGGGATTGGCAGAGAGGGGTGGAGGACACTGAATGGAGACCAGTGGAGGGATTGACAGAGAGGGGTGGAGGACACTGAATGGAGACCAGTGGAGGGATTGGCAGAGAGGGGTGGAGGACACTGAATGGAGGCCAGTGGAGGGATTGGCAGAGAGGGGAGGAGGACACTGAATCGTTGGTAAGGTGGAGAAGTCTTGCAGCGGAATTCATTATGGACTGAAGGGGGAGGAGTCTATATAAAGGTAATCCAATGAGTGGGGAGATGCAGTAGTCAAAGTGAGAGATGACCAGGGAGAGATTTAGAAGCTTGGTGGTGTCATTGGTTAAAAAAGGGCGTATTCTGGAGATGTTGCGGAGGATAAGGCGGCATGATTTGGACAGGGATTGGATGTGGGCCTGAAAGGACAGTTCAGAGTCTAAGGTTACCCCTCGCACCCTGGCATGTGGGGACCGACTGACAGATGTGCCACTGATCTTGACAGAGAAGTCAGGGCAGGGGGCACGTGGGGGAGGAAATATTAAGATTCAGATTAAGGAAGTGGTTTGACATCCAGGCTGATATGTCTGTTAGTGGATCAGTGATGTGTGAGGAGATTGATGCGGTGAGCTGAGGGCCAGAGAGATAGATTTGGGTGCCATCAGCATATAAATGGTAGTGGAAGCCATGGGAGGCTATCAGCTGACCCAGGGAGGACGTGTAGATCGAGAATAGTAGAGGTCCAAGGACAGAACCTTTGAACCTTTGAGCTTTTAGCCCATAGACTTCAGTAAGCCATGGCAATATTTAGGGATATTTAGTTAAAGGTGGGGTATTTAACATGTTGCCTTGGGCAACTCAAAGGTTCGCTTTTCTGTTCCAAGACCCCACCGGCACCGTCAAGTATTCATTCTGAGAATCCCACTTCCTCGTAGTTCGCTCTCCCCGTCACAGGTCAGAATTGTCGTGTATTGTGACCGCTGTTTCATCCACGAGCCGTAGCATCTGCCAGACTGCCGAACGCCGACACACAAAAGTCAAGCTTCTGTAGTTGAATTTTCCATTACAAATGAATTTTTCACGCCTTCAGCTGCTGAGTTCTTTCTCTGCCGAGAGGAACTGACTTTCATCTCTCTTCTCGTCCCCATTTTTCACTGTGTACATTTTTTTTTTTTTATCTGAGCCTACAAACCGTGCTGGTTTATATTGGCTTCCAATTTGTATTCCGGAGGAGCAAATGTCATTCATGGCGGTTTCATCACCCTGATGTAATTATTGGAGATTTTGTTTATCGTTTCTTGGTAGATTTACATGGCCAAAGGAGGAAATGATTTATTGCAAATGCAAGAGAAGACACATCTGTTAGAAACATAGAGTGATGGCATGACTTGTTCCATCAACTGCCCCATTTTTTTTAATATAGGCATATAGTATAGATCTGGGTTTGTACCAAGCATGTTTGAATCCAGTTAACTGTTGACTTACTCACTTGAAGGTGCAGCATGGTGTGGTGGACAGTAAAAACCAAGTCCAAGTTGGGTAATAGCAATATATAGTAGAAGATCCAACACAACTCAACTACTCAACCCCGGTGGGTGGGCAGGACCATCCGGAGCCACTTATGAACTGTAACAACGGTCTGTAGACTTGAAAGATGCCAACAGCATCTGCAACGAGGAGCGGAATGCAGCCTGGCCCGGTCTACACCCAAAGGGGAGGCTTCCCGAAAACATAGTCCCCAGTGGCGGCCGGTGGACATTTTTTTTGGGGGGGTGCGGCAAACACTATGACATCGACATCCCCCCTTGGTTCAGTCAGTGAGACGGTCGGTCGCGCTTACCTCTTCACAGCTTCCCATACTCGGTGGTCTCCTCCCGTTCTCCTGCTCTCCACGGCTCTCCACGGTGGCTGCGGCGGCTTCGGTTTACTCCCTCCTCCTCAACGGCCAATCGGGAGTCTTCTTATTTCGGACAATCAGAAAACTGGTCTCACACCCCGCTTCTGATTGGCCAGATTGAGGATCAGTGTTACAACAGCGAATATTCATTCGCTGTTGTAACACTTGGGTGGGCTCATGGCGCAATGCTCTGCGCCATGAGCCACCCTATTTTGAAGTCTATTCAAGCCTATGGCTCTAATCAGGTGCTTAAAAAAAAACACCCCCCGCCGCTGTAATTTAGGTGCCCTGCGTCCTGAAAGAGGCCGAACGCCTGAATAGTGGGTGACCACGGCAGCCATGGATAGATTCATGCTATGCACGAATCTATCCTTTGTTGATATAGGGTTTGGCGAGGATAGAGGGGGGCAGCACCCGGGTGCCCCTAATGGACAGGCAGCCACTGATAGTCCCTGAACTATCCTTACTCCTCCGGAACCTTTCCCTATCTCTAAGCACTGCCCCTTCCAGATGGAGGAACCTCTCCTTACACTAGCCACTAGCATAAAGTATGCCAAACCCAGGAGCCGGAGTCTTAAATAGACTCTGCTTGACGTAAGATTGCCTCCGAAGTCACGTAGGTCTACAGCGTCCAAACGGACAGCTTTCTTCTTGTGACTGCAGGAAGTCATAGAGGAACCAAGTTCCTCACAACTTCCTTCTCCTTCTGCATTGCCACTTTGGTAGAGCGCCACCTGCAGTGGGGAGTACAGACTGTCACTTAAATCCCCTTTCTTCCCCATTCTAATGCTCAGTTTGAACTTCAGCAAGTCATCTTCACCATGTCTAGATGCATAAATGCTTTGAGTTGCTGCCATGTGACTGTCTGATTAGCAATTTGTGTTTTCAAGCAAAACTCTACAAAGCCTCCAGGCTCAAGGGCCCAGTCCAGAACTCAACTCAATCAAGATTCTGAGAAAATCACCAGTTTGTATTCTGCATATCGGTCATCAACCCTGGGGCCCTCCCAGAATATGTAGGTAAGAAACCTACATAATACATATACACTACCCACAATCCTTGCAGCCAGTGCCTCACATTTATATATATATATGGTAAGTATATTCTGAGTATGTATAATATATATATATATATATTTGTGTTTTTGACGATTACTGTAACACATTAAATTTGCAGTTTATGGTGTAAATGATGGGGTGGTGGGGGGCACACTGGGCTCAATATTCTATTTTTAAGCTACGATTTTATCCAGCATTTATTTTATGCATACCTCCCACCGTGAAAACATTTTAACATTCCATCAAATCTTTAAATCGCGACGGGGCTCCCTGACTGGCTCTAACTATAGTTAATGCAATTTGCTTCATCAATAATAATATGCTAGATGCAGTAACATTTTAAAGAAGGAAGGGGGGGGGGTACAAAAAGTAACATATCATGGACTTTGATTTTATTTCTACCTATTGCAAAAGATGAAAACAAGTGATGGTTACTCCAATGGAATCTGTAAGGCTGCAATACAGAGACATGTTGTCCTCTTGGTTGTTGGTTGATTCAAGATCACAAAGGGATGTCTTGGCCTTCTGTTTTTGCTAGGCGGAGATGTCCTACTGCTTGGGTCCACTGAATTGGGAAAACCAGGGGGGAGGAACGAGCAAGGAAACAGCAGCTAAAGAAGAATTACAGTTGACTTGACGTTCCCTACCATAAAGAGCAGATCTGAACTTTTTTGAATGTGGCCAGTTGGCTGTTCTCCATGATTTGGCTTGTTAGAGAAGATATGTATGGACACCAGATTTAGAGAGGATATGAATGGACAGTAGATTTAGAAGGTGTGCATGGACACCAAATTTAGAGAAGGTATGTACAGTATGGACACCATATTTATAGAAGGTATGCGTGAACACCAAATGTAGAGAATGTGTACATGCACAACATTTTTTGAGAAGGTATCCATGGACACCAAATGTAGAGAAGGTATCCGTGGACATCAAATTTAAAGTAGTTATCTGGATGCCAAATTTAGAGAAGGAGTGTGTGGACACCAAATTTAGAAAACTTATGCATGGACACCAAATTTGCTTACGAGGTATGCATTTCTAGTAGAGAGCAAAGTTGCACCTTACCTGTGCTATGTGTAATTACTCATGAATCTTCTGTACATGACATGCTCATCATCCCCTGGATGTCAGCTGAATTTCCAAAAATAAGAATAAGGACCATTACTGGCTGAGCTGAGAGGCTTTGCTGGTCTGTCTGCTTTTGCATACCTTTTCCAAACATGGTATCCATGCATTCCTTCTCTAAACTTGGTGTCCATGTTTGGTGTCCATGTATATCCTCTCTAAATTTTGTGTCCATACATACTTTCTCTAAATCTGGTGTCCACGCATACCTCCTCTAAATTTGGTGAACATGCATACCTTCTCTAAATTTGGTGTTCATGTATACCTTCTCTAAATTTGGTGTTCATGTAAACCTTCTCTAAATTTGGTGTCCATGCATACCTTCTCTAAATTTGGTGTTCATGTATACCTTCTCTAAATTTGGTGTTCATGTATACCTTCTCTAAATTTGGTGTCCACGTATACCTTCTCTAAATTTGGGGTCCATATTTGTTATCCATGCATGCCTTGTATAAATTTGGTGTTCATACATACCTTCATTACATACCTTTTCTAAATCTGGTGCCCATGCATACCTTCTCTATATTGGGTGTCCATGCATGCCTTCTCTAAATTTAGTGTCCATGCATGCCTTTTCTAAATGTGGTGTCCATGCATGCCTTCTCTAAATGTGGTGGCCATGCACACCTTCTCTAAATTTGGTGTCTACATTTGGTGTCCGTACATACCTTCTCTAAATTTGGTGTCTACATTTGGTGTCCGTACATACCTTCTCTAAATTTGGTGTCTACATTTGGTGTCCGTACATACCTTCTCTAAATTTGGTGTCTACATTTGGTGTCCGTACATACCTTCTCTAAATTTGGTGTCCATGCATGCCTTCTCTAAATTTGGTGTCCATATTTTGTGTCCATACATACCTTCTCTAAATCTGGTGTCCATACATACCTTCTTTACCAAAAAACATCATGGCAAACAGTCAACTGGGTAAGCTTAAAAAATATTTAAATCTACTCTTTATGGGAGGGGGGACTGAAGCCGGTAGATAAAGTAAGAATGACTGGAGGTGTGAGCAGAGGGCATCCTTGCCAAAAATTGTGAAGCTAAAAGCTGTCCATCAACCATCACAGAAAGGCAAAGACAGGCAAAGACTGACTGCCCATGTAGCCCACCGCCATTATAATGACTTAAAACAGAGATTGTTCTTTTAATTTCCCAATTGTCCTTCAGACTCAGTTTCTTAGATTTCACATCCTCATTACCCCCTTTTTCCTTTTTGCCAAATGACACCTAGCATTTGACTGGTTGCTAATGGTGTACTTTTCCAATACTTTTCCTTCTATAGGACCAAAGACCATCGTCTATGCCAGCTGTCTCCAAACTGCAGCCCGCGGGCTGGATGTGGCCCTTTGCTTGCCTTTATCTGGCCTTTTGTGGAATCATTCCTTCCACTGACACCAATGATGGCGCACTATTCCTCCCTTGAATACCAACAATGGGGCACCATTCCTCCCAGCTGATACTAGGAAAGTGGCACTCTCTCACTAAAACCAAAGATCGGGCATGTCCCCCTTAAAGTACTGAAGGGCAATCAACTGTCCTTTTCTTTAGAAAGTTTGGAGACCCATGATATATACTGTTGGGTTCACACTGTAGACTTTACCCGTTTCCCGCTCGTGGTCATCCACCCCCTCTACGGCCTGGCAGGATGTAGCCCAGAAGCCCGGCTATTCTAATATATGCTAATTTGATTTTAATGCCATCCAAATTCCTCGGCTGTAGAGCCGCACGAGCCGCAGTAAGTTATAATTACATCTAATTGGTGATTCCAACATAACAAATTTCCAGGATAAATTATTCCTCGTTAATAGCCCCCAGAGAACAACTAAGGTATCTCTTTTTAGTGTAACTGTATCAAATCATAAAAAGAGGATTCATTGGATGGTTGGGTTGGAGGGAAAAAGCCATAAAGCAGGTTTTTTACTGAGAAAGCAGTTCACACAGCAACGAGCAGGCTTTTTATATGATGCTGACTGATTGCTTTTACATCGCTATCCAAGCCATTTGTGAGCCGGAGATGGTGGTCAGAGGCCATTTTGTCGCTGACCTTCTACTCCATGTTACACAGGGGAGCACCCCCAAATTCATCCCGCGCCTTAATGTAATCTTTGACATTTGCTATGATGGAGAGCCGTCATCCCAGAACAAATGTCAGAGCATACATAAACAAAGCACAATTCCGATAATAAATAGTTTATGTGGAGCTCCGTTTTATGACCTCGTCATAGTTACGAGATGCAAAAAAAACTATTTACATGTTTATGAGGCGGGATGTGCCAAGCTGTTTTATACCTGAGAAAATGGAGGAGTGTTTTTATTTATAAGCCATGGCATTCAGTGCATGAAATGGTGATGGCCCAGACACAGCATTACAATGTACGGTAATAGTTTGAACAAGTGGTCCTTAATGGCTGAGACTCGGAGGAAAGTCATGCTGGGGCTCGGAGACTCAGAGGACAGTCATGATGGGGCTCAGAGACTTGGAGGACAGTCATTATGGGGCTTGGAGACTCGGAGGACAGTCATGGTGGGGCTCGTAGACTCGTAGGACAGTCATGGTGGGGCTCGTAGACTCGGAGGACAGTCATGGTGGGGCTCGTAGACTCGGAGGACAGTCATGGTGGGGCTCGTAGACTCGGAGGACAGTCATGGTGGGGCTCATAGACTCGTAGGACAGTCATGCTGGGGCTCGGATACTCGGAGGACAGTCATGGTGGGGCTCGTAGACTCGGAGGACAGTCATGGTGGGGCTCATAGACTCGGAGGACAGTCATGGTGGGGCTCGTAGACTCGGAGAACAGTCATGGTGGGGCTCGTAGACTCGGAGGACAGTCATGGTGGGGCTCGTAGACTCGGAGGACAGTCATGGTGGGGCTCATAGACTCGGAGGACAGTCATGCTGGGGCTCGGATACTCGGAGGACAGTCATGGTGGGGCTCGTAGACTCGGAGGACAGTCATGGTGGGGCTCATAGACTCGGAGGACAGTCATGGTGGGGCTCGTAGACTCGGAGAACAGTCATGGTGGGGCTCGTAGACTCGGAGGACAGTCATGGTGGGGCTCCTAGACTCGGAGGACAGTCATGCTGGGGCTCGGATACTCGGAGGACAGTCATGGTGGGGCTCAGAGACTCGGAGGACAGTCATGCTGGGGCTTGGAGACTCGGAGGACAGTCATGCTGGGGCTTAGGGACTCGGAGGACAGTCATGGTGGGGCTCAGAGACTCGGAGGACAGTCATGCTGGGGCTTGGAGACTCGGAGGACAGTCATGGTGGGGCTCAAAGACTTGGAGGGCAGTCATGCTGGGCCGGATACGAGACTTGTGCTCTTTCTTCAATTCTCTTTACTCTTCCCTGGCCTTCAGCTATTTCTTCTTTCCTACTGATGGTTACAGCTCTTTTTCGGACGCAGTGGTCTCTCTGCAGAGATCTGAATGCTCCCTGATGATTGGACAGCTTAGCTCTGATTCAAATGGGGGTGTGTTGGACCTCTAGAGCAGGGGTGTCAAAATCGACTTCATTGTGGGCCACATTAGCATTATGGTTGCCCTCAAAGGGCCAGTTGTATCTATAAGAATATGTATCTACTTCGATACTTAGGAGTACGCAGCTTACAGAGTGTAGAGTTCACCAGTGTGCGACATACAGACTGCAGAGTTCAGGGGTGCGCTGTGTACAGATTACAGGGTTGAGGAGTGTGTGACATACGGAGTGCAGGGTTTAAGGGTGCGCTACATAGAGAGTTCAGAAGTATGTGGCATGCAGAGTTCTGAAGTGTACAGAGTGCCCCTCCCAGAAAAAAAAAAAAAGTTTCTTCACATCTCATCTGCCCGGCTCTTGTACCTCCCGTTGGCTTCGCATCTCTCACTTGCAGGTAGATCATTGATCGGCACTGCTGTGCCCGCCCTGAGTGCGTGCAGCGTAGGCCGGGGTCCACCATGTTCCAGCTAAAAAAGCCCTGGGTTTGAGTTTGAATCCTGTCCTCTAGAGGGACACCACTGCTTCCACACAAGGAGCAAGGCTTCTTCTCTGCAGCATGATGGCAAGGGACAGGCTTTTCTACTCAAGCTGGGAGGGACACCCCCCCTCTACATAGTCTCATGGGGAAACATGCACAGCTGAGGCAGTCAAGCACCTGCTGTGTGCTGGAGCTCAGTCATCCCCAGGGATTACTAGGTGTTGTCATAAACTGTCAGAAGTGACTCATGCAGATAGCAGAGAAGGGGGAGAGCAGACAGAAATCACACGAGGTGCTTTGGGTTGAGGCAAATACACACTATAAAGGGCTGTTTATTTTTTGTTTTGAACATGTGACCGGCAGCAGAGGACTAGAAGCTCCTCCTGCTTAGGTTTTCCTGCAGACTGGGAGAGAGCTGGGGTCATGTGATAGGCTGGGAGAGAGCCGGGGTCATGTGACAGACTTGGAGAGAGCCTGGGTCATGTGACAGACTGGGAGAGAGCCGGGGTCATGTGACAGACTGGGAGAGAGACGGGCCATGTGACAGACTGGGAGAGAGCCAGGGTCATGTGACACACTGGGAGAGAGCCGGGGTCATGTGACAGACTGGGAGAGAGCCGGGGTCATGTGACAGACTGGGAGAGAGCCGGGGTCATGTGACAGACTGGGAGAGAGCCGGGGCATGTGACAGGCTGGGAGAGAGCCAGGTCATGTGACAGACTGGGAGAGAGCCGGGTCATGTGACAGGCTGGGAGAGAGCCGGGTTCATGTGACAGTCTGGGAGAGAGCCAGGTCATGTGACAGACTGGGAGAGAGCTGGGGTCATGTGACAGGCTGGGAGAGAGCCGGGGTCATGTGACAGACTGGGAGAGAGCCAGGGTCATGTGACAGACTGGGAGAGAGCCAGGGTCATGTGACAGACTGGAAGAGAGCCGGGTCATGTGACAGACTGGGAGAGAGCCAGGGTCGTGTGACAGGCTGGGAGAGAGCCGGGTCATATGACAGGCTGGGAGAGAGCCGGGGTCATGTGACAGACTGGGAGAGAGCCGGGGTCATGTGACAGACTTGGAGAGAGCCGGGTCATATGACAGGCTGGGAGAGAGCCGGGGTCATGTGACAGACTGGGAGAGAGCCGGGGTCATGTGACAGGCTGGGAGAGAGCCGGGTCATGTGACAGACTGGGAGAGAGCCGGGGTCATGTGACAGGCTCGGAGAGAGCCGGGGTCATGTGACAGACTGGGAGAGAGCCGGGGTCATGTGACAGACTGGGAGAGAGCCGGGGTCATGTGACAGGCTGGGAGAGAGCCGGGGTCATGTGACAGGCTGGGAGAGAGCCGGGGTCATGTGACAGGCTGGGAGAGAGCCGGGTCATGTGACAGCTGTATATCAGTTAGGAGAAGGGTACTTAGATGTTTTTTTCATTAAAATAATTACAGCGCCGCCATCCACATACAGAAAGAAAGGCGACATTGTAACTGTAAATTAAACAGTGTGTGTTTAGTATCACTTTAACCTGTTGCTGACCGCCCCACGTACATTTGCTGCGGGGCAACGGCTCCTCTGCGCAGAATCACGTACAGGTACGTGATTCTGCACTTCCAGGTCTGCTGTGATTGGACACAGCAGGAGCCAATCATCAGGTCCCCGTGGACCCGCTGATCGTTCCCGACAGTAAACAAGGCTGATTGCCGTTCCGTTAGTAGGGAAGACAGAGATCCTGTGTTTCTGCTAAGCAGGAACAAGGTTCTTTGTCTTCCTACAGTTAAAGCACCTCCCCCACCCCCCACACAGTTGGAAAGCACTCCCTAGGAACACATTTAACCCTTTGATCTTCCTTGATGTTAACCCCTTCCCTGCCAGTGTCATTAGTACAGTTTTTTTTTAGCACTGATCACTTTATTGGTTTCACTGGTCCCCAAAAAGTGTCAGTGCCTGATTTGTCCACCGCCATTATTTGTAAAAAAAAGAAAAAAAATCCATAAAAATATCCCTTAGTTTGTAGACGCTCTAACTTTTGTGCAAACCAATCAATTTAAGCTTTATGGGATTTTTTTTTTTTACCAAAAACATGTAGCAGAATACACATTGACCTAAATTGATGAAGACATTTTGAATTTTTTTTTTTTATTATTATTATTATTATTGGATGTGTTTTATAGCAGAAAGCAAAAAATATAATTTTTCTTCAAAATTGTCGGCCTTTTTTTGTTTATAGCGCAAAAAAAAACCAAATACCACCAACAAAACTCTATTTGTGGGGAAAAAAAGGACGTTAATTTTATATGTGTACAGCGTCGCACGACCGCGCAATTGTCAGTCAAGGTAACGCAGGGCCGTAACGCAAAACATGGCCCGGTCAGGAAGCTGAAGTGGTTAAGCCTTTTTCTGGATACGCCACTTGATTAAACTCCTCCACTGGCCTATCCTTGGCAATGCACACCGGAGAGCCTTTTTATTTGATGTGTATATAAATTCCCGGTAATAAAACATTCCACACGTGAATAATCCCTGATGAAGGGCTTGGAATGAAGGTTTATTTATATGGAACGCTCCGTCTGGTGATTGCACAAGAAACATTTCATAACCGCTATTAGAATGCACCCAATTATAGAAAAGCTCAGTGCGGTATTCTGGAGGCTCATAATATACGGTATACATTGATGTAGAAAGCATTAATACCGCACAGCAGTGTAGATAAAAGTCCCCTATCAGGTGCTTTATATAAACCAGCAACCCACAACTACAAAACACAACATCATGCTGATCGTGTTCCAATACGTGCTTATCCCCCTCCGCCCGCTCTTTACTTCCCTCTTCCTACGGTGGGTTTATTTAACCAAATGTCTGTAGGAAGACATAATATAGCTGCTGATCGTAACAAGACTCTGCATCTCGTTCTGCCACTGCATCATGGGAGACTGGAAGGGATACTCTGCTTGGGTAGTACAAAGAGGCGTTTCTTCAGATACGGGCATAAAGCACATTATGGAACCTGATTCGCCTCCAATTTTTTTCTCTGTGTTTCCTAAATCTACCCTTGACAAAGATCTGTACTGTGGAGGATGTGCCAAATAATGACCAACATGTAGGCATTTACCCTCCTTCCTGTAGGTGGCACTGTGACATTATTAGAGATGGAGTGGAGTCTGTTACGGGAATCGTCCCCTTGTGGACTCTATCTGAGTCTCGGAGAAACCAGCCGTCCATTTAGATGCCGCAACCTCTAGGGGAACTTGGACAGCCATCTTGAATGGAAACCAGTAAAAACCAGCAACCCACAACTACACAACACAACATCATGCTGATAGTGTTCCACTAGGTGCTTATCCCCATCTGCCCGCTCTTTACTTCTCTCTTCTCATGGTGGGTTTATCTAACCAAGCGTCTATAGGAAGAAATAATATAGCTGCTGATCGTAACTAGATTCCGCATCTCGTTCTACCACTGCATCATTGAAGACTGGAAGGGATACTCTGCTTGGCTAGTACAAAGAGTTATTTCTTCAGATAAGGCCATAAATTACATCATGGAACCTGATTCGCCTCCATTTTCCTCTGTGTCTCCTAAATTTACCCTTGACAAAGATCTGTACTGTGGTGGATGTGCCCAAACCAACATGTAGGCAAGTGCAGCTTAACCCTACTTCCTGTAGGTGGCACTGTGCCATTATTAGAGATGGTGTAGAGTCTGTTAGGGGAATTGTCCCCTTGTGGTCTCTGAGTATCAGAGAAACCAGCCGTCCATCTGGATGCTACAACCTCTAGGGGAACTTGGACAGCCATCTTGAATGGAAACCAGTAAAAGCCAGCAACCCACAACTACAAAACACAACATCATGCTGATAGTGTTCCACTTGGTGCTTATTCCCCATCCGCCCGCTCTTTACTTCTCTCTTCTTACGGTGGGTTTATTTAACCAAACGTCTATAGGAAGAAATAATATAGCTGCTGATCGTAACTAGATTTTGTTGGGGACTTTCAGAACCGGACGGCTGGGGAACTCTCTACGAAGCCTCGGGAACACACAGAGACATCACACACAGGATAGAGTCAAAGCATGTTCAGTTTATTCATGGGATTTCCACAGTTTATGTACAGTTTGAACAATAGGGGGATTGGTTTCAAATTGGTTTTGACATGACACGCAGTCTCATGATGCTTTTGGTAAACAACACATGTTAGGATGTTCTCAGGAGAAACTATTTCTGCAGAGTCGGGCATATATAAACATGTCTGAACAAACAAGATGTTGTGACTACGAGTCACACATAATTCCATAAAAAAAAAAAATATACAGCATAGAAACACCATTAACCCTTCAGATTCTGCATCTCGTTCTACCACTGCATCATGGGAGACTAGAAGGGATACTCTTATTGGGTAGTACAAAGAGGTATTTCTTCAGATACGGGCATAAAGCACATTATGGAACCTGATTCGCCTCCATTTTTTTCTCTGTGTCTCCTAAAGCTACCCTTGACAAAGATCTGTACTGTGGAGGATGTGCCCAAAAATGACCAACATGTAGGCATTTACCCTCCTTCCTGTAGGTGGCACCATGCCATTATTAGAGATGGAGTGGAGGCTGTTACGGGAATTGTCCCCTTGTGGACTCTATCTGAGTCTCAGAGAAACCAGCCATCCATTTGGATGCCGCAACCTCTAGGGGAACTTGGACAGCCATCTTGAATGGAAACCAGTAAAAAACAAGCAACACACAACTACAAAACACAACATCATGCTGATAGTGTTCCACTAGGTGCTTATCCCCATCTGCCCGCTCTTTACTTCTCTCTTCTCATGGTGGGTTTACCTAACCAAACGTCTATAGGAAGACATAATATAGCTGCTGATCGTAACTAGAATCTGCATCTCGTTCTGCCACTGCATCATGGGAGACTGGAAGGGATACTCTGGTTGGGTAGTACAAAGACTTACGGTATTTCTTCAGATACGGGCATAAATTACATTATGGAACATGCTTCGCCTCCATTTTCCTCTGTGTCTCCTAAATCTACCCTTGACAAAGGTCTGTACTGTGAATGATGTGCCCAATAATGACCAACATTTAGGCAAGTGCAGGTTTACCCTCCTTTCCTGTAGGTGGCACCGTGCCATTATTAGAGATGGCGTAGAGACTGTTAGGGCAATTGTCCCCTTGTGGTCTCTGAGTGTCAGAGAAACCAGCCGTCCATCTGGATGCCGCAACCTCTGGGGAACTTGGACAGCCATCTTGAATGGAAACCAGTAAAAGCCAGCAACCCACAACTACAAAACACAACATCGTGCTGATAGTGTTCCACTACGTGCTTATCCCCATCTGCCCGCTCTTTACTTCTCTCTCTTCTCATGGTGGGTTTATCTAACCAAACGTCTATAGGAAGAAATAATATAGCTGCTGATCGTAACTAGATTCTGCATCTCGTTCTGCCACCGCATCATGGGAGACTGGAAGGGATACCCTGATTGGGTAGTACAAAGAGGTGTTTCTTCAGATAGGGACATAATTTGCATAATAGAGCCGGATTTGCCTCAATTTCTGTCTGTGGGGTTGATTTACTAAAGGGAAATAGACAGCAGTTGCTCCAGAGCTTAGTCAATGAGGTAAAGCTTCACTTCGCAAATAATACCCAATCACAAGCAAGGAAAAAACAAAACAAAAAACCATAAACCATACCCTTGACAAGGATCTGTACTGTGGAGGATGTGCCCAATAATGACCAACATGTAGGCAGGTGCAGGTTTCTCCTCCTTCCTGTAGGTGGCACTGTGAAATCAGCCATCTGACTAGATGCCGCAACCTCTGGGGAACTTGGGCAGCCATCTTATATACAGTGCCTTGAAAAAGTATTCACACCCTTTGAAATTTTCCACATTTTGTCATTTTACAGCCAAAAACGTAAATGTATTTTATTGGGA
Source organism: Lithobates septentrionalis (assembly GCA_037952835.1). NCBI lineage: Eukaryota > Metazoa > Chordata > Amphibia > Anura > Ranidae > Lithobates > Lithobates septentrionalis. Next base: position 287,540 of record JBBDGP010003081.1, on the reverse strand, counting down.
TTTTATGTGATATTAAATTGATGGTGCTGAAACCTTAAAGTGTTACTAAACCCAGGACCCTGCATGCACAATATCTGGTCTCCCGCAGTACACAGAACATGGAAATGCAATAGTTTTAGTAAAGCTAAACTGCTAAATACCTTTTCACATCAGCAGTACAGTGCCTTGAAAAAGTATTTATACCCCTTGAAACTTTCCACGTTTTGTCATGTTACAACTAAAAACATAAATGTATTTTATTGGGGTTTTATGTGATAGACCAACACAAAGTGGCACATAATTGTGAAGTGGAAGAAAAATGATGAATGATGCAAACAAATATGTGAAAAGTGTGTGTGTGTGTGGGGGGGGCATTTGCATGGCGCCCCCCCGGAGTCAATACTTTGTAGAACCTCCTTTCTCTGCAATTACAGCTGCAAGTCTTTTGGGGATGTTTCTACCAGCTTTGCATATCTAGAGAGGGACATTTTTGCCCATTCTTCTTTTTAAAACATCTCAAGTTCTGTCAGATTATATGGAGAGCGTCTGTGAACACCAATTTTCAAGTCTTGCCACAGATTCTCGATTGGATTAAGGTCTGAACCCCCACCCCAGTCTCAAGTCTTTTGCAGACACTAACAGGTTTTCTTCTAAGATTATCCTGTATTTGTCTCCATCCATCTTCCCATCAACTCTGACCAGCTTCCCTGTCCCTGCTGAAGAAAAGCATTCCCACCACATGATGCTGCCACCACCATGATTTGGTCTCATCTGATCAGATCACCTTCTTCCACATGTTTGCTGTGTCCTCCACATGGCTTCTCACAAACTACAAACAGGACTTCTTATGACTTTCTTTCACCAATGTCTTTCTTCTTGTCACTCTTCCATAAAGGGCAGATTTGTGGAGAACACGACTAATAGTTGTCCTGTGGACAGATTCTCCCACCTGAGCTGTGGATCTCTGCAGCTCCTCCAGAGTTACCATGGACCTCTTGGCTCTTCTCTGATGAATGCTCTCCTTGCCCGGCCGGTCAGTTTAGGTGGACGGCCATGTCTTGGTAGGTTTGCAGTTGTGCCATACTCTTTCCATTTTCCGATGATGGATTGAACAGAGCTCCGGGAGATGTTCAAAGCTTGGGAGATTTTTTTATAACCTAACCCTGCTTTATACTTCTCCACAACTTTATCCCTGACCTGTCTGGTGTGTTCCTTGGCCTTCATGATGCTGTTTGTTCACTAAGGTTCTCTAACAAACCTTTGAGGGCTTCACAGAACAGCTGTATTTATACTGAGATTTGTTTGTGAGAAGCCATGTGGGGGACACAGCAAACATGTGGAAGAAGGTGCTCTGGTCAGATGAGACCAAAATTTTACTTTTTTGCCTAAAAGCAAAAAGCTATGTGTGGGGAAAACTAACACTGCACATCACCCTGAACACACCATCCCCACTGTGAAACATGGTGGTGGCAGCTTCATGTGGTGGGGATGCTTTTCTTCAGCAGGGACAGGGAAGCTGGTCAGAGTTGATGGGAAGATGGATGGAGCCAAATACAGGACAATCTTAGAAGAAAACCTGTTGGAGTCTACAAAAGACTTGAGATTCTTGAGATTCTTGAGGTTCACCTTCCAGCAGGACAACGACCCGAAACATCCAGCCAGAGCTACAATGGAATGGTTTAGATCAAAGCATATTCATGTGTTAGAATGGCCCAGTCACAGTCCAGACCTAAATCACATTGAGAATCTGTGGCAAGACTTGAAAATTGCTGATCACAAACGCTCTCCATCCAATCTGACAGAGCTTGAGATATTTTGCAAAGAAGAATGGGCAGAAATGTCCTCTCTAGATGTGCAAAGCTGGTAGAGACACCCCCAAAAAGACTTGCAGCTGTAATTGCAGAGAAAGGGGGTTCTACAAAGTATTGACTCCGGGAGGCGCCATACAAATGCCCCCCCCCCCCCCCCACACTTTTCACATATTTATTTGTAACATTTATCATTTTCCTTCCACTTCACAATTATGTGACACTTTGTGTTGGTCTATCACATAAAATCCCAATAAAATACATTTACTTTTTTGGTTGTAACATGACAAAATTTGGGAAATTTCAAGGGGTATGAATACTTTTTCAAGGCACTGTACTGCTGATGTGAAAAGGTATTTAGCAGTTTAAATTTACTAAAACTATTACATTTCCATGTTCTGTGTACTGCGGGAGACCAGACATTTAAGGTTTCAGCACCATCAATTTACCACTCGAGACCCCCAAAAGAATGGTGGCGGAGACTACATGGCCATTGCTGCAGCATTGATGAGTTGACAGGGGGCCAGGAGGAGTTTGGATTCCAGCTGTTTCAGTTTATGGCAGTTATCGTGCATACTGTACATCTTACTTGCAGGGTGTTATAAAGAACAATTGTATTTTCAGATATGTCCTCTTTAAAGCATAATTTAGTAGGAAATCATGACCTTCTATAGCGTTTTGTCTTGCAGCAGGAATGTTGTGTTCAGTTTCGGACAGAAACGATAAGTTGACAGTTCATGCAGAAGGAACAGCACCAACATAACCTCTACATTACTGGTGACCCCATACGCGACTGGCAACTACGCACTCAAGTTCTTTCTCCTTTTACTTTAGTGGAGATATTCTGGCCTGCGGGCTGTTTGTGTCCTTTAGAAGTGTTACATGATGACCTTAGGCCAACAATTGTGTTGCTCACCAGCTGCTATGACCACTCAACGTCTCCTTTTACATACGTCTCTGAGAGAAGAAATGTATGGAAACACTGGTTGCCATGGATCTGGTTTTGGACTCTTTGATAAATGAGATGCCTTGTCTTACAAAGAGGAAAATGGCATGCGGTGATTACTGCTGAGCAAGGAAGAGTAGGCAGATTTTCTATTTTTGGCCAAAACATAAGAAGCAAGAAATGACAACACGTCAATGATCAGTAATGCAATATATGTTGTATTAGTTTTGTAGGGCTTGCAACATCTCTGATAAAATTGTCGCTGATCATAAAATGCCTCTACAGTCAAAATATCAAATCATATCTCCATTTCCACATTGTATTTTGATTCTTCCTAGCCTACTACTATTAATCAGAATGATCTTGAAGGTTGTAAACTTTGTGGGGTCACCAGTAGTGTAGAGGTTACGTTGGTCACCAGTATGGGGTCACCAGTAATGTAGAGGTTACGTTGGTCACCAGTATGGGGTCACCAGTAGTGTAGAGGTTATGTTGGTCACCAGTATGGGGTCACCAGTAATGTAAAGGTTATGTTGGTCACCAGTATGGGGTCACCAGTAGTGTAGAGGTTATGTTGGTCACCAGTATGGGGTCACCAGTAATGTAAAGGTTATGTTGGTCACCAGTATGGGGTCACCAGTAATGTAGAGGTTATGTTGGTCACCAGTATGGGGTCACCAGTAATGTAAAGGTTATGTTGGTCACCAGTATGGGGTCACCAGTAATGTAAAGGTTATGTTGGTCACCAGTATGGGGTCACCAGTAATGTAAAGGTTATGTTGGTCACCAGTATGGGGTCACCAGTAGTGTAGAGGTTATGTTGGTCACCAGTATGGGGTCACCAGTAATGTAAAGGTTATGTTGGTCACCAGTATGGGGTCACCAGTAATGTAGAGGTTATGTTGGTCACCAGTATGGGGTCACCAGTAATGTAAAGGTTATGTTGGTCACCAGTATGGGGTCACCAGTAATGTAAAGGTTATGTTGGTCACCAGTATGGGGTCACCAGTAATGTAAAGGTTATGTTGGTCACCAGTATGGGGTCACCAGTAATGTAGAGGTTATGTTGGTCACACCAGTAATGTAGAGGTCACACCCTCGGGGCTTTCACATTGGAGACACAGCAGCGGCTCTTTCAGGGCGTTTTGCAGGCGCCATTTTTAGCGCTGTAGCGCCTACAAAGCGCCCTAATGTGAAAGGGGTCTTATGTGGGCATGTTAAGCCCACATCGATATCGCTTCCTTGAATATCTTTGTAGAGGTGCATGCTGGGCAACCAGCATGCACCTCTCGCTCTCACGCATGCGCAATTCAACAGCGGCCGTGGCGCCGATTACAGCCCTCGGCGCTGCCCCGTGCTCGCTAGTTCTCCTGGGAAATGATGAAGTAGTAAGAAGAAGTCCTGGACAGCCGCACTAAAAATAATGTTTTACCTTTATTGACCTATATTCCTGGAATATCTTTGTAGAGGTGCATGCTGGGCAACCAGCGTGCACCTCTCTCGCATGCGCGATTCAACGGCAGCCGTAGCGCCGATAACAGCCCTCGGCACTGCCCCGTGCTCCCTGGTGCTCCTGGGAAATGATGAAGTAGTAAGAAGAAGTTCTGGGCAGCCGCACCTAAAATAATGTTTTACCTTTATTGAATGATGATCATGAAAGATACATGCCACAGAAGAAAAACGCAGGAAAACTGACGCGTTTCACACTGTAGTCAGTGCTTAATCATGGCTTGATTAAGCACTGACTACGGTGTGAAACGCGTCAGTTTCCTGCATTTTTCTGCTGTGGCATGTAGCACTGACTACAGTGTGAAACACGTCAGTTTCCTGCATTTTTCTGCTGTGGCATGTATCTTTTATGATCATCATTCAATAAATGGTAAAACATTATTTTGAGTGCGGCTGTCCAGGACTTCTTCTTACTACTTCATTATAAGCATTGCGGGCACCTGTTACTTCCAGCCTGGAGGAGATGTCTGTTCCTGGTTGACCTTCCTGGAGCGGTGGTGTTTTTCTTTCCTGGGAAACAATGACAGACGTCTCCCAGGAGCGCTAGCGAGCACGGGCGCCGAGGGGAAATGACGTCAGGCGCCTGGAGAGGAAGAGGCAGATTACGAGGGACCCCCTAGCAACAGACCTGAAAAGGTGAGTTAAAAAAAAAAAAAAAATTTCGCAAAGGTTGTTCTTTACATTTAATGCAGCTGAATACTGGAAAGAAAATTATGACTGGAACTCCACTTTAAACTCAGCTAAAGACTGCAAAATAACTTTTATCCAGCATCTTGCACTGTTGAAAAATTTCTATTTGGACTTCACAGATAGTAACACTGTCTGATTTAAATCAGATTAACATGACCGCTTACGCGTAGTCACCGCGACTTTAAAATCTCGCCTGACTCGTGATCCATAAAACCAATTCAGGAAATTTCATCGGAAATTATGCTGCTTATTTGATAGAGAACATATAGCGTGGGATTTAACCAGAACAAAGCGAAATCGGTGTTGCGACCCACCTGACCCGGGCTGGATTGTCTCGCACCTGTTTGTTATTTGTATGATACGGGGGAAAAAAAACAAAAACGCGATTTAAAAGTCAGGTGGACCTGGAATTTGTAAACATCTGCCCCGCTGGATGCACAGTGTAAGAACGATTTGACATTTCGAGCTATTGTCGTTTAAAAAGATCCCCGCTATCGAAGATTGCAGCAATTTGAGTTTTCACAATCTTCAAAAAAAAAAAACAAAAAAAAAAAAATGCCATTTATACCAACAGCCAGAGATACCGGCGGCCCTTTTGTTTTCCGGCTCGCCTTATTATACTTGTCTTTCAGTGTGCAATTCCCAGCCTCGCACGGCCTCTGCATATTATCCGGCAAGGCTGTAAAAATCATAATAGTACACCAGTACCATGTTGATTTCCCCCAAGCCCTTCCAGCGTCTAATCTCATCTCAGACCAGAATCTGAAATGGCCGTGACTGCCAGCATTGGAAGCTTCATTACCAAAAAAATATGTGAGATCTGAAGGGCCTTTCACAAGGTTTGAGCAACCGGTTGGGTACGAAAGGTATTTCTAAGCATGGAATGCCATTTAATATTCCATTTACGGGTCTCGAAGACGGTTAAAGTAGTTCTAAAGCCTTAACGCTTCTTATCCCTATTCGGGGAAACCTGAACATCCTCCCAGTTCTAAAGCCTTACGCTTCTTATCCCTATTCGGGGAAACTTGAACATCCTCCCATGCAGAGGAGCTGCACCTGCACTGCCGCCTGTTTATTCAAGGGAGAGAGTAGAAGCACTTTTACTCGCCCAATCCTCCACTCCTCCAGCGCATGGCACCCCCCCATGCTCTGGTGGTGGACTGCCCCTTGGTGTGGTTTAGTGGGTGGACTTCAGGGGCGGACTGACCATTCGGGCACTCGGGCAATGCCCGAGGGCCCCATGCCACTAAAGAGCCCCATCAGGGTTGCCAACCTCAATAAAACCAGGAACAGTATGTAAAAATCTGTGTTTTTTTTAAAATTCCCAAGATTATAGCTGCCCCGCCTCTGCAGTTCAGTGTGTGTATGTGTATTCTGTGTGTGTATACTGTGTGTGTATATTGTGTGTCTGTGTGTGTATACTGTGTGGCCCCATAATCTATTGCCTGGGGGCCCCATAATTTCCTATTGCCCGGGGGCCCCCTAATCTTCTCCTATTGCCCGGGGGCCCCATAATCTCCTGTTGCCCGGGGGCCCCATGAGTTGTCAGTTCGCCCCTGGTGGACTTTCAGCATATTTTAGTAGCCAGGGGACTTTCAAAAGTAGGTGCAAATCACAAAGCCTCCCCTAAACACTCCTAAATGAAAACTGGTTTCGACACTTATGCCCGTACACACGATCGGACATTCTGACAACAAAATCCATGGATTTTTTCCGACGGATGTTGGCTGAAACTTGTCTTGCATACGCACAATCACACCAAGTTGGTCGGAAATTTCCGAACGTCAAGAACGCAGTGACGTTAAACATGTACGACGAGCCGAGAAAGTGAAGTTCAATAGCCAGTGCGGCTCTTCTGCTTGATTTCCGAGCACGCGTGGCACTTTGTGCGTCAGGATTGCGTACACGCGATCGGAATTTGCGCAAACGGATTTTGTTGTGGGAAAATTTGAGAACCAGATCTCAAACTTTGTGCGACGGAAATTCTGATGGAAACTGTCCAAGGCCTGCACACGATCGGAATTTCCAATAACAAGCTCCGATCGCACATTTTACGTCGGAAAGTCCGACTGTGTGTACGGGGCATAAGACACCCAACGATGTCACCATCTGTAATAACAATGTAACCACCTTCTAATAACAATATAACCACCTGTAATAACAGTGTAACCACCTTAAATGTTATTATTTCTGCAGCGCTGTTGTGCGGGATCCTCGGGAGACCCAGATTGTTTCCACATTAGGTGGTTTCCACAGAAGGACAACACTGTTTTCTACATCCCCCACATGGGGGATCTTATTTGATAACTATATACACAATACCTTTTGGGACGGGATTACCAACCGATGATGATGGACCTGAAAGGAATACACCTTGACGACCACCCTGGTTTATGCAGGCAGACCACCGGGACCCTCGGATCCGTGAGAGACCAAATGACACACGGGAAACAGGTTTGAGTATGTGTTCATAAGATCTCTGACTTTATTGAATACAACAGTAGTATATATACCAGTAAGAATACATGTATAAGGGTTATTCAGACTTTACACTCAGTACTTTCTTATCAAGAGGTATGCCGTGTACATACGATCGGGATTTCGGTCGGAAAAAGATATGATGGTTTTCCCGACGGGATTCCGCTCAAGCTGGTCTTGCATACACACGGTCACACAAAAGTTCTCTGAACTTTCGGCCGTCAAGAACGCGGTGACGTACAACACTACGACGAGCCGAGAAAATGAAGTTCAATGCTTCCGAGCATGCGTCGAATTGTTTCTGAGCATGCGTGATTTTTTGCGCGTCCGTATTGCATACAGATGTTCCCTTTTTCGGATAGGAACTTTTTCCGACCGAAAAATAGAGAACCTGCCCTCAATCTCTTGCTGGCTAGAATTCCGCCAGCAAAAGTCCGATGGAGAATACACATGATCGCATTTTCCGACCAAAAGCTCTCATCGGTCTTTTGCTGGTGGCATTTCCGATCATGTGTACGCGGCATTAGGCTGCTTGACTAGATAACAAGAAATAGCTGATGACTTGCTGACACAGATTCGGCTTAACCACGATATCTCATAGGGTGTGGTTCTATGCAAACTTCTAGTCAAACTATGGCAAAACTTACACACACAAAAAGTTCATTTATACTTAATGTAAAATGTAGGGGAATCTAAGATGGAGTCAGTTGTTTATACATTCTATTACAGGACCCACCACGTATATGTGGGGAGTGAATCAAACCCTTTATGGAGCCTCATCTATTCTCCATCATAAGTGAGGGTTATATTAAATCGGTGATTGAGGGTGTACTTTGTGCTGTGTGGTCTTTACCCATGCTGTGGGTTCCTTTTGGTCTCCCCCTAATCCGGATGCCCTGGATGGCTTAAAGATTCTGAGTTAGTTACGAAGCAAGCAAGCCCTGAAGAAGCGGATACATTGACCGCAAAACATGTTGGCTACTTCAATGTAACATCTCCGTTTTGACATGTTGTATGTATAACATTGCTTTTATATATAGGGGCGTGTATGTTATTTCCCTATTGTTTTATGTATTAATAGCGAAACTGGTTTGAGGGACTTTAAATGAAGGCATGACCTGGTAAGGCCAGTTCTTCCATCACTTGGGACTTTAAATGAAATTGTGGCTCGGTAGGGTCACACATTTCCATCTCTGTTATGCTCAAAAAAAAAAAAAGGGGGGGTTCCGAAACACGTTGGGAGGAGGAATCGTTTGGTGAACCCCAATGTATGATTAATTCCATATTTCTATGAGACTGACCACCCGGGGCCACCCACCTTCTATTTCAGAGTATTGTATAATATTGTACATTGCTTGTTCTATGATGGTTCATTGTTTTTATGCAATAGCTATGAATTGATGGACAAAATTGTTTTAATCATTTGTAATAAAATGTATACGTTGTTTATACACTTTGGTTACGCTCTATCTACTGCCCTTAAAGTCCCATAGTGGGTTCCTCCTTCTTTTTTTGGTAAATAGTCATTCAGGATGTGGCAGTACAGTCACTAGACTACAGGTCAACACTAGCCTAGTTCTTTTCCAGTACCATAGGACCTCCATGGACCTGTGTCTCGATCACCATTGTCGGGAATGGAAGGAACCAAGTGCCAAATCAATTAAAAGTCTATATAGCCTTAATTCTTGATGGCGGTTTCTTCTTTACTGGTTGTGAACTTGTTATTTGCCAGGCTCAGTAACACAGTGGTTCTCAAACCGTTCTAGTGCCGTGACCCCTTGATAAAATTTCCCAAGTCATAGGGACCCCTAACAGTAAAATTATTTTCGTAGCGTGGGTTGTCAGCACCCAAGGCAAGACAAGTAATTTGCGCCCCTAACCCATGGACATTTAGCGCTCCCTGAGTCCCTTCCACTCGTACAGTATTAAAACCCCTTTATGGTATATTTTAGGATGTACCACTCTTTCTCTTTGTTCTCCTTTCTTTCCCTTTTATCTCTCTCTCTATCCTAATTTCTTGGTTTTTTTTGTTTTTTTTATCCCCATCCCTCTCTCTAGCTGTCTTTCTTGTTCTTTCTCTCCCTTTTCCTTTTTTCCTCCCCTTCTTTTCCTCTCCCTTCCATGTATTCTCTATTTTTATTCCTTCTCTTACTCCTTGGTGGTGGGATGTGTGGCAGTTCTGGCGGGGAATTGGGATCAGTGGCAGTGCTGGCCGGGAATTGGGATCAGTGGCAGTACTGGCCGGCAGTTGGGATCAGTGGCAGTGCTGGCTGGGAGTTGGGATCAGTGGCAGTACTGGCCGGCAGTTGGGATCAGTGGCAGTGCTGGCTGGGAGTTGGGATCAGTGGCAGTACTGGCCGGCAGTTGGGATCAGTGGCAGTGCTGGCTGGGAGTTGGGATCAGTGGCAGTACTGGCCGGCAGTTGGGATCAGTGGCAGTGCTGGCTGGGAGTTGGGATCAGTGGCAGTACTGGCTGGCAGTTGGGATCAGTGGCAGTGCTGGCTGGGAGTTGGGATCAGTGGCAGTACTGGCCGGCAGTTGGGATCAGTGGCAGTGCTGGCTGGGAGTTGGGATCAGTGGCAGTACTGGCCGGCAGTTGGGATCAGTGGCAGTGCTGGCTGGGAGTTGGGATCAGTGGCAGTACTGGCCGGCAGTTGGGATCAGTGGCAGTGCTGGCTGGGAGTTGGGATCAGTGGCAGTACTGGCCGGCAGTTGGGATCAGTGGCAGTGCTGGCTGGGAGTTGGGATCAGTGGCAGTGCTGGGGGGAGTTCTGATCAGCCAACTTAGGTGCTCGTGATCAAGGTCAACTGCTGATCTGAGAACTGTAGTAGAGACTTTTAATGACAACTCTAATCACAGGTAGTGTTACTCACTGTGTCTCCGACTTTGTGGTGTCTCGTAGCAGTGACATCTATGCCGAAATCAGGAGATAGGGTCTCCTCCAGCCCCTCCCACTTCACATTCCTCACCAGTCAGCTGACCTCTAGTCTCTGCCCCCCAGCCATGCCGTGAACTGAATGGGCGGCTGCGAAGAGGCTGAGTGGGCGGCCGCGGGCTCCAGGAACAGCCCAGCTGGGCGGCCGCAAAAAGGCTGGGAGAGTGGTGCTGGCTTCTGGAACTGCCCATGATTTAGTGACCCCTGGCAAATCATTATTTGACCCCCGAGGGGGTCCCGACCCCCAGGTTGAGAACCACTGCGGTAACAGATCCACAGCCTTTGAAGCACTGCACAGTTCAAAAACAAATGAACCCCTCTGCCTACAGGGGAGCCAAACTAAGTTAACCTACACTAGCAACTAGGAGGGTCCTCCACAGTAATTGCCCCGAAAAAAGTCCTCCATAAATTCTCAGACTTTTTGTTTGGGTTTTCTTATCCTGTAAAGCCGTCTTTTTCTCCGGTGACATGTGCTCGGAGATCCCTGAGGTTACCCCTTTCTAGAATGACTTCAGAGGTTACTTTAAGGAAAAGTTTCCTGTGCGAATAATCAAAAAAAAAAAGACATTTAGACGTCGAGCTGCTGAGTGCTGTGAACTGACGCCTGTCAGCCTGCTTGTCTTCGAATTGTTTTATCGTTTTTTTCTTTTTTTTTTTCCGTCTCAGTCACAAGTGAATTAAGATCCACTTTAGGAAATCTTTTATTCATCTGGGATATCCGCTGGGACACTTTCATGGGGTCCTTTTAAGCACAATGAGAATCTGAATATTCTGACACATAGCTTTTGTATGTGTGCCGTGTAAAGCTGTAAAATGCAGAACATTTAATAGCCTGAGACAGAACTGTTGGTTAAGGTGGCGCGGCATTTCCCCCGCGACTCCCGTTCATGAAGGATGGAGGCTACAGAGATTTCAAGAAGAGGGAATCAGGAAAACAGACTTGGGGAAAAAAAAGAAAAAACAGCAAGGCGTTCTGATGTTCTCCAGACTCGCTGATGAGGATCTTACCATAGGGGTATCGGCTGGAAGATTGGAATGATGGGATATTCCGACATAAAAAGAAACTTCCAGGAGCTGATGAGCTGAGTGAGATCAAACAAGCAAGTTCTGAGATCTGAACTGATTAAGTCAAACAAATGGAACTTCTTTTTTTAGGTTACGGGGTTTAAGTATTGCAACATTATCTAATTAGGAGTTACAGAACGCTACTGGTTCACCCTGCGTACTAATTACTTGCAGCCAATGCATGGTGGAAGATGAAATGTATAAGAAAGATGTAAAAAGATGTAAAAAAGATTTGTAACATTTGTCGCAAACTCTCGTCATTCTCTACAGACGCTGTGCCACTGCCCCGCCGCCTCCTGCCTGCTCTCATCGCCCACGCTGGTGATGCCCACCATAAGCCCTCTGAATAAGATCTTAAAGTGTCTGTAAACCTCTGAGATGAAAAATGAACAAAGCATATCCTTCTATAGCACCTGTGTCAAACACAAGGTCTCCGACCCGCCAGGCCATTTCTTGTGGCCCTCGCACCTCTCCTTGTCTCTGCCTCCACCAGTCGGCAGCAGAGAGGACAAAAGAACTCCCTCCTACAGATCCTGTCCCTCACTGTGCAGCACCTGCCCCCCCCCCCCCCCCCCACTTCATCTCTGCCTCCCCTGGTGTCAGCATTCAGCAGACTCTGGCAGCTGACTCCAGGGCTCCTATGGTCCTCCTCCTGACCATGCATTTCCGCTTCCCAGCTCTTGTGGATGATACCAGTAGTGTGCAACCCTCCTTTTCAGACTTGCATCATCTGCTACAGGAGTGTGAGTGTGCTCCATGCCGGCCTCCTGCACCTGACCTTCACAGCTTAAGTTATTTCTAAAACCTGTAATATTTGAATGCAGAGGCAATTATTTAATATGATCAAGAGTAGATACATTTATATAGTCTTATAGATACAACCGGCCCTTTATGGGCAACCATAATGCTGATGTCGCCCACAATAAAATTGAGTTTGACAACCCGCTCTATAGTGTGTACTTGCCTCAATCCGAGGCACTTAGTATGATTTCTGTCTTCCTTCTCTGTCCCTTCTAACCGTCTCAATTGAATTAAGATCCAGGATCCAGGACGTCGACCGGAGACAATCCCGGTAGAAGGCCCCTCCCCCCTCCAGCACACAGTAGGTTATTGGCAGCCTCAGCTGTGCATGTTTCCCTATGAGACTGTGAGAGGGGGGTGTTAGTGATGTGACTCCAGGGCAGCTTTTTATTCTCCTTGCTGGAGGGGAAGCTTCAACACGGGATCTGCAGTGTAGAGATATCCCTGTTTCTGCTTCATCTGTTCTGTGAATCCTGTGATTCCTTCACCTCTCCTGCTGCTTGATCATTACGCCACCAGTCATTAACAGGCCAGCTCTGACATGAGGAAGCAAAGCCCTGCCTCTACCAATATGGCTGCCTCCACAAAGAGACACCATGTTGAACAATGTGTGGGAAGTTAGTAAGACACCCATTGACCACTGATTATCGGCATCGGGTGGAATGACCCTTTAAGACCTCCATTGAACACTATTTATCAACATTGAGTGGAAAGACCCTTTGAGACACCCATTGACCACGGATTTTCAGAATTGGGTGGAATGACCCTTTAAGACATCCACTGAACACTGATTATCGGCTTTAGGTGGAATGAACCTTTAGGACCTCCTCTGAACACTGCTTAACACTGCTTTTTGGCATTGGGTGGAATGACCCTTTAAGACCTCGATTTACACACTGATTATCAGCGTTGGGTGGAATGACCCTTAAGGACATCCATTGTACCACTGATTATCGGCATAGGGTGGAATGACCCTTTAAGACTTCCATTGAACACTGCTTATTGGCATTGGGTGGAATGACCCTTTAAGACCTCCATTGATCACTGATTGTCACCATTGGGTGGTGACTGATAAATCAGCGAGCTGGGGATGGTTATAAGGGGGTGGAGCGCCCACGTCCATTGACCACTGATTATCGGGGTGGAATGACCTTTAAAGACCTCCATTGACCAGTGAATATCAACATTGGGTGGAATAACCCTTTTAAGTAACCCATTGAACACTGATTATCAACATTGGGTGGAATGACCATTTAAGACATCCCTAGAACAATGATTATCGGCATTGGTTGGAATGACCCTTAAGGACATCCATTTGACCACTGATTATCTGAATAGGGTGGAATGACCCTTTAGGACCTCCATTGAACACTGCTTATTGGCATTGGGTGGAATGACCCTTTAGGACATCCATTGACCACTGATTGCCACCATTGAGTGGTGACTGATAAATTGTCGAGCCGAGGTTGGTTATAAAGGAGGGGCCTCCATTGAACACTGATTATCAGCGTTGGGTGGAATGACCCTTAAGGACATCCATTGTACCACTGATTATCGGCATAGGGTGGAATGACCCTTTAAGACCTCCATTGAACACTGCTTATTGGCATTGGGTGGAATGACCCTTTAAGACCTCCATTGATCACTGCTTATTGGCATTGGGTGGAATGACCCTTTAGGACATTCATTGACCACTGATTGCCACCATTGAGTGGTGACTGATAAATTGTCGAGCCGAGGATGGTTATAAAGGAGGGGCCTCCATTGAACACTGATTATCAGCGTTGGGTGGAATGACCCTTAAGGACATCCATTTGACTACTGATTATCTGAATAGGGTGGAATGACCCTTTAAGACCTCCATTGAACACTGCTTATTGGCATTGGGTGGAATGACCCTTTAAGACCTCCATTGATCACTGCTTATTGGCATTGGGTGGAATGACCCTTTAAGACCTCCATTGATCACTGCTTATTGGCATTGGGTGGAATGACCCTTTAGGACATTCATTGACCACTGATTGCCACCATTGAGTGGTGACTGATAAATTGTCGAGCCGAGGATGGTTATAAAGGAGGGGCCTCCATTGAACACTGATTATCAGCGTTGGGTGGAATGACCCTTAAGGACATCCATTTGACCACTGATTGCTACCATTGAGTGGTGACTGATAATCGTCGAGCCGAGGATGTTCATAAGGGGGTTGGGGCCTCCATGTCTAAAGCAGATGGTCCATTTGTATTGTTCGGTTTAATCTGAGTTATCCGTGAAGCTGACTGATGCAAGCGGATTGCACAATGAACCCCGTCAGTCATTGATAAATCACGTATGTGCGTTTTATGGCGAGGTCATCCTACAGATCACTCTACACGTTCCATTTACCGCCATGCGCACATCTACCAGGGAACGCGAACCATCCAAGTCACTATTGACTATCAGAGCAATACGAGATGTAAAGATCTCTGTACGGCGAGGTGTCATTGGCGGAATACCTTGTAAGATTGATATATGGTCCTATTAAAAGATACCTGGAGCTGTCAAGTAAGCAGATGCTATTACGTTAAACACTGTTAGGTTTACCCGAGGGAGTGCGGAGAAGACTAAACAACATATAAAACACATCAGCTTGAGGTATGGCCTGACATTTTAATACACTTCACACAAATGCACCACAGGGAACAAACTTTATAATGCTCGCCGCTTTCTGGCGGAACATAAATAACCAATCGTGGAGGCTTTACACGCGTTATGGAGACAGCGAGCACATCCGCGCGACGTAGGGGAAGAGACGGCAATATGAGATCGCTCACATGCTCTTTACCCTAATGGACGGTTGTGATAAGTGAAGGAAGGCTGTATTTCCTGATAACGTGATAGGAGCGCTCAGAACCTTCTATTTTCTACAGAGACTGCAAGAGAACCAGTAGGAACGTTATTTTACTAGGTTATACTATGCCTTGACTGGTTCCTCCCCCCCCCTCCCCTCCCCCCTCATCAATATGCTAACGATATTAAATAAAACCTTTCCATTTTTATAATTTATTTTAGACCCAGTGGTCTCATCACTAGGTCTATGTGCTTCTTTATGCAATGAGGGCAGATCATGGCTGGTGGGAGGAGTCAGCGGGATGTTGCACATAGCTTAGAACATTACAGCACCCGGCCTCAGTACTCCTCTTAAGAGCCCTCAGTCCTGATGCAAGCAGTGGGCTGGCTCCTGGGAGGAGTTATGCAAATTATTAAAATGCCTTAATAGGTCACTCTGGAGAGGTGGCTGTTTCTAGGCACACCTCATTTGCATACTGGCCTTCGTAGATAACGCCCACATGTGATGCTGAGCCTCCGTGATTGACCAAACTGAAATCCAATAAACGAAAGGGGCGGGCCAGGGACAGCCAGGCTGAGGAGGAAAGGGCTAGGTGATGCTGGACGTCTTCCAGCCACGAGATGAGGTGGGCTCTATCTGACTGGGGGAGAGTCTGATCCGTCACAGGATTCTCTCCCCCTCCCCCCATCCACAGATCGTGTTACAAGCATTGTAAATAATGAAAGAAGGTCTCTCAATGGAGGAGGGGGTTGGGTCCCCATTGGACAATCTGCACTATTGTTCTGCCTGAAGACCCAAAGCAGAAACCACTGCAGTGCTAGAAGTTCAGAGACAGGAAGAGGATGGGGCATCCCTGAAAAGATGATTTCTCCAGGATCCTGAAGTTTAGTGGCAGGCAGAAAATGGGGCATCTTTGCACAGATGATTTCTTCAGGATCCAGAAGTTCAAAGTCAGGTACAGGATGGGGCACCCTTGCAGTGAAGAGGACGGGGCATCACTGCACAAACAAATTCTCTAGGATCCAGAAGTTCATAGTCAGGAAGAGGACAGGGCATCCCTGCACAGATTTGTCCAGGATCCAGAAGTTCATAGTCTGGAAGAGCCTGGAGCATCCCTGCAGTGAAGATTTCTCCAGGATCCAGAAGTTCAGAGTTAGGAAGAGGATGGGGTATCCTTGCGCAGAGGATTTCTCCGAGAATGCAGAATGTTACCTCTTCCTGACTTTTAACTTCTGGGTCCTTGAAAAATCTTCACTGCAAGGATGCCCAGTCCTCTCCCTGACTCTGAACTTCTGGCTCCTGGAGAAATTTTCTGTGCAAAGATGCTCTGTTATCTTCCTGATTCTGAACTTCTGGATCCTTTAGAAATCTTCTGTACAAGGATGCCCTGTCGTCTTCCTGATTCTGAACTTCTGGATCCTGGAGAAATCTTCCGTGCAATGATGCCCCGGTGTCTTCCTGATTCTGAACTTCTGGATGCTGGAGAAATCTTCCGTGCAATGATGCCCCGGTGTCTTCCTGATTCTGAACTTCTGGATCCTGGAGAAATCTTCCGTGCAATGATGCCCCGGTGTCTTCCTGATTCTGAACTTCTGGATGCTGGAGAAATCTTCCGTGCAATGATGCCCCGGTGTCTTCCTGATTCTGAACTTCTGGATCCTGGAGAAATCTTCTGTGCAAGGATGTCCTGTCGTCTTCAGGATCCAGAAGTTCACAATCAGGAAGATGACAGGGCATCCTTGCACAGAAAATTTCTCCAGGATCCAGAAGACGAAAGAATCAGGAAGACGACAGGGCATCCATGTACAGAAGATTTCTCCAGCATCCAGAAGTTCAGAATTAGGAAGACGACAGGGCACCCTTGCTCAGAAGATTTCTCCAGGATCCAGAAGTTCAGAATCAGGGAGAAGTCATCTGTACAAGGATGCCCTGTCGTCTTCCTGATTCTGAACTTCTGGATCCTGGAGAAATCTTCTGTGCAAGGATGTCCTGTCGTCTTCAGTATCCAGAAGTTCAGAATCAGGAAGACGACAGGGCATCCTTGCACAGAAGATTTCTCCAGGATCCAGAAGAGGAAAGGGCATCCTTGCACAGAAGATTTCTCCAGGATCCAGAAGTTCAGAATCAGGGAGAAGTCATCTGTACAAGGATGCCTGTCGTCTTCCTGATTCTGAACTTCTGGATGCTGGAGAAATCTTCTGTGCCATGATGCCCTGGTGTCTTCCTGATTCTGAACTTCTGGATCCTGGAGAAATCTTCTGTGCAAGGATGTCCTGTCGTCTTCAGGATCCAGAAGTTCACAATCAGGAAGACGACAGGGCATCCTTGCACAGAAGATTTCTCCAGGATCCAGAAGTTCAGAATCAGGAAGACACCAGGGCATCATTGCACAGAAGATTTCTCCAGCATCCAGAAGTTCAGAATCAGGAAGACGACAGGGCATCCTTGTACAGATGATTTCTCCAGGATCCAGAATACGAAAGGGCATCCTTGCACAGAAGATTTCTCCAGGATCCAGAAGTTCAGAATCAGGAAGACGACAGGGCATCCTTGCACAGAAGATTTCTCCAGGATCCAGAAGTTCAGAATCGGGGAGAAATCATCTGTACAAGGAAGGATCCAGAAGTTCAGAATCGGGGAGAAATCATCTGTACAAGGATGCCCTGTCGTCTTCCTGATTCTGAACTTCTGGACCCTGGAGAAATCTTGTACAAGGATGCCCTGTCGTCTTCCTGACTTTAAAGATTTCTTCAGCATCCAGCTGCCTGCAGAACAGGTGATGAGATTAAAGCTGTAGAGGCTTTTTTTTTAAAGCTAAACTTTAGCTTTAAGAATGATTGCACAGATTCTGACCTCCAGGATAAATGGGCATTTCATGGAGAAGAGCCGGATGGAAGGGGGGGGGGGGGGGGGGACTGTGATCACCTCTACCCTGCAAAGTCACAGATACTATTTTATGCAGATTTTTGTCTCCAGCGGACTCGTGTTGCAGCATCTGGAGGGTGATAAACACGTAAACGAGTGCGATAAATCCTACTTCTCAGAATCTCACCTAATGGGGAGGCGGGGTCCGCCATCCACCGAACGCGGCCGGCACAGGAGGATTATTGATCCATCTCACGCTGAGCTGTGTCTGTACGGATGTGTCACTAATTGTATCTGAAGTCAAATCCTGCTTTTAGTTTTGGATGGCGTAGGGCAGAATTAGAAGCCGCGTCATGTTTATATCGCCGTTGGTGTCCCATTGCGGGAATTTACCCCCCACTTCTGGGCTGCAAGAGGCCGAATCAAATTTGGGTACGTGCTTGCCATGGCATTAAAATAAATCCATTTAAAGCAGAACTCTGGGCAGATATAAAAGATTAATGCAGCCCTGTCATCATTATTACATGTACTGTATTTATTAAAGTGGAACTACAAGGGGGTGCTGATAAATGTAGAGCCTTGCCCAGAGAAAATTGGGCGAGGAAGCTGTAAATTGCAGGGTGTACTGGCCAATTTGTCTATATTCAATGGTGCAAAAATCAACTACCTATGATTTTAACTTTTCTTTCTCAGAAAAACAGATTCGCTAAATATCTGAGAGTCATCAGCACCCCATCCCTCGTTTAAACATTATATAACAAGAACCAAGGAATGGGATTTTAGAGGTGCCAAAACACAACAATACAAAAGAAAATATAAAAAATAGCAACATTTTATTTATAAACATCTAAGAATCAACATATTGTTGTCTGAAATAACCATACAATACATGAAACAGATGCAACTGCTTGGATCTCAACATGTTTCGCCAAACGATGGCTTCCTCAGGAGGAGAACTTTTGTCAGGCGCTGCATATACGATCACTGTATGTTGATAAGTATTTAGCAATTAAAATCCAGCAGATTTATGGCTCCAAATTCACAGGGGTGGACAAAAATGGATAAATTGGTGATTGGTGATTTCACCAATTTATTAATTTTTGTCCATCCCTGTGAATTTGAAGCCATATATCTGTTGGATTTTAATTGCTAAATACCGTATATACCGTATATACTCGAGTATAAGCCCCCCTCGTCTTATACTCGAGTCAAGCACTTTTTTTGCAGTAGAGAATGACATTTTCCGAACCGAATTTGGGGCCACTTGGTGCTAGGAACCCCAAATTTGGTGTGCAACCCCAGCGGTTCTAGCACTACAACATATCCAAAGCTGGGGTTCCTAGCCCCCAAGTGGCCCCGAGATACGAGGCCCCAAATTCGGTTCGGAAAATGTCATTCTCTGCTGCAGAAGTGTGCTTGACATTTTCGGAACCGATTTGGGGCCCCGTATCTCAGGGCCACTTGGTGCTAGGAACCCCAGATTTGGATATGTTATAGTGCTAGTTCCACTGGGTTTGCAAACCCAATTTGAGGTTCCTAGCACCAAGTGGCCCCGAGATACGGGGCCCCAAATTCGGTCAACTGTGTCCACCTGCAGCAATGTCATTTCGGGACTCTTTGGGTCCAGAGACCCCAAATTTTGGCTGCAGCTAGGGGGGCATCTAGGAACCCTTAACTACCGAGTTTGAAGGGGGACCTATGGCTGCAAATGGGCACAGTGAGGCTGCAAATGGGCATTGTTGACCCTCTTTTCCACTTACAGTAGCTGCGCATTTCTCACCCTAGGCTTATACTCGAGTCAATAAGTTTTCCCAGTTTTTTGTGGTAAAATTAGGTGCCTCGGCTTATATTCGAGTCGGCTTATACTCGAGTATATATGGTACTCCTATGCTCTTCCACATTGAATTTTTCTGGAGGTGCTGCCATGTTCACTTTGGACCTGAAAAAGAAAGAAAGGTTAAAATCATAGTTAGTTGATTTTTGCACCATTGAATGTAGACAAATTGGGCAGTACACCCTGCAATGTACAGCTTCCTCACTCAATTTTTTTTCTGGGTAAGGCTCTATACTTATCAGCACCCCCCTCGTACACTGCGTCTGAGCACCGCAAACTGAAAACGCAATTTAATTCATTTTTTAACCCCTTCAATACCGGGCACTTCCCTCCCCCCCCCGCCGCCAATTTTCAGCTTCCAGCGCCCTCACATTTCGAATGACAACTGCGCGGTCATCCAACACTGTACCCAAATAAGATTTTCTATCGTTTTGTTCACACAAATAGAGTAATAAATAAAATAAATAAAATTCTTTTGGTGGCATTTAATAACCACCACTGGGGTTTTATTTTTTCTCGATAAATAAAGAAGAAAAAGACTGAACGTTTTAAAAAATAGAATGGATGCCGGTTATAACATTTTGCAAACAAATAATTATTCTTCATATATTTAGGTCAAAATGTATTCTGTTACATTTCTTTGGTGAAAAAAGCACAAATCAGTGTATATTATGAAGTTGTAATTGTTCGTCACAATTTTTTGAAATACGAAGGAAAAAACTTTTATTTTTTTTTTTTCACATAAGTGTCACCAGTGCAGTGGGAAGAAGTTAAACTAACACATAGATCTTCCATATATCTCTCTGCAAAGGTATATGCAGCGGCGTCCGCTCACGCCACTCTGGCTCCCATGGTGGGGAACATTGGTGGTTTTGTACTAATATCAGACCTGAATATATTCTTTGGACTTTACTAAAAAGAACAAAATGATTATAACTATCATTTGCCACGCCTTGCACTTTCCTTGACGCTAACTAAATTGTATGCTTTTGGGTCATAGAGCGCTCTTTGTAAACAGGAAAAATCCAGGATGAGTCGGTGAAAATGTAGACTTGTGCGTTTGTTTATTCATTTGCATGAAATAAGACATTTGTTAGCTTGGCATGGCATTTTAGTTCTCTAAAATTAGGTTTCTGCGTTTCTAAAATTATTTCCCGACCTCTTGATATTTTTTTTAATATCTCTTCTTTTCTTCGTTCTTCAACTCATCTGCATCCACATCCTCAGCCTCGCCTCAGCTTCCATTTGCAGAATAAGTGGAGATGGTAGTTAGAGGATGTACCAGTTCTCCAATGCTTAGAGGACCTTTACTGTGGAGGCTGTGCCCGAAAAGGCCATCAGAGCACAAAAGACTTTTCAAAGGATTGCCTGTAGGCTCTCCGCTGCTGATCTTTTCCATGTTCTTGCGTTTCCATGCCTTGTTCTCTACTATCACTTTGTGGAGGTAGCCATCGTGGTAGAGGCGGGGCTTTGCTTCCTCATGTGCTAGTTCTCCAACCCTTAAAGAGGACCTGTATTGTGGAGGCTGTCCCCGAAAAGACAATCAGAGGACAGAGGACTATTCACAGGATTGTGCGTAGGCTCTCCGCAGCGGATCTTTTCCCCATTACTGGGTTATTATACCTTGTTCTGTGCTGATGCATTGTAGAGGTGACCATCTTGGTAGAGGAGGGGCTTTGCTTCCTCATGTACCAGTTCTCTAACCCTTAAAGGGGACCAGTACTGTGGAGGCTGTAGCCGAAAAGGCCATCAGAGGACTATTCAAAGGGATTGCCTGTAGGCTCTCCACAGCTGATCTTTTCCCCATTACTGGGTTATTCTGCCTCGTTCTCTACTGTCACTTTGTGGAGGTGGCCCATCTTGGTAGAGGTGGAACTTTGTTACCTCATGTACTAGTTCTCCAACTCGTAAAGAGGACCAGAACTGTGAAGGCTGTCCCAGAAAAGGCCATCAGAGAACAGAGGATTATTAACAGGATTGCCTGTATGCTCTCCGCAGCTGATCTTTTCTCCATTACTGGGTTATTCTGCCTCGTTCTCTACTGTCACTTTGTGGAGGTGGCCCATCTTGGTAGAGGTGGGACTTTGTCTCCTCATGTACTAGTTCTCCAACTCGTAAAGAGGACCAGCACTGCGGAGGCTGTCCCCGAAAAGACCATCAGAGAACAGAGGACTATTAACAGGATTGCCTGTAGACTCTCCGCAGCTGATCTTTTCCCCATTACTGGGTTACAATGCCTTGTTCTGTACTGTGTTTTATGGAGGCAACCATCTTGGTAGAGGTGGGACTTTGCTTCCTCATGTTCTAGTTCTCCAACTCTTATAGAGGACCAGCACTGTGGAGTCTGTGCCCGAAAAGGCCATCAGAGGACAAAGGACTGTTCAGGGGATATGCCTGTAGGCTCTCCGCAGCTGATCTTTTCCACATTACTACCCTGTTGCTCTTAGTAGAGGCAGAGTTTTGCTTCCTCATGTCAGAGCTACACCCCTGATGGCTGGTGGGTTAATGATACAGGTAGCAGAATGGATGAAGCACAAGCAAGGAGAGCCTTGCACTGCAGGTCCTCAGGTACAACTTCCTCTCCAGCAAAGAGAACAGTGAGCAGCACCATAGCGACACCACCAAATCTCTCTCTGAATCTGTGAGACTAGCAGTCAGAGGCAGCAGTGCCTTTGATGATCTCACACTGGAGATATAGAGCTATGAGGATATAGAAAGGGAGTGGAAACACACTGCTATTTTTTGAGGAATGCAAGAGCTTTGCTTGACATTTCACATTCTCTATAATTAGCTTTTCTTTCTCTGAATTATTATTTATTACTTTTCTTCGATCTTCAACTCCTCTGCCCCCGCATCCTCAGCTTTGTCTCAGCTTCCATTTGCAGAATAAGTGCAAATTGTATTTACAGGATGAAACCGTAATTCAACACTCAAAAAGGACCTGTACTGTGGAGGCTGTGCCCAGAAAGGCCATCAGAGGACAAAAGACTATTGCCTGTAGGCTCTCTGCATCTGATCTTTTTCACATTACTGAATTACTATGCCTTGTTCTGTACGGTGTTTGTGGAGGCGACCATCTTGGTAGAGGCAGAATTTTGCCTCCTCATGCCAGAGCTGCCATCCTGAAAACTGGTGAACATATGACTGGTGTAGGAGGAAAGCAAAAAAAGAGGATGCACAGTTCATAAAATAACGGAAGTCAGGAGATCCTTGCACTGCAGATCCTCCGACATTGCTTCCTCTCCAGCAAAGAGAACGGTAGTGACATTAATAAATCAGACTTCAAATCTGTGAGACAGTTGGAGGAAGGACCAGCAATGCCTTAGAAGATCTCACACTGCAAATGTTCAGCTATAAGGATACAAAAAAGGAGTGTTTAGACTCAGGATGTGCATTGCTATTTTTCAGGAGGAATTCAAAGGAAAAGGTAATAATCTCAGGAATTTGCATATGCACGATTAACATTTTTAGATGTTCCCGATAAAAAAAAAAAAAAGCAAATCTTTGCTTTTTGAGTTTAGGCCAAGACTGATTTCACACAGATCTATGCAGGGGGCCATGTTTATCCACTTGGGATGCACAGGTGGATCGTCATGTCAATCCTTGCTTGTACATCAGTGTGAGACTCATGCATTGGCTCAGAACGTAGACAGACTGTGTAAAAAAGAATGGGCCACATATGCCTCCAAGGCGGATAAACATGGCCCTCTGTACTCCCGTGTGAATGAACCCTTAAAGGACGCCTGTAGTGGGGAAAAGGTAAGCCGCCATCGCTGACAACTTCAGATAATGCCGTTTGCCTTGCAGTCGTGCTGATTCAGTAGGGACTTCCAAACCACCAACGTGATTATTTGGGGATCGTGAATTAAAGCCAAGCCAGGCAACTGGCATCTCTAAAATAAATAGAAGCCTACATACGGTGCATCCTGAAAGTATTCACAGCGCTTCACATTTTCCACATTTTGTTATGTTACAGCCTTATTCCAAAATTCATTAAATTCATTATTTTCCTCAAAATTCTACGAACAATACCCTATAATGACAACCTGAAAGAAGTTTGTTTGAAATCTTTGCAATTTTATTAAAAATAAAAAAAAATGAAAAAAATCCCATGTACATAAGTATCACAGCCTTTGCCATGACACTCAAAATTGAGCTCTGGTGCCTCCTGTTTCCACTGATCATCCTTGAGATGTTTCTACCACTTGATTGGAGTCCACCTGTGGTAGATTCAGTTGATTGGACATGATGTGGAAAGGCACACACCTGTCTATATAAGGTCCCACAGTTAACAGTGCATGTCAGAGCACAAACCAAGCCATGAAGTCCAAGGAATTGCCTGTAGACCTCCGAGACAGGATTGTATGGAGGCACAGATCTGGGGAAGGGTACAGAAACATTTCTGCAGCATTGAACATCCCAATGAGCACAGTGGCCTCCATCACCCATAAATGGATGAAGTTTGGGACCACCAGAACTCTTCTTAGAGCGGACCGCCCGGCCAAACAGCGATCGGGGGAGAAAGGCCTTAGTCAGGGAGGTGACCAAGAACCAGATGGTCCCTCTGATAGAGCTCCAGCTTTTCTCTGTGGAGAGAGGAGAACCTTCCAGAAGAACAACCATCTCTGCAGCACTCCACCAATCAGGCCTGCATGGTAGAGTGGCCAGACAGAAGACACTCCTCAGTAAAAGGCGCATAACACCTGTCTGGAGTTTGTCAAAAGGCACCTGAAGGACTCTCAGACCATGAGAAACAAAATTCTCTGGTCCGGATGAAACAAAGATTGAACTCTTTGGCCTAAATGGCAAGCTTCACGTCTGGAGGAAACCAGGCACCGCTCATCACCTGGCCAATACCATCCCTACAGTGAAGAATGGTGGTGGCAGCATCATGCTGTGGGGATGCTTTTCAGCGACCGGAACTGGGAGACTAGTCAGGATGAATGCAGCAATGTACAGAGACATCCTTGATGAAAACCTGCTCCAGAGCGCTCTGCACCTCGGACTGGGGCGAAGGTTCATCTTCCAACAGGACAACCACCCTAAGCACACAGCCAGGATAACAAAGGAGTGACTACAGGACAACTCCGTGAATATCCTTGAGTGGCCCAGCCAGAGCCCAGACTTGAACCCGATTAAACAACTCTGGAGAGATCTGAAAATGGCTGTGCACCGACGCTCCCCATCCAACCTGATAGAACTTGAGAGGTCCTGCAAAGAAGAATGGGAGAAACTGCCCAAAAATAGGTGTGCCAAGCTTGTAGTATCTTACTCAGAAACACTTGAGGCTGTAATTGGTGCCAAAGGGGCTTCACCAAAGTATTGAGCAAAGGCTGTGATACCTATGTACATGGGAGGAGTCTGTGATACTTATGTACATGGGAGGAGTCTGTGATACTTATGTACATGGGAGGAGTCTGTGATACTTATGTACATGGGAGGAGTCTGTGATACTTATGTACATGGGAGGAGTCTGTGATACTTATGTACATGGGAGGAGCCTGTGATACTTATGTACATGGGAGGAGCCTGTGATACTTATGTACATGGGAGGAGTCTGTGATACTTATGTACATGGGAGGAGCCTGTGATACTTATGTACATGGGAGGAGTCTGTGATACTTATGTACATGGGAGGAGTCTGTGATACTTATGTACATGGGAGGAGCCTGTGATACTTATGTACATGGGAGGAGCCTGTGATACTTATGTACATGGGGTTTTTTTAATTTTTTTAAATAAATTTGCAAAGATTTCAAACAAACTTTTTTCACGTTATCATTATGGGGTATTGTTTGTAGAGGAAAATAATGAATTTAATCCATTTTGGAATAAGGCTGTTACATAACAAAATGTAGAAAAAGTAAATACTTTACAGATGCACTTCTCTTGGTAAGGGTCTCTTGAAAGGGACCAATCAAAACAGACATATGGAAACCTCCATTGCCAACTAGCATTCATCGGAGGATTACAGTCATGAATCTTCCAAAACAATTTAGCAATGGCAGCTCTCATGTATATCCTGATTGGTTTCTGTAAATGTTTTATTAAGGCATTCTTCTGTTTTTCTTTACTACATCTTCAAATTCCAACTCAAGCACTGAGTCTTGCCTTAAAGAGTTTTTGTTGATCCTGGAAAGGTCCCCAATTTCAAACAATTACCTTCAATATAAAATATAAATCCATTGTTCCGTGTCGTTATCACAATTTATTTATATTATCTGTCATTTTTTAGAAAATGTAAAAGAAGAATGTCTCAGTTATGCAAATAACCCATAATTGGATCGCAGTGCGTTGTGTGTCCTTTGTGTTTAGTATCTTAATAACTTGTTGCTGTAGTAGCTACATTGTTTGGAAACGTCAGCACCTATCTATGAAAACTATGAAGCAACTTCATAATTTCCTACTTTTACAGCTCACCATGCTGTATTAAGGTATAACTAAAGGCAAAACTTTTTTTTTTGGATAGAGTAGAGAGGGATTAGAGGCCCTGTCAGTTTTTATTGCTGTCTGTGCCCCCGTTAAGGAGATTCATCCTCTCTATTTGTCCTGTTTACCATTATTATTGAAAGAGAAAGTAAAGGAAAATCACAAATTTTCCGGTTGTCCCCAGAAAAGTAATGGAGGGTCCCCAAGGAATTCCCTTAATTTGCAGAGATTTCCTCTCACTTCCTGTTTGGCTATGGGACAGAAAGTGAAGGGAAATATCTGCAATGGGACACAGATGGAGGAAAAAAAAATCTGATTGGGGTTATAACCCTACCTTACTCTAATCAAGGTGGGAAAAAAAAGTTTTGCCTATAGTTCTACTTTAAGTTTGTTGCTATGGTTTGGTAATTTAGTTGGGTTTAACTCATCCTTATCTCATCGACCTTAGCCCACCAGGAGAGTTTGCAGCTCATTCTCACTCTCAGGCTCTCAGGTTCATATTTACTATTGAGGCAATGCTGCCCACCCACCCCGACCTGTCAGCCCTTCTCCTCGTTCCTCTAGTGTTCTCTGGTTGAGAGTCCTGTCTTCATATTCTGACTCCCAAATTATTAAGCTTTAGTTGGTGTCAGTCCTTCCGGCCATCAACCTGTGTTATATCCTTGAGGAGTGACTGATTTGTTCTTCCGTTCCAAGAAAGTCTCATCACTTTCCTCCAACACCAGTAAAAGCATTGATTTTCTAGACTCGTGCCTCTCTAATAGTCCAACTCTGGCTGCCATATGTCACAAGTGGGAAGACCACAGCGCTCAAGATACAAATCTTTGTTGACAGTGTGATATTTCTGCTCTTCACTATCTTGTCTAGGTTTTCCAAAGCTTTCCAGCTAAGTGGGAAGCATCATTATAATTCTTGGCTACAGTCAACGTCTATGGAGAGCTTGAAACCTAGGAAAATCCATGTCTGTCACTGACGTCGAGTTTTTACCCTCTCTATGTGCAAACAGTTGGCTGTGCCTTCATTTTTTTTCCTTCCTGGCCTAGTGCCACCCTTGCAGTAGCTTATCAATTATTGCCTACTCATTTCTGAATATCAGTGCCAAGCTAATTAGTCTTCCTTACTAGTCATTGTAGTATTGTTCCCATTTTTTTTTTTCTTCTTAGCCCCAAGGCTGTACAGCAACCAACTAAACATCTAGCTGAGCCTCCTTTGAATACTCATCTGCTCAGGACTCTTTCTTATTCATTTTATTCTTTGGGCACTTCATATTCTCAACTAGGCAGTCCCTTTGCTTGGGCAGCTTCTCCAATGGTTCCCTTCAAATTAGTACACTCACCTCATTTATTATTTTGGCCTGCCTGACACGGGCCTTCTGCCTTACTGTAGTCAGCTTTCACTCATTAAGGAACATAAATGCCTGTCGTACTGGATGAAGGTTGTAGGGAATAGGAGTTGGGTCCTCAAGCATATGCAGAAGGCAGGGAGTGGGGCTCCTGTCCGGGTATACTCTCACTCCAGCCACCTAATGAAATAATCCATGATTCTATTTTTTTATAATGGTATGATAATTCTACGTAGCCATTTGTTATAATCCCTCACCTTTTATACAGCATTACAAAAGTGGTAAAACTCTCAAATTTGGAGTATTGTGAATGGTAGATGCCAGTAAAGTCCCACCAAATGATTTTGGTGTCTGTTTGGTTTACAATACAGATGGGGCATGTGAGTGGTGTATAAGTTATGGTAGATGAGCAGGATGATATTATCCTAGAGCAGGGATCTCCAAACTACAGCCCTCCAGCTGTTGCGGAACTACACCTCCCATGAGGCATTGTAAAACTCGGACCAGTGGCGGCTGGTGGGTTCTTCTTTTGGGGGGGTGGCAAACAAAGAACATCCCCCCTGGCGGTGTGGCACGGCACTGAAACACCCCCCCCACTCTGGGTGGTCCAGCACTTACCCGCAGGACTGTGGTGTTCTCTCCTCCTCTCCTGGGGTGCAGGCAGCGGTCTCGGCAGCTCCGGTGTCCGCTCCTCCAGTGGCTTCCTCGACCGCGTGTCTCCTCTTCCGCCCAAAAGCTAGGCATCCAACAGGATCCCCTGACGCTTCGGCCAATCAGGAAACCGGTATCGCAGACCTGCCTCCTAATTGGCGGGGAGGAACTTTAGTGTGAAAATTACGTGAAAAATAATTTGCTGTGGTCACACAACTGGATGGCCTCTGAGCGCAATGCTCTGCGCTCCGAGGCCACCCTTTTTTGAAGCCTATTAGATTCTCTGGCCTGCATTGAAATCCATGGTCCGGCCCACTGATATGTAGATCAGGGGGGCGGACGCATAGGTAGTAGAGGCAGCACCCCTGCGCCCTCTATGGACGAGCCGCCACTGACTCTGACATTCACAGACATGACTAGGCATGAAGGGAATTGTAGTTCCTGAGCAACTGGAGGGCCATAGTTTGGAGACCCCTGTCCTAGAGGGTTGCTGTAGTCTCTCCTCTGCTCCCCACTCCCCCATACATTAGCACCTCAGAGGCTGAGATGTCATTGGTGTCAGCTCTCATCCTGGCCAAGGCCCATTGTCTTAGGCTTGTATACTCAAGGCATTGCTTCTGCCTCAACAGCTTATCCAATGGCTCATTTCCAATTCGTACACTTGACCCTTCTACTATTTTGCTTGGTTCCTTGCCACGGGCCTTCTCCCTTACTTTAGTCAGCTGTTAGTCATTAAGTAACATGAATAACGGTTGTAGGGAATCCCTCACCTCATATAGCATTATAGAAGTTTTAAAACCCTAAAACCTGGAGTATTGTGAATTGTTGATGAGCTGGATAATATTAGCACTAACAACATAGAAGTCGCGGAGCAGTGGAGCAACTGCAAGATATGAGACACAGCTTTTGATTCTCGTACGACAGAGAGGTGGTAATGTAACCCCTTCAGCTCCTAAATGCAGTGGTTATTCTGAATCCTTGACAATTGAAGTGGTATGGCCCTGATAAATGTGGACAGCAGTTTACAACACCGTGACATTCACCTTTGTATAGACTTCTAGCATACCTTTATACACCAACAGTCCCGAGAGATATCTGGCCATCCTGAGATGTCATGATTTGTTCCTGGCACTAATAGTATATATCATACTGTGCGGTTTTCATATTCCCCAAACTCTACAGAGACTCTCTGCTATATATATCCATCTCATAAACTACAGGAATGGACTCTTGGTAAAATTCACGATTTATGCATGCGCATGCTACATACATGTATGAGTCCCCCTGACCCATCGATTTAGCTGCAGTATCCACACAGCCACCGTGGATGGTATTTAGCGAGGTTTTGAGTTAGACAACAAATTGTTTATATCCACTCCACTTTCCCCATCTCCCTGGGGGACCACGCATGCATAAGGTCCCTTTATTATTTTCCAAAATATATTATTTTCTTTTTGATTTGGCGATTGGCCACAGGGACCTCATGCATCTGTGGGATTAAAGGCGCCTGCACTTTATGTTTTTTTCCATGTGTTTATATGTGTGTTAGTGTTTTATGTTTGTGTGTTGCTGGTTGATGGGCGCGCCCCGTGCTGATTGCACTGGACGGGCCCATTAATTTGTGTCAGGTGGATCAGCTCCATACATGTGTCTTATTGTCTATGGTATAGCACTTGTATTTTTTAGATTTTTCTAATAAACTTTTATATTTTTACATACATCATTTCCCCCCTTATTGCCCACCATATCCATAGTAACCACTTTTTGGACCGAGGGAGATCACTCCCTTGTGCTTCCCCTTGGTCCTCTCCCTTGTTAGTATGCTTGTTTTGGGTTACGGATACGGCCTCTAATTCTGAGGAGAGGCATTGGGTGAAAAAATTGTGACTTTGCGATTTATTAAAAGGCAGGTACTTATAGGGTGGTCCCTTCTTTTTCCTTCTAGCTAATATTATCTTACAAGGTTGCTGTAGTCTCTCCTCTGCTCCCCACCCCTCCTATGCATTAACAACTCAGAGGCTGATGCATCATTGTATGATTTCTCATCCTCACCAGGGCCCAATGTCTCAGGCTTGTATACTCAAGGCAATTGATCTGCTTGGACAGCTTCTCCAATGGCTCATTTCCAATTGATACACCCACCCCCTGCTGTTTTGCTTGGTTCCTTGCCATAGGTCTTCTACCTTACTTTAGTCAGTCGTCAGCACTGAATGTCTGCCAGACTGAACGATGGTTGTAGGGAATGGGAGTTGGAACCTCAAGCATATGCAGAAGGCAAGGTGTGGGGCTCTTGTGTGGGTCTACATTTAGTCAGGTCACTAATGAAATATTCCAGGGTAAGCCATCTAAAGCCATCTAGCCAGATTATCTACCCATCATGGGTATGCCATCTAAGTGCAGCTTAAAAGATACCATTTAATTAATGGTACTTTTTAGGCTGCACTTAGATGGCACTTTTTTTCTCTTCCCTTCTTATCCTGATTCATTAAGTTTGGCTTACTCTTTAAAAAAGGACTGCCACTAGTAAGTGCTTTACCCTAGGAATTCATAAGGGACTACAACAGATGGCATTTGGATTTTAAGACCTTTTTTACGTTTTTTGCACCCATGTTTTTTTATGTTTTTTCTGCATTGAAAATAATAGTTGGATCCTCAAGCATATGCAGAAGGTAAGGTGTGGTGCTCTCGTGTGGGTCTACTCTAAGTCCAGTAACCATTGAAGCAATCTTTGATCATATTTTGTATTATAATAGAATGATAATTCTAAGTAGTCTTTTGATATATTCCCTCACCTCATATAGCATCATAATAAGTAGTAAAAGCCTCAAATTCATATACTTTAGCACCTCAGAGGTCGGTATGTCATTGGTGTCAGTCTTCATTCTCACTGAAGCCAGATGTCTTGGACTCTTCTCCAATGGCTCATTGCCAATTTGTACATTCACCCCCCACTAGTGCTTTTGTCTGGTTTCTTGCCAAAAGTCTTCTGCTTTGCTTTAGTCAGTTGTCAATCATTAACTAAGGAGAAAATGAAGGTCTGTCATACTGGATGATGATTGCAGGAATTTGGAGTCAGAGCCTCACACATATGCAGAGGGCAAGGTGTGGGGCCCTTGTGTGGGTCTTTTTTTAGTCTGGTCGCCATTGAAACAATTCTGATCCTTTTTTATAATAGAATGATAATTCTAAGCAGACTTTTGAGGTATAATCCCTTACCTCATATAGCATCATGGAAGTGTCAAAACCCTAAAATTCCTATACATTAGCACCTTGGAGGCCAATATGTCATTAGCGTCAGTCCTCATCCTTCCCAAAGTGTGAAGTCTTGGACTTAAGGAAGTTCTTCTGGTTGGGCAACTTCTCCAATAGCTTGTTTCCAATTTGTATATTCGTCCACTACTGTTTTTGCCTGGTTCCTTGACATGTCTGTCCTATTAGATGATGGTTGCAGGGAATAAGAGGCGGATCCTCAAGCATTTGCAGAGGGCAAGGTGTGGGGTCTTGTGTGGGTCTACTTTCAGTCAAGGCACCATTGACACAATCCTTGATTCTATTTTAAAATAGGAACATTCCTAAAATCTGGAGTATTGTGAATTATAGGTGAACAGGATAATGTTATCCCAGAGAGTTGCTCTAGTCTCTCCGCTGCTCCCCCCCCCCCCCCTTTACATTAGCACTTCAGAGGTCGATAAGTTATTGGTGTCAGTTCTCATCCTCACCAAGGCCCAAAGTCTCGGGCTTGTAAACTCAAGGCAAATCTTCTGCTTGGACACCTACGCCATTGGCTCATTTACAATTTGTACACCCCCCCACAACACTTTATTTTGCTTGGTTCCTTGCCATAGGTCTTCTGCCTTACTCTAGACAACTGTCAGCCAATAACCAGCATGGATGTCTGCTATACTGGATGAGGGTTGTTGGAAATAGGGCTTGGATCTTCAAGCAAATGTAGAGGGCAAGGTGTGGGGTCTTGTGTGTGGGTCTACTTTCAGTCAAGGCACCGTTGACACAATCTTTTATCCTATTTTATAATAGAACAATTGCTAAAATCTGGAGTATTGCAATTGCAAATGGTAGGTAAGGATATTATCATCTCAGAGAGTTGCTGTAGCCTCCCCAATGCTCCCCACCCCCCTATACATTAGCACCTCAGAGGCTGATAAGTCATTGGTGTCAGTTCTCATTCTCGCCAAGTCTCAGGCTTGTAAACTCAAGGCAATTTTTCTTCTGCTTGGACAGCTTCTCCAATGGCTCATGTGTGTGGGTCTACTCTAAGTCCAGTCCTCATTGAAACAATCCTTGATCCTGTTTTATAATGGAATGATTCTGGAGTATTGTGAATGATACTTGAGGGTAATATCCCAGAAGGTTTCTGTAGTCTCTCTGCTGCTCCCCCACCCGCCCTATACATTAGCACCTCAGAGGCCGATACGTCATTGGTGTCAGGTCTCATCCTTGCCGAGGCCCGATGTCTCGGCCTTGTATACTAAAGGCAGTGCCAGGAGGAAACACACTCAAAAGCGCCCTTCCCAGAAGTATTCCATTAGTGTATTATGAGAAGGATTTTTACTCCAACAGGAAAGTGCAGATGTCGGTACAAGAGAAGATAAATATTCATTCACAATCTGGGCTGTGTGTTAAACACAAGGAGCTGCAGAAATTGCCATGAATAAATGATGTTTCTGCAAAATCAAGTCTGTTTGCTCGTTAGAATGAGTTCTGTGGATCTGACCTCTAGCTGACACCAGAAAATGAGGCAGTTCCCGCAGGCCTGTGCATAGGTACCTGATGATAAAGTGCATTATACATTCCGGAGACACCAAGAATTTCCGAAACATCTCTTGCTTGTTACATTGTATCCAGAAAATGCCTCTATAAACAGTGCGCCGATAATGTAACACCTATCATTTACCTAGCAAACATTAAAACTGCGGAACGCTCTATAAATCTGGGCACTCGCCATCGCTAATACTGCTTTTACACGACAAATGTGACACTGCATCCTCAATAATGGCAGCAAATGACAATGCAAGAGCATTAGACTTTATTTGCATCTAAAATAAAAATTACTGTTTGTGGTAAATCATTCTAAATTTAAGAAAGAACCGTAGTCGCCGGAGGGGGGATAATTCCCTCAGTAATGGGTAATGTAATGCTTCTCCGCGAGGTGTGCTGGGAGCCATTGAGGCAGCTAAATATTCTGTTTTTTGGACCTGGAGATAAATTAGCTTGCTTTATACATACTGTAGATACATTTTACCTAATAACCACAATGATTAATTTCTTTGTTACAAGAAAATATGTAGAATTTGTTTTTCATTAGGACTGAACTTTGAAGTGTTTCTAGGATGCAGGGCAGACGGTGGATTAGGTTTGGCAGACGATCACCAAATGAAAAAGTGCCAAACCAAATGATCCAAAATAATTTTTTGGTTTGCATCTTTAGAAAAGCACTCCCCCCTTCATTGGGGTTTCAATTTAAATAAGAAAGTTAAATGGACTCAAAATAGAGCTTTCCTGCGTGAATCTATGTAGAGAAGCTAACTGCTGGACTTGGAGTGTTACTTCTCAGCAGCATCTACATGGGCAAGCCTCTTGATTAGAGCATCCATTCTCAACCATGATTCCGTGGAACCTTAGCGTTCCTCCAGAGGTTGCAAAGGGTTTCTTGAGCTGTGGTTAATGTTGTCTGATGGTGCCTGCATAGTTCTGGGCCAACACCCCTTGACAAATACAACAGTGTGACATCAATTGTATGTTTTTAGCTGTTTGGAAGTAAAGGTGGCATTCTAACCACCACTAAAAAGGTTGCATTCTTCCCACTGGCCACTAATGTAAGGGGCATTCTTCTCGCTGACCACCAATGAAAGGAACATTTTTTCCACTGACCACCAATGTAAGGAGCATTCTTCCCACTGATCACCAATGTAAGGAACATTCTTCTCACTGATCACCAATGTAAGGAACATTCTTCTCACTGACCTCCAATGTAAGGAGCATTCTTCCCACTGATCACCAATGTAAGGAACATTCTTCCCACTGATCACCAATGTAAGGGACATTCTTCTCACTGATCACCAATGTAAGGAACATTCTTCTCACTGATCACCAATGTAAGGAACATTCTTCTCACTGACCACCAATGTAAGGAACATTCTTCCCACTGATCACCAATGTAAGGGACATTCTTCCCACTGATCACCAATGTAAGGAACATTCTTCCCACTGATCACCAATGTAAGGAGCATTCTTCCCACTGATCACCAATGTAAGGAACATTCTTTCCACTGATCACCAATGAAAGGGACATTCTTCCCACTGATCACCAATGTAAGGAACATTCTTCTCACTGATCACCAATGTAAGGAACATTCTTCTCACTGATCACCAATGTAAGGAACATTCTTCCCACTGATCACCAATGTAAGGAACATTCTTCTCACTGATCACCAATGTAAGGAACGTTCTTCCCACTGATCACCAATGTAAGGAACATTCTTCCCACTGATCACCAATGAAAGGGACATTCTTTCCTCTGATCACCAATGTAAGGGACATTCTTTCCACTGATCACCAATGTAAGGAACATTCTTCTCACTGATCACCAATGTAAGGAACATTCTTCTCACTGATCACCAATGTAAGGAACATTCTTCTCACTGATCACCAATGAAAGGGACATTCTTCTCACTGATCACCAATGTAAGGAACATTCTTCCAACTGATCACCAATGTAAGGAACATTCTTCTCACTGATCACCAATGTAAGGAACATTCTTCCCACTGATCACCAATGTAAGGAACATTCGTCCCACTGATCACCAATGTAAGGAACATTCGTCCCACTGATCACCAATGTAAGGAACATTCTTCTCACTGATCACCAATGTAAGGAACATTCTTCCCACTGATCACCAATGTAAGGAGCATTCTTCCCACTGATCACCAATGTAAGGAACATTCTTCTCACTGATCACCAATGTAAGGAACATTCTTCCCACTGATCACCAATGTAAGGAACATTCTTTCCACTGATCACCAATGAAAGGGACATTCTTCCCACTGATCACCAATGTAAGGAACATTCTTCTCACTGATCACCAATGTAAGGAACGTTCTTCCCACTGATCACCAATGTAAGGAACATTCTTCCCACTGATCACCAATGAAAGGGACATTCTTTCCACTGATCACCAATGTAAGGAGCATTCTTCCCACTGATCACCAATGTAAGGAACATTCTTCCCACTGATCACCAATGTAAGGAACATTCTTCTCACTGATCACCAATGTAAGGAACATTCTTCTCACTGATCACCAATGAAAGGGACATTCTTCTCACTGATCACCAATGTAAGGAACATTCTTCCAACTGATCACCAATGTAAGGAACATTCTTCCCACTGATCACCAATGTAAGGAACATTCGTCCCACTGATCACCAATGTAAGGAACATTCTTCTCACTGATCACCAATGTAAGGAACATTCTTCCCACTGATCACCAATGTAAGGAACATTCTTCTCACTGATCACCAATGTAAGGAACATTCTTCCCACTGATCACCAATGTAAGGAACATTCTTCCCACTGATCACCAATGTAAGGAACATTCTTCCCACTGATCACCAATGTAAGGAACATTCGTCCCACTGATCACCAATGTAAGGAACATTCTTCTCACTGATCACCAATGTAAGGAACATTCTTCCCACTGATCACCAATGTAAGGAACATTCTTCTCACTGATCACCAATGTAAGGAACATTCTTCTCACTGATCACCAATGTAAGGAACATTCTTCCCACTGATCACCAATGTAAGGAACATTCTTCCCACTGATCACCAATGTAAGGAACATTCTTCCCACTGATCACCAATGTAAGGAACATTCGTCCCACTGATCACCAATGTAAGGAACATTCTTCTCACTGATCACCAATGTAAGGAACATTCTTCCCACTGATCACCAATGTAAGGAACATTCTTCTCACTGATCACCAATGTAAGGAACATTCTTCTCCCTGATCACCAATGTAAGGAACATTCTTCTCACTGATCACCAATGTAAGGAACATTCTTCCCACTGATCACCGAGGTAAGGAAATCTTCCTACTGATCACCAATGTAAGAGAAATTCTTCTCACTGACCCCCAATGTAAGGGGCCATTCTTCCCACTGGCTTTAGTAGAGGTTCCTTGAGACATGAAAATTATTTTAGTGTTTCATCTGGGGTAAAAACTTTGAGGGAGGCTGGATCAGAGTGCTTTCTAGCCCCCAAAACATTTTTGTTTTTTTGGGTTTCTTTGTAAATGTAAGCCAAGAAATGTTATTATGGTCCTGGCACACCTTTCATTGGCGCAGGTTTTTTTTTTTCTGGTAAACTGATGGGTATCTTTTGGAGGGTAGCCTTGTCTATTGTGAGCGGTCGAACATGAGCCAGTGAGCTCTTAAAATGTTTTTGCTCTCTCAATGCTTTGTATGATATCCCATTAAGGTCCCCATGCCTTTTTCTTCGTTAGGTTTGGCAGACAGGCCTTTTACTATGACAATGCCAAGCGTACTTACTAGTTGAGGCTAGTCATTAGCTATTCAATGTAGCCTGAATAATGAAAGATGACCATTGATTGGTAGCTGCAGGGTACTGAACCTTGTGTATTGCATTTTCAAAGTGCACAAGCAATCTGCTAGTAAAATAGCATTGTGAAGGAGGAGGATTGGGTGTAATCCACCATGTTTTAACACCAGAGTTATTTGTGTATTTTGGATGAGGGCATTCTCGTGTTAACCTTGGAATTGATCCAGAACTGCAATTTCTTTTTTTATCAAAATAAATGTCGCTCAGGCAAATACATTCAGGGCTTGTATTGATGGGCTTTTAGTTATCAAAACTGCTTCTCTCCTATTCCCATTGACCCATATGAGTCAACGGGAATGCTAAAGCAGGTTGACACAGCTATAAGGGGGTCAAATACAGGTCAGATGCACCTGTCAATGGATGGTCTCCGAAGCGTAACAAACTAATGTCAAATGCAAGTGGAATGCACATGAAAGGAAGGCTCTTAAAGTGGAACTAACTTCTGCAAGGTGGGGGTGCGCTGTTGCCATACTGTGCTGCACATACTTGCACACTATGGCACATCTTACTGCCTAAAAGAAAAAAAAAATTGCCGGGGGCATTTGGCACTTTTTTCTGGCGAAAGAGCATTTCTTTGCCAAAAACTCCTAGCAATTTTTAAATGCTGCAGTAGAAGACAGGGCAAGCTTTCAACGTTCAAGGGAGCATCTCCAGAGTCCGCCTTGAACTCTGAAAGCTTGGCTCAATTTTCACTTTTGGGTTTTAATGGTAGTAGCCTCATCTACTGTTGGTAATTAGGGAAGTATTTTGGATGTGTGATGTTTAAAGTGTACCCCTGGCCCTGTGTAACTCCATGCTGCTTCAAAAGATGCCTGCAAGCTGACCTTCTCTTAGCAGTAATGCCGCGTACACACGAGCGGACATTACGGCGGACTTTGCCCGGCGGACTTTTCGACGTACTTTCCGACGGACTTTGTGAATGAACGGACTTGCCTACACACAATCCACCAAAGTCCGTCGAATTCGTACGTGATGACGTACGACCGGACTAAAACAAGGAAGTTCATAGCCAGTAGCCAATAGCTGCCCTAGCGTGGCTTTTTGTCCGTCGAACTAGCATACAGACGGCGGACTTTTCGACCGGACTCGATTTCAACGGATAAATTTAAAACAAGTTTCAAATCTAATTCCGTCGAACTTTTGAGAAAACAAAGTCCGCTGGAGCCCACACACATCGAATTGTCCGACGAAATCCAGTCCGCCGGGCAAAGTCCGCCGTAATGTCCGCTCGTGTGTACGCGGCATAAGACTTACTCCAGTGAGAGTAGGCCTTAAACTCTCAAAATCTGCAACAACTTCCAATGTTGGGTTTTCTGGTACAATGATTTTTACTGAAATACAAAGAGAATGGATGCAACATTCCCATGCAGGGGGTATGAACATTACAAAATTTACAAAATTTAATGGAAAAAAACACAAAAGAAAATGTGTCAGAGTGTGAACTATGAACCAACAAATACCTTCCGGCCAAGGCCAGTGGTCAACGCTAAGTGCCTAAGCCTTCAGACTCCGATGCCAAGGTGGGACAAGGGAGTGGACCTGTCTATTAAAAAGTAATAAACAAAACCAGACGTAACAAAGACAAAAAAAGGGGGGGGGGGATTAGTAGAGAGAGAGATCGAGGAGGAAGTTGTAGGAACAGGAAGAGAGAAAGGGTAGTAGAAGAGGAAAGAGGGGCAGAAGCGAGGAGCGAAAGAAGATAGGGGGAAGGGAAGTTCCCCAAGGCTTGGGATACGGGTGGGTTAATTTGTGAGGCCTAGGCTGGTAGGGTGTAAGGTTGGGAGAGCATAAGACCACCATGGAGCCCACACTTTGAGGCCAATGTTGGGTTTTAATGGTAGTAGCCTCATCTACTGTTGGTAATTAACAAAATATTTTGGATGTGTGATGTCTAAAATGTACTCCAGCCTTGTGCGACTCCATGCTGCTTCATAGGACCTACAAGCTGACCTTCTCTTTGCAGGAAGGCCTACTAGAATGAGAGTAGGCCTTAAACTCTAAAAATTTACCACAACTTCCAATGTTGGGTTTTAATGGTGGTAGTCTCATCTACTGTTGTTAATTAGGGAAGTATTGTGAATGTGTGATGATCAAAGTTTACCCCCCGGCCCTGTGTAACTCCTTGCTGCCTGCAAGCTAACCTTCTCTTAGCAGAAAGGCTTACTCCAGTGAACGTAGGCCCTGAACTCTCAAAATTTGCAGCAACTTCCAATGTTGGGTTTTAGTGGTATTACCTTAATCTGCTGTAATTAGTGGTAATAGCTGTATTAGCTGGTAATTAGGGAAGTATATTGGATGTGTGACATTTAAAATGTACTCCAGCCTTGTGTGATTCTATGCTGCTTCATAAATCACCCGCAGGCTTACCTTCTCTTTGCAGTAAGGCCTACTAGAATGACAGTAGGCCTTAAACGCTGAAAATTTACCACAACTTCCAATGTTGAGTTTTAATGGTAGTAGCCTCATCTACTGTTGTTAATTAGGTATTAATTAAGTATTTTGAATGTGTGATGTTCAAAGTGTAAACTCGGACCTGCTCATAAGACGCCTGCATGCTGACCTTCTTATAGCTGCCCACTTGTAGGAAGCAGTCCTTCTAAGTATTGGTGAAGCAGAAGCTGGAAACTGTCTGTCAGTCAGAAGGTGATACAACTGAACTAGTCATTAAAACTGGAATGAGCATTATTATAGCATCTGGTCCGCTGTTTGTGTTTTATCCCCCCACCCTGCATTCTGAAATGAGTCAGAAATATGTCTGTCATGGAGTCCTGTCTCTCTGGAGGATCCCTCGAGGCTATAATGACTGCAGGGCTTCTCTGGATGACAATTAGCTGGTCTGTGAGACTTGTGATGAATGTGGCGGGCAGTGACGGTGAGTGCTGTGACAGCGCCGCGCTTCATTTGGTGCTCAAAGATGGCATCCTAATAATCTATTAGAGCGTAATTATCGCTGAGCACCTGTTAATCGCTCCTACTTGAGTACTGGGTATAAATCTTGTGCGTCAGGAAAGAACTTTTTGCCCTTTTCAAAGTTTTGTCCACTGGCCAAATTCTTCTTTTGGTTCTTGCGTTATAATTATCTTTAGCTGTCCATGCAGTGTTATACCAGGAGGCTGACCGGTCACTTGGCAAATAAAGAAAAGTAAAATTATATCAGCAGCAACAATCACAAAAGAAATGATTCGGTTTGGGCATTTAAGATGCTTTTTAACTACTTCACAAACTCCAGAAGATAGAATATTACTATGTTTGTTCACATTTCATTAAAAAAAACTGTTCAAATCCATCCTGCTTGATCAGGATAAAATAGAATCAGGTCATCAATAATCCCCCACCTTCATAAACTACCATAGAGTTGGTCACCCTCGCTTCTTTACTTTATACAAAGTGTGTATCAGTTAGATAAGAGTGTCCCCATCATTGATGTCAGTGGAAGGAATATTGTCCCTTTTGTTGGTGTCCCCCTGTGGATGTCAGTGGAATGAATAGTACCCTAAGGGCCTAATAAAGGCAAGCAAGAGGCCGAAGTTTGGAGACCATTACTTTTAAGTGTGTATGGCTTAGACCAAGGGTTCCATTTATTTAATTGTCAAAGAAGTCTCCTTTTTTCAGGGCATTCCGCATATCGAGCTTCATCAAGAGAACAAGGAGAAGAAGACTATCACTGTGTCAACCAATTGTCCATATCAACAATTGCATACATGGTATACCTCTTATCCCCTTGGTATTTACATGAAGCCCTCCAAAAATGATGTGAATGTCAAGGGGCTAGGAGGTACATTTTGAGCCATGTATGCAACTGTTTATGTAGACAGTTGGCTGGCACTTTGAAAGTTTTTTTCTCCTTGTTCTACTGATGAAGTTTGATCTTTGAAATGCCTTTGAAATAAATAGAACCCTTGGTCTAAGCAATACACACTTTGTATAAAGTAATGGTCTTCAAACTGCGGCCTCTTGCTTGCCTTTGTTCAGCCCTTGGGACCCTGTTCCTTCCAATGATAGGCCACTATTACTCCCACTGACACCAATTATGGGACACTTCCTCCCACTGATAGGCCACTATTCCTCCCACTGATACCAAGGATGGGGCACTATTCCTCTGACACCAATGATGGGACACTTCCTGTCACTAATAGGCCACTCTGCCTCCCACTGACATCAGTGAAGAGGCACTCTTCCTCCAACTGATACCAATGATGGGACACTTCCTGCCACTGACACCAATTATGGGATACTTCCTCCCACTGATAGGCCACTATTGCTCCCACTGATAGGCCACTATTCCTCCCACTGATACCAAGGATGGGACACTTCCTGTCACTAATAGGCCACTCTGCCTCCCACTGACATCAGTGAAGAGGCACTCTTCCTCCAACTGATACCAATGATGGGACAATTCCTCCCACTGACACCAATTATGGGACACTTCCTCACACTGATACAAAGGATGGGACACTTCCTCCTACTGATACCAATGATGGGACACTATTGCTCTCACTGACACCAATGATGGGACACTATTGATCTTTTATTAAAAGAATCAAGCAACCAATTTTATACAAAAGTAAAAAACAAAACCATAGTACAAAACTTCAACAGAAATCCAAGGAATACACATCCATGTTCAGAATATATACAATATATACATAATCCACTACCAAAATTATTTACATAAAGCAGCAGAGAGGGCCTAAGAGGCACAACCCATCACCTATGTACGCAGCCATTTATCAAAAATTAATCCAAAAAAAAAATAATCTAGGGTGATAAGAGACAGACAGCCACACCCGGGAAAGAGACTCCTGGCAGTCAGGGAGGCTTGAAACCCCTCCACGCCTTCAACCAAGCCCCCTGACTCCGCTTGTCTCTCTCAAGTACCCGAATCTTCTCCACCTCATGCAAAATGTCATACACCACCACCTGAACAGGAAGGATTTTACGCCGAATGCAGACCTGACACCGTGCGTTCCAAGTGAAATAACGGACTACTAGGCTAACTAGAAAAAGTGTATCTAAACAAAAAACCCCACCAGTATTGAATGCTCCGTACACCCACTCAGCATAACCCAGCCTGGAGAGGAAAGGGACACCGAGGGCCCGTCCCACCTGTTTGTACACCTCTATGTTAAAAGGGCAATGAAGCAGAAAATGGTCCATAGTCTCCTCCTCACCTGCACACTCCTCCCGAGGACAGCTACGATCCACCCCACTGCGGAATTTCAAATTGCCCCTAACATAGAGTCTCCCATGGAAGCACAACCAGGCCAGATCCCTGAATTTAGGGGGTACTCTGTCCAAATTAATAAGTCTTAACCCTGCCCTCAAAACTGGGCCTGGGCAATCCCTTAAGGCCAGTGGGTCATGAAAGACTTCGCTCAAGACTCGACTCATAAGGACTTTCCTCGGAACCGATCTGAGATCTTCAGCCGACAATCGCCACTGCCGTAGTAACTTCAGGCACGGAGCGACATAGGCTGGTAGCTGACCACGATGACCCCTGAGATTCTTCACTTGGCCACCTTCTTCCCAAAGTCGTAGAAAAGGCCTAAACCAAGATCTAAATATGCCTGCCCATCCAGGAGGTTCCACTGCAAGCATATTACCAATATTAAACTTGAGAAAAAGCAGTGAAAAGAAAAGAACTGGGTTGACCATACCTAAGCCACCCTCCCTCCTGGATAGATAGGTGACATTCCTCTTGATGGGGTTCAGTCTGTTCCCCCACAACATCTGGAAGAACACACTACTGACCCTAGCATAGAGAGACACTGGCAAGATGCAGACAAAGCTGACATACAAGAAGATCGGAATCAGGTAAGTCTTAATCAGATCAACCCTTTCCCTCATAGATAACCTCCATCTCTTCCAGCTGACCACCTTAGTATTGGCAATTTCCAGTCTGCCTTCCCAGTTTTTGAGGCCATAATCGCCAGGTCCAAATTCAATGCCTAAAATCTTAATTCTTTCCTGGGGCACTGGAAAGGTGTCTGGGAGATCAAACCCCTCACCTTCCTTTCCCATCCAGAAAACTTCACTCTTTTCCTGATTGATCTTGGAGCCTGATGCTTCAGAATACCGTGATGTCAGAGAGACCACCTCCTCTGCTTCATCCGCCCCAGTGACAATCACCGACACATCGTCCGCATAGGCAACAACCCTCAAAGGCGGCTCACCCGGAAGCCCCACTGGCACCCCACACAACATGCCGCTCTCTAGCCTCCTGATGAAGGGGTCGATTGCAAACACATAGAGCAGGGGACTCAGGGGACAACCCTGGCGCACCCCGGAGCCAACCTCAAAGGACTGCCCAACCCAACCATTAACAAGAGGAAAGCTCTCTGCCCCCTCATACAAGACTTTTAGACCCCTTTCACACTGGAGCGGTTTTCAGGCGGTATTGCGCTAAAAATACCGCCTGAAAACCGTCCCTAAACAGCCTCCGCTGTTTGTTCAGTGTGAAAGCCCGAGGGCTTTCACACTGAAGCGGTGCGCAGGCAGGGCGGTGAAAAAAGTCCTGCAAACCGCTTTTTTGGAGCGGGGAAGGAGCGGTGTATTCACCGCTCCTTCCCCGCTCCTGCCCATTGAAATCAATGGGACAGCGCGGCTATACCGCGGCAATACCGCGGCTATAGCCGCGCTGTACGAGGGATTTTAACCCTTTTTCGGCCGCCAGCGGGGGGTAAAACCGCACCGCTAGCGGCCGAATACCGCTGCAAGAACGACGGTACAGCAGCGCTAAAAATAGCGCTGTTGTACCGCCGACGCCCCCACCGCCCCAGTGTGAAAGGGGCCTTAACCAATCGACAGAACCACCCGGCAGACCGTACTTACTAAGGAGCAACCACAGGTACTCATGGTTAACACGATCAAAAGCCTTTGCCTGATCCAATGTCAGCAAATACTTTCCCCAGCCTGCAGCCCTGCACCGCTCCAAGGCCTCCCGGACAGCTAAAACTGCTGTGAAGGTGCACCTACCCTGGACCGAACAGTGCTGATGGCGAGAAAGCAAAGACTCTGCTACTGACGATAGGCGCCAGAAAATGATCTTTGCCAGTATCTTTCTATCGACATTAAGAAGGCTGATGGGGCGCCAATTCTCAACCATCGAAGGATCTTTACCCTTTGAAAGAAGAATCACAGCTGAGTGCCTCATGGAAGAGGGAAGTACCCCCTCAGCAAGGCAACTGTTAAAAACCTCTACCAAATGTGGGGCCAGAATAGACTTAAAAGCTTTGTAAAACTCAGCCGTCAAGCCATCCGGTCCAGGTGACTTTTTGATGGCAAGCTGTTCAATTGCCCTTATCACCTCTTCAACTGTGATCTCCTCTGTCAAATTCATCAATGGGACATCTTCATCATTTAGACCTGGAGTAGAGTCCAAAAAGCTTTCCATCTTGTCACGGTCAAGCTCTTTCCTCCCAAGAAGGTCAGCATAAAAGGACCTCACGACCTCCAGAATCCCTGACCTGGACTTTGTCAAGGAACCTGTACTGTCCTTAAGGCCAACGACCGTTTTAACTGCTACACCTTGTTTGCAGTTCTGGTAAGGGTCAGGCGAGTGGTACTTCCCATAGTCCCTCTCCAGAACCAAAGAGGCATGCCGGTCATATTGACACTTCCTGAGAAGGAGTTTCACTTCGGAGATTGCCCCAGGATCTCCTCCTCTCGAGACAAGAATATCCAGCTTCCTCCGTAAATGTTGGTAGGTCATGTATTTATTAAACTGCTTTCTATTGGCTAGGCCCCTGAAGAATCCAGCAATCCTCTTTTTGGTCAGCTCCCACCACTCAGCCTTGCTGCTACAAAAGTCCAGGATGGTCACCTGTGCCTGAAAGAATTCCTCAAAGGATTGTCTAACATTTTCTTCCTTGAGTAGAGTCGAATTCAATCTCCAGATGCCCTTACCCCTCTGAGGGGCGTCTGAAGCATTCAGGACCACAGATAGCATACAGTGATCAGAGAACTCTACTGCCTGCACCACTGGGGGTGAGAAAGCAGAGGTCTCCTTCAAAAAAAACCTATCTATTCTACTCTGACTATTACCTCGATGAAAGGTGAACCCAGTGTCATCCGGGAGGTGCTTAATGTGCACATCCACAAGACCAGCATCCCTAACCATACTATTTAAAAAAACGCTATCATATCCCAGCCTGTCCTTGAAGTCCTTCCTGTCCTTGGGCCTAGT
The DNA here is from genome assembly GCA_037952835.1 of Lithobates septentrionalis. Lineage (NCBI taxonomy): Eukaryota > Metazoa > Chordata > Amphibia > Anura > Ranidae > Lithobates > Lithobates septentrionalis. The sequence continues at coordinate 242,557 of JBBDGP010003081.1, read as the reverse complement.
TACTGTATTAAAGTCACCTCCAAAGACCACTTGCCGGGATGTAAAAAGAAATGGCTTGATCCTTGTAAAAAGGCATTTCCTGTCCCACTTTGTGTGCGGCCCATAAACATTAATTAGGTGCAGGTCCTGCCCTCCCACAAGGACGTCTAAGACCATACATCTCCCAATCTCCACCTCAATAACCCGCCGGACAGTTACCATGCCGGTTTTAAACAACACCGCCACACCGCCGTAAGGCTCGGCCGCAAGAGACCAGTAAGATGGACCATACCTCCACTCTCTCTTGGCCATATGAATATCTGCCAAGGAGGTGAGCCTAGTCTCTTGCAAAAATAAAATTTCAGCATCTAATTGGCTGAACAAAAAGAAGGCCATAGAACGAGCTCTTACTGACTTAATGCTGGCGACATTTATTGTCACCACTTTTAACGGAGGGGGAACCGCCATTTGGGTTATTGGGTGGTTTGCTTCTTAGCTCCCCTCTGCTGCTCATCACCAGAAGCCTCTCTCTTTCTTGAGGCCGCCTCAAACTCCATTTCGGAATCAGAACTTCGCTCCGAAGAAGCTCCAGATGAAGAGATATCCCAATTAGAGGACCTATACCGGTTGGAGACAGGCACTGGAGCCTGTTCTGTCCTCACCACCTGCTTCTTCCGCTTCCCAACCTTCCTTCTCTCCTCCAGGTACTGCAGGTCAGCTTCAGAGATGCCCTCATCTCTTACTTTTTTCTGTGAAGTCTTTACAGAAGACTTCTTTACAGAGGAAGAAGCAACCTTTTTAGTACCCACTACCACTGCTGGTGGGGGGGGTGCTCCCTTTGAATCAGACTTAGGAGGGGTAGACCCCTGGGGGGTAACTGACTCAGGGGGCACAGACTTGGAAGGTTCTGACACAAGAGGAGGGGATACAGTAGGCTGGGGGGAGACAGATACAGATACAGAAGGAATACTTACAGACACATGAGGGGTGGCCACAGGAACTGGAGAGGGATCCTGAGCAGGACCAGGGGAGTCAGTCACCGCAGAGGAGGATGGTACACCAGGGGCCTCACCCTCCATCCTGTCCAGCCTTGACATGTCATCAATTACCTCCTTCTCCATATTGTGCCAGGCTTCAGGACATCTGCTGTAGGGGTGGCCAAGGCGCAGGCACAGGTTGCACCTGATCATTTCGGTGCAGTCCTTAGCCATATGACCCTGACCCTGACACACTGAACATATCAAGGCTGAACAGGAGGAACTCAAATGCCCCTTTTCTCCACAGCGGTGACACAGCTTCGGCTGACCAGGGTAAAAAACAGTCATCCTATCCCTCCCTATAAAAGCTGAGGAGGGCAGGTGACGGACAACATTCCCATCCCTGGCCAACCTGACTGTTACTGACCAACCCCCAGTCCAGATGTTACGCTCATCAAGGATTTTATTGGGCTTGGTCAAAACCTCCCCATAGTTCCTTAACCAAACCTCTAGATCCCGGGCAGGGACACTCTCATTAGTGAGGATAATTGTGATTTTTTTTACTGTAGACCTCTGAGAAACTGCAACTGGGGCCAGACCTTCCCATTCAGGTCTTGACCTGCAACGAGCCTCATATCTCTCCCAGAACAGGTCAAGACCCTCTGGCCTGGTGAAGCTAACTGTATAATCCCGTGTCCCAGCTACATGTATAAAGGCATACAGATCATTTGCCCCAAAACCCATCTCTAAAATCATGTCCACCACTGCACGCCGTGCTGGAGGGATCGCACCACCTTCCCATTTCAGAATAACAACATTACGTCTGGGACCCCCAGCAGAAGCCAGAGACCCAAGACCAGATCCTGGGGTGCTCAAAGTGGTAGCCTGTAGGGGAAAACCCCGCTTGGGGGCAGAGCTACCAGGAGCAGAGCGTACCACCTGAGCAAAGGTAAGTTTTTCAGGGCCAAGGCCCCACACTGAAGTCATAGCAGTCTGTACATTACTATTATTATTCACTGCTTGAACGGAGTTGGTAGGACTGTCCACACTTGAACTGGGACCATTGTTCATCACACTGGTACTGGGATGATTTTTATCAGTCACACAAAACTTCACATTCCCATCAGGAATAATCACAGTTTCTGCTGCAATATCAGCTGTCTCCTGAAGCTGTGCTGTAGAGTCCTCAGCAGCTGTGGGGCAAACAGCTTCAGCCAAAAGGGGGTTAATAGGCTCTGCTGAATCTTGTAGTTCATCTGCAGGAATGTCATTTTTTAAAAGCAAACTTTGCTGTACTGCAGCATCAGCAGGCACAGCATTACTACAGATAGGACTAGCAGCCTGACTCTCACTGGGCACATTGTCTGTATCAGTCACAGTGTTGAATGGCACAAAAATTGTTTTATCCACAATATGGGACTTGACAGGCTTTACCTTGTCAGGCACATTGTCTGTAATGTCCTCATTATTAAATGCCAGCTGATCCCCCCGCATAGGAGACTCCATTACCTGGATGGCCCTGAGCATGCCTCCTGAGTCCTGGGAAGGCATGGGGCTGCTTACCTCTCCCTGAGGGGGCAGGGGGTCAGAACTGGGGGTCTCCTCCTCCACCTCCATCTTTGTCATCCTCGCAAATCTTTTCTCATTACAAAACTTTTCTTTAAATGGCCCATTTCTGCCTTCCATCATGGCCACAATGGTCTCCTGGTGTTCCACCCGAACCTTGGCCAGTTGGATCTCCGGATCCATGGATCCACGTTTCTGACTATGTAAGCCCTCACGTTGCCTTCTCAGGCGCTTCAGCTCCGCTCTGAGCTTGTAGAGCTTGTCTCTTTCTCTATTCAGGACCTTAATCCCGGCCACCACTCGCTCCCGGATGGCCCCGGAACCTTCATCTTCACCAGGGGCAGAGAGATCACCAACCATGGGTTGTATAGGGGCAGGTATGTTACCTGATGGCCCAGGAGATGGCTGTGAGCTTCCAGCAGGAGAGGCCCTGCTGGCCTCCATGGCTTCCCCAGAAAGGGGCCAGGAGAGCTGGGATAGATTTCCTCACCACTCCCCTCTCACACGGATCTGCAGCAGCTCCAGAGAGACAGCCTCCTCCTGACACACCTGTGCTCCAATGATGGGTGGGACACTATTCCTCCCACTGACACCAATGATGGGACACTATTCCTCTCACTGATACCAAGGATGGGGCACTATTCCTCTGACTGACACCAATGATGGGACACTTCCTTCCACTGATAGGCCACTCTGCCTCCCACTGCCATTAATTAAAAGGCACTCTTCCTCCCACTGATACCAATAATGAGACAATTCCTCTCACTGAAGGTCACTATTTCCCCCACTGACACCAATGGCACTTATCCTCCCACTGATACCAAGGTTGGGACATTTCCTCCCACTGGTAGGCCACTTTGGCTCCTAATGACACCACTTAATTGGCACTATTCCTCCCACTGATCCCAATGATGGGGCATGGCTTCTATCACTGAGACCAATAATTTAGCATTATTCCTCCTACTGACACCAGTGACAGGTTATTGTTTACTCCAATTGACGTTGGGGCATTTCTACTAGTGCTGTCCACAGTCTGGCCGCCATAATTTCTGAAGGACAGTAAACTGGCCCTTTGTTTAGAAAGACTGGAGACCTCTTGTATCAAAAAAAGAAGTGGGGATGACCAACGCTGTGGGATTATTAGTGACCTGATTCTATTGTACCTTGAAAGGCAGATGGTTTTGTACAGTTTTTAAAGGATGTGTGAATAAACATAATATTTTATCTTTTGAAGCTTGCGATAAAGTCCCACCAAACCATTTTACTGGCATTTGTAGTTGGACATTGTATAGCGGGGGGGTTGTGGTGCTGTACAGAGTCCTTTGACAGCATAACCCCCATATAAGTCTATATTTATATCAGCAGCAATAAAAAACAAAAAACAATTGAACAGTGTAGAAATCTGTGACCCACCATTATACTGGTTCCTGGTTTCTAACGATCTATCAATTTGAGGTGAACGTTAAACAAAACCTTTGTAAAAAGCAGCTGAAAATTAATAAATTTCCACTCTAAATTCAGTCATTTGGTTACCAGGAAATAATGGAAGCCCTAGACGGTAGATTATGTGGAACGTCAATTTCCATGAAATTGTTTGCAAATGTAGGTGTCCAGCTTTAGTCCCTTTTACGGCAATGCAAAATCTATAGCCAGGTGTCAAAACTTAGTATGGGGTACATGAAAATGGACACAGTATGTGTCAAGTCTGTTAAATACTTTGACGTGAATAGAGCATAAAAGTAGATCTGATGCCTGTAGGGACCAATAACATTTAGTTATATTCTGGAAAATTCAAGTAGAGATCATATTCTTTTTTTAATGAATCTGAACCATATTTATGTCATTGACTTTTGGCCACTATTTGGATGCAGGAATGTCTTGGGGTTGGGGGTGTTAGCTTTGGAGGCTGATACTTTTAAAGCAAGGTAAGTATTGGGCCAGTACTTAATATGTGATGCTAGTTTTTGGGGTTAGGCTGGCCTTAGTAAAGATTTAAGGGTTTGGCTATTTCAATTCAGGGGTTCAAGTTCAAGTGTTGGGTTAAAGTTGAACTAAATGCAAACCATTTTTTTTTTATCTTGGAAAGAGAAAGGGAGGGTTATAACCCCATCAGGTATTTTTTTTTTTTTTGGTCCTCTGTTCCATTGGGGAGATTTCCCTTCACTTCCTGTCCCATAGCCAAAACAGGAAGTAAGAGGAAATCCCTCCAATGTGAGGTAATTTTTGGTTGTCACCAGAATGCTGCTCCCAGGGCATATTTCCCTTTACGTTCGGTCCCATAGCAAAAACCGGGAAGTAAGAAGAAATCCCTCCAAAGTGAAGGAAGTCTCCTGGTTGTCACCATAACTAGTGTCCCCATTGGAAGATTTCCCTGCAATTGTTTCCTTAGTCAAGTTTGGTTAAAGTAGAACTAAAGGCAACACATTTGTTTTTATCTTGAGAAGAGTAAGGGAGGGTTATAACTCCATCAGGTATTTTTTTGTAGTCTGTGTCCCATAGCCAAAACAGGAAGTAAGAAGAAATCCCTCCAAAATGAGGGAATCTCCTGGTTGTCACCAGAACTAGTGTCCCTACTGGAAAATCTCACTTCACTTCCTGTCCAATAGCCAAAGGAGGAGGTAAGAGGAAATCCCTCAAAAGTAAGGAAATCTCTGGTTGTCACCAGAACACTGCTCCCTGGGCACTTCCTGTCCCATAGCCAAAACAGGAAGTAAGAGGAAATCCCTCCAATGTGAGGTAATTCCTGGTTGTCACCAGAACGCTTCTCCCAGGGCATATTTCCCTTCACTTCCTGTCCCATAGCCAAAAGAGGAGGTAAGAGGAAATCCCTCCAAAGTGAGGGAATCTCCTGGTTGTCACCGGAACTAGTGTCCCCATTGGAAGATTTCCATGCAATTGTTTCCTTAGTGAAGTTGGGGTTAGGGTAGAACTAAAGGCAACACATTTTTTTTTCTGGGAAAGAGGGAGGGGTTATAACCCTGTCAGGTATTTTTTTCTTTAACCTCTGTGTCCCCCATTGGGGAGATTTCCCTTCACTTCCTGTCCCAAAGCCAAAACAGAAAGGAAGAGGAAATTCCTTCCAAAGCAAGAGAATCCTTGATTATCACCAAAACTAGTGTCCCCATTGGAAGATTTTCCCTCTATTAGGGTTCATGCACATTGTGCATAAACTTCCCAGGGCAGCTGCCCCTTGTGCCCCTCCCTTGTCCCGGTTCTTAGTCATACGCTTTTATTACATGGGTTCTTTTGCATGTGAACCTAAAGCTAGACATGTTCATTTCATTCTGAATCGAAATTTGAACAAAAGTTTCCTTATTTGGAGTTTCGGATATATCCAAATTTCTGAATCACAATAGTAACCAATTTATACAAATCTAAAATAACTAAATAAAATTTTGTCCGAACTAACAAATTATCTGCATTCAAATCTACTTAGAAAACAAATGAAATTTGAAAAGATAAACATATTGCTGACTTCCTTCAAAGACTGTGTGTGTTAGAGTATAGCCATCTTCCAAAATTGGAATTTAGAAAAAAAATAGAATAAAACAGAAAAGAAAATAAAGCGATAGAGTAGAAAATAAAGGGATGAAATAGAATATAAAGGAATAGAATATTCTGAAATTCGAATGTCAAATGCCAGCTATTCTTCACAAATGGATTTGGATCAATTTGATATTTTCAATTCAAATTAGATTTGAATACTTACTGTAGAATCCACTGGACAAATTTTGAATCTGGTCGGAATGAATATAACTAAGCGAATTTCATTACAAATGCAACAAAACAAATATAGTAATAAAACAAATATAGTAATAAAACAAATATAGTAATTTAACAAATCGATCCGAAATTACATTTTTTTTTCCGTCCTGCACATGTCTGCCTAAAACACACACATGAGACCTGAAGCCAACGTGAATGGGTCATCAGACCCGTGATAGACATCAATGCCTTACAATCAATAACTGAAATACTTAGGCAGATTTGTTTTTACATAAAATTTATTATTTGGTAAACTTTTATTTAGAATTTTCTTTAGCAGGTAGAAGTACACACTGCTGCCCGTCCAGGAATACCCCGTTGAGTACACATACCCCGGCTGGGAGAATCTGGAAGGTACATACACACTACTTTTTTTTTTTTTTCCTTTTGCAGTCAGGTTTGGATTTACTATTTTAGCCTATAGGCGTAGAGGGGAAAAGAGGAGACTTTCCCTATCGTGCTACATCTTCTCTCCAGTCCTCAGTAGAATAACAGTCATATCGTAATTTCCTTAACGCAATATTCCAAAGCCAGGTTGGGGGCCAATAAAACAAGAAAATGCTCTGTGCACAAGGTGGGTGCCGATAAGTGGTGCGCCAACGGGCTCCAGTGGTGGAAATCCATCCGTGAACATGTAGTGACTGCATCCTTTATGGAGGACCCTATGACCAGTAGACCTTCACAATTGCAGCAAGAGGTCAACTTCATACAGTCAATGTAAAAAAAAAAAAAAAAAAATACCAGGACTCCGCTCACAGTCACCGGCGGTCCATCTCTTGGCACAGAAAACCGTAATGTGTACATCCCAATGATCCAGGACTAAAAAGAACGACAGATATTAATAAGGAGAAATTTTAGTTTTTTTTTTTTTTTTTGTTTTTTTTTTAATTTATCAGCTCAAGGAAGCTAAAACACAGACAGAAACCAACCGAGAACAAGACTGGAGCTAGTATAGAAAATAAAAATTGAAGTGTAATGCTTTGTGTGGAGTCTTTTTTTGAAGGAGGAGAGAAGGGGGTTAGGCGAGCATCCTAATTTCACGTGAGCTCCAGGATCACTGTCATTAATATGAGCACCAGTAAGAGTCTTGAGTAGCTGTACACGGGGATAGAACCTGGAACGAGAGGAGAGAGAAGTCAGAACACAACATGGCAAGATGGACACCAAAAAGTCACATTCATTGTAGTGCTCATATGCCAAACAAATGTCCTTATTTTTCCAGAAATCACACATTGCTTAAGGGCCCTGTAATCTATTTTTTAACTAAATTGTTTCTTAATGTGTTTTTCTGCCTCCTTGTAATGTCCTCCATGACTTTGAGAACCTCGTCTTTTCTCCCTCACTTTCATTTGGAATGAGCAGTAAAGATGGAATGCAGCCATGTGTACTGTTCTATGCACACTACACATTGCATACTCCATATAGTCCATCTCAGAAGAGAGCAAGTGAAGGTGGCTATGGTCCTACGTACGGAGGAACCATGGGGCGTGAACTTAGTCACCCTCTAACACCCTGATGTCAAAGGACCCTTCTCATGCAGGTTGTGAGGTATTGGGCACACCAGTTAGGCAGCAAAGCAGCATTGAGGTGCCAGGCACTTCAATGCTGTCTATATTCCAGCCAGTGGTGGCCGCTTATAAGGGGCGCCGCCCCCCTAATCCATACCCTTGGCCCCTAATCTCCATGCAGGGTGCCGGACGCATGGATTTCAGTGTTTTTTTTTTTTTTTAAGCACATGATTAGAGCCCGAGGCTCTAATTGGCTTCAAAAAGGGTGGGCTTGGTGTGCAGAGGACTGCGCCCCAAGACGACCCACTTGGGTGAAATTAGTGAATTACAATTTGCTAATGTCTTCCTGCTTCTCCTCCCGGTTAATCAGGAAGCAGGTCCTAAGACCCGATTGGCCGGGAGGAGAAGTGACCGCTGGGACTCGGGAGGAGATGCAGGGGGGAAGGCGCCGAAGCCGGGACCTGGATGGGGTAAGTGTGGGGCTAACAGGTGATCAAGCAAGCGAGCGAAGCGGTGATTGAGTGGGTGGGTTTGGTGTCAGGTTTGTTTGTCGCTCCCCCCCAAAAAAAATTAAGCACCAACCGCCATTGATTCCAGCACCTAGCACTGAAAGAGACTGTACTGTGGACAACCAATTGGGTAAAGGGGGGAGGGGTGTAACCCACTGACCACCAATGGGGGACTGTGGTTTAACTCACTGCCATTGACCACTAATGTGGAGGGGGACTGCCACTGACCACCACCAATGGAGGGGGTGGGGTCTTAACTTTCACTGCCACTGGCCACCAATTTGGGAGGGGGGGTCAACTTCCACTAACCACCAATGCAGAGGGTCGGGGGGGTTGACTTTCACTGCTACCGGGCAACAAAGTGGGGGGTTAACGGTCATTGCTACTGACCACCAAAGTTGGGGAGGGGGGAGTTGAATTTCACTGCCACTGACCACCAAAGTGTAAGTGTGTGTGTATGGGCGCTGGTTAACAGTATTGCCTCCAGTGCTGGGGATCATTATTGCATCCACTGATACCAATGCTGGGGGTTATAATTACTGCCACTGGCCCAATGCTGGGGGTTATTGTACTCCAACTTTAGTTTGCTTTGTGCAAAAACGAAGACCAAGTTTTCTGGAAGCTAAGGCTCGTTATAGCTCATTCATTTTGAATGGGGTGCTCAGTTGGTGCAATGCACCTCAAAGGGTGAAGATGCCCTGCTCTTGTGTGTTGGGGGCCCCACTTGAGGCCCTCTATAATTTTCAAGTTGCCCATTACTGCTCTCTAACAGATCACTACAGCAAAAGAAAAGGAGTTTGGAGAAGCTGAGAGCAACAGAAGGGACTCTTCTGAGTTAGGAATATATTCTGGAACAGAACATTCTTTTTAGTGTTGCTTTAACATGATAATTGTTATATGGAATTAAATGGTCTTTCATCTTACACCATGTGTGGTATGCCGGCCTATCACGTTCTCTCTTGGCTCCAAGCAGGTGTACACGTTTAGACTCCACACTTAGAAATTGTTTTAAATACTTCTATACCGCATGTGACCGATTCCAGCATATAATTGATGCAGCAGAATCCTCACAAATTATGTTACTGCGATGAATATTTTAATTGGTGTAATTTTCAGAAACTTTCTCACAAGTGCAATTACAGGAACAAAAAAAAAAAAAAAAGATTACCAAACTTAAGAAAAAGTGTCTCATAGAAAATGTCATATTGTACATGAAATGTCTGTTTGTACATCTGCCTGTTTAATTAAATCGGAACCCCAGGCTGACAGCTAAATACATAGCTAAACTACCTGTACACTAGTGAAAGATTTGTAGGTCTGTCCAGCCGGTCTTGTCAAGGGGTTCTTTGAGTTGTGCTTGATTAACCTCCCATCTGATGGTGCCTGTATAGTTTCGGGGCAAACACCATTTGGCAGAGCCAACAGCACCACAATAATGATCTTTTAAGTTGTCTTTTTTTTGGGGGGGGGGGGGGGGGGGGGGGGCATTTGTCCCACTGACCTTAAATGTAAGGGGCATTCTTCCCGCTGGTCATCAATGAAAGGAGAGTTCGTCTCACTGGCCGCCAATGTAAGGAGCATTCTTCCCCACTGGCCACCAAAGTAAGGTGGCATTCTTCCTCATTGGTTGCCAATGTAAGGAGCGTTCTACTCACTGGCCGCCAATGTAAGGAGCGTTCTACTCACTGGCCGCCAATGTAAGGAGCGTTCTACTCACTAGCCGCCAATGTAAGGAGCGTTCTACTCACTGGCCGCCAATGTAAGGAGCGTTCTACTCACTAGCCGCCAATGTAAGGAGCGTTCTTCCCACTAGTCACCATTGTAAGGCGCTTTCTTCCCCACTGGCCACCAATATAAAGGGGGCATTCTTCCCCACTGGCCACCAAAGTAAGGTGGCATTCTTCCCTATTGGTCGCCATTGTAAGGCGCGTTCTTCCCCACTGGCCACCAATATAAAGGGGGCATTTTTCCCCACTGGCCGCCAATGTAAGGGGCATTCTTCCCCAATGGCCGCCAATGTAAGCAGCATTCTTCCCACTGACCTCCAATGTAAAGGGCGTTCGTCCTACTAACCACCAACATGAGGGGCATTCTTCCCATTGACCACCAATGAATTTGTTTTAACAGGGTTCTCCCAAGACCTGATAATTATTTTAAGGGTTCTTCTGAGGTAAAAAGGTTGAGAATGGCTGCACTAGGTAGTTGTAATGGTAGGGACAGTTTACTAAGACATGGCAAAGCTGCATTTGGGCGTTAAGATTTGTTTTGACCTTCATCATTGGAGATTTAAGCTTCCCTTTCTCAACCTTTTCAACACAGAGGAACCCCTGCTAATATTACTATATCTACAACTTATAATACATTAGTGTGATGGTCAGTGGGAAGAATGCTCCTTACACTTGTGGGGTCATTGGGAAGAATTCCCCCCTTACAGATAACTAAAAAGATCAACGGTGTCATTGGGAACTTATCTGAGAGGCAGAAATTGCTCAAGGAACCCCTAGCAACCTCTGGAGGAACCCTAGGGGGTCTATGGAACCCTGGTTGAAAACCCCTGATTTAGGAGGATCCTCAATTGCATATTCTTTGTTTTATATTGACATCAGTTTGTGCAGATGGCTCTCTCAATAAAGAGATGGTGTGAATTTGAACAGATTTATTTGACTCCCCAGCAGCCGGAATAATAAGAGTTACATAAGAAATAAGCTGGATTGTGTGACGCGGAGGCAGCGTGTTCCCGCAATGTTTTCCTATGGATTCAGCTTAATTTACATGGCCTCCTGTCTTTGCCGCAATTTGTCTCTGGCAGCTCTCTGATCTATTTTCTGTTGCTAATAGAAACAGTCATTAATTTATTTCTGGCCTCTACAAGCGGCAGATAAAGTGGAGCCGGCTGTGATCTATTTCTGTCTCCTCCAGAGCATCATTTGCTGATTCTCCGTCTGCTTTACATGTTAAACAACTCACCGTTTGAATCTTCTGTTCCCCTCGGAATATTGGGATTTTCTACATGGAAAAACAGACAGAATGTTAGACTGAAGTTAAATCTTTACCCGCTGTCAGTCATTAAGGTAGTGACATCCATTGCCTTCCCCCTCCATGATAACATGTTCTACCTGCTGATAAAATGTACGGCTATGAGTCCTTTCTGCATTGTATATGATTAAACCACAAACCAAGTCCAGCCGATATTCAAGGGATGGGCGGACTGAATTATCCCGCCGCTGTGTTATTTTTTTCAGCAGCAGGCTCTGACCAATGTCCCCGGATCTGCCTCCTGCTGCTTCCATTAGGGAATCACACCTCCCTTCAGCTGTAGTTTTCCTTTTTATAAAATGAACGATGGGAGAATTGAAGGTCTGGAGTAGCCCCCCTAATAATGGTTGCTGTAGGCAGGCGGAGCTGGGAACTGGGATGTAGGTGGCTTCTCAACTGATTTATGGTATGAGGCCTTGGGGGATTTAGGTCTCATGCACACAGGGCGTTACAAAAATGGCTGTTAGAGGCATTTGACTTTTTTCCTGCCCAAATGCTCCTTTCCTGAACCCCCAAATGATGGATTAAAAAAAAAAAAACACCCAACGCGCCTAAATGAATTAGCAAAATGTGGCTTTAGGGGCATATTTTTATGCTGCGTTTTGCTCCCCTAGAGCAAAGGCATCCAGGGGAGGAAAACAAAAAAACATCCAGTGTGCATGAGGCCTTAAAATGACAGCATTTACTGAACATTTAAATATCATATTAGGATGGATGGTGAAAGCCCAACTCTGGGAAACTCAAAAATGATCACTTGCAGTGGGGCTGCACCTGCACTGCCAGGGTTAATTGCTCGTTTGGGTCTAGGGGGGCATAGAAAAGATCTACTTATCCGATTCTCCATGCTGCTAGGCTTCTCCCTCATGCTCCACTGGTCTAAGATCCTGACATTATCATCTTCAAATCAGGGACCCCTGCATTGGTCATGATGATGCCAAGGAACTGTCCACTGCCTGAGAGCCACCTGCTAGGGGAGTTGAGGTAACTTAAGTAGAGAAGTTAACTCTTGCAGTTCGGGTGCAGCCCCAGCTTAATCGAACAAGCTGATGTTAGAAGCTGATTGTCTACCATGCAGAGCTGCACCAGATTCTGATCCAGCTCCAGCTTTAGTTAATCTCCCCCAATGTCACTTTGTTCACCAAGGCAAATTAAATGTGTATGCATAAGCCATGAACCCCACCCAACCCATCGTCCAGCATGCGACTCCCACTCTGCAGCATCCCCTCCTGTCTATGTTCTGCCTTCAAACTATGTTGAAGCCTAGGATGATGACATCATGGCTACACTCACATAACACCGATTGGGTTGCTCAGGCCCAAGTACTGACACACAAGGGAAGTCACATGCTTCTTCATACCCAGAAAGCCCTGCTCTGAGTTTGGAGCAGCGGTGAATGGAGCTTGGATGGGTAAGGTTACATGTGTGGGGGAGAAAGCGGTAAAGTTACAATGTGTACTTAAATCTTCCTTGTGTAGTGCTTGCCCAACCTATTGAGTGATTCCAACAGACTTTTATGGGTTGGCCTTCTGAGCATCTCCTGGGAGGGTGGGGTACTTTAGACTAGGAAATGAGGGGGGCTGGGTGCAGAAAAGTCCACTTTGTCTAAGAATGCACTTGGCCTTTGACTACCTCTTTACGTAGTAGACGCAGCATACAACCTTTAAGGTGAACGCCATCAGATTAGCTTTGGTGTTGTGGGGTTCAGTTCCCATCTACATGGAGTTCATATGTTAGAGCTCTTTCCAGGTGATTCGGTCCTCCCACAATGATAAGCCAATCAGTTTTGCCCCTATATGTGCATTTGACTACCTCTTATGTAGATGTAGCATACAACCTTTAAGATGACAGCCAACAGACTAGCTTTGTGCACGTGGTGGAAATTGAATCAAGGACCCCAAGACAACAAAGCTAATCTGTTGGCTATCATCTTAACGGTTGTATGCTACATCTATGTCAAAGGTATTCAAAGGCACACGTTGGCACCAAAACTGATTGGCTTACCATCGTGGAAGGAAACCTGAACACCTGGAAAGAGCTCTAACATATTAACTTCTTGTAGATTGTGTATGTGGTGGCACTGAGTCAGGGAAAACAATCTACGTGGAGTCAATATGTTAGTTGGCTCTCTTTCCAGATGTTCAGGTTTCCTCCCACAATGGTAAGTCAATCAGCTTTGACCCCAATTTGTGATTGTGGTGGGACCATTAGAATGCAACCTTACTAGTCCCAACACGCTGCTGTATGTTGAAGAAATACTTTAAAAACGTATGTGTATTCGAAGTGTAAGGGCTGCAGATAGGCCATATCAACTTCCCTCTGGCATTAGCTCCCAGCTAGCAGAACATTCAATTGGTTTTCCAGCTCTATTGATGCAACATTGTTAATAATTGGAATGCTATCTCTCCCCTGCTGAAAACCATGCTATATTTTATCATTTAACTCCTGGAACAGCCTTGTGCCAGCACAGCACTCAGACCCCCCAGCTTACCTTGGCCGATTATTTATAGGTTTGATGTTTGACTTGCAAGTTATGCTTCTCTCCCTTCAGAAATGACCTGTCTATAGTGATATATTGTAAGACTGACACGATACTTGTGAGAGATTTATCTGGTATTCAGTGTAGCACAGAGCGTCCCTGTATACAGACTGTCATTGCCACTCATAATTAGAAAACCCAGGACATGGTCAGTGACCCTTCAGAAAACTTGGGAAAGTTAAAACTTGCATAAGATGTCTATATGCGCAGGTCTACAGGTGTCTTCTGACCAGACTTTTCCTTGGTCAAGGAGATGGCTGAACTTGTATCAAGTAGGGTATCTTTAGTCAGGAGACACCTATACAGTGCCTTGAAAAAGTATTCACACCCCTTGAAATTTTCCACATTTTGTTATGCTACAAACAAAAACGTAAATTTATTTTATTGGGATTTTATGTGATAGACCAACACAAAGTGGCACATAATTGTGAAGTGGAAGGAAAATGATAAATGGTTTACAACATTTTTTACAAATAAATATGTGAAAAGTGTGGGGGGCATTTGTATGGCGCCCCCCTGAGTCAATACTTTGTAGAACCCTCTTTCTCTACAAGTCTTTTTGGGGATGTCTCTACCAGCTTTGCACATCTAGAGAGGGACATTTTTGCCCATTCTTCTCTGCAAAATATCTCAAGCTCTGTCAGAGTCTTGCCACAGATTCTCAACTGGATTTAGGTCTGGACTGTGACATTCTAACACATGAATATACTTTGATCTAAACCATTCCATTGTAGCTCTGGCTGTATGTTTCGGGTCGTTGTCCTGCTGGAAGGTGAACCTCCGCCCCAGTCTCAAGTCTTTTGTAGACTCTAAGAGGTTTTCTTCTAAGATTGTCCTGTATTTGGCTCCACCCATCAACTCTGACCAGCTTCCCTGTCCCTGCTGAAGAAAAGCATCCCCACACCATGATGTTGCCTCCACCATGTTTCACGGTGGCGATGGTGTGTTCAGGAGGATGTGCAGTGTTAGTTTTCCGCCACACATTGAGTTTTACTTTTAGGCCATAAAGTGGAATTTTGGTCTCATCTGACCAGATCACCTTCTTCCACATGTTTGCTGTGTCCTCCACATGGCTTCTCACAAACTACAAACAGGACTTCCTATGACTTTCTTTCACCAATGTCTTTCTTCTTGTCACTCTTCCATAAAGGGCAGATTTGTGGAGAACACGACTAATAGTTGTCCTGTGGACAGATTCTCCCACCTGAGCTGTGGATCTCTGCAGCTCCTCCAGAGTTACCATGGACCTCTTGGCTCTTCTCTGATGAACGCTCTCCTTGCCCGGCCTGTCAGTTTAGGTGGACGGCCATGTCTTGGTTTGAAGTTGTGCCATACTCTTTCCATTTTCCGATGATGGATTGAACAGAGCTCCATGAGATGTTCAAAGCTTGAGATATTTTTTTATAATCTAACCCTGCTTTATACTTCTCCACAACTTTATCCCTGACCTGTCTGGTGTGTTCCTTGGCCTTTGTGATGCTGTTTGTTCGCTAAGGTTCTCCAACAAACCCCTGAAGGCTTCACAGAACAACTGTATTTATACTGAGATTAAATTACACAAAGGTGGACTTTATTTACTAATTAGGTGACTTCTGAAGGCAATTGGTTCCACTAGATTTTAGTTAGGGGTATCAGCGTAAAGGGGGCTGAATACAAATGCATGCCACACTTCACATATTTGTAAAAAATGTTGAAAACCATTAATTTTCTTTCCACTTCACAATTATGTGCCACTTTGTGTTGGTCTATCAAATAAAATCAGTTCACGTTTTTGGTTGTAACATGACAATATTTGGAAAATTTCAAGTGGTAGGAATCATTTTTCAAGGCACTGTAGATCCGAGCCCAAAGATTCCTCACTCTATGCAAGTTCAACCATCTCCTTGACCAAGGAAAAGTCTGAGACACCTGTAGACCTGAGCCCAGACTTTTCCTTGGTCAAGTTGATGGTTGAACTTGTATAGAGAAAGGTATTTTGGTCAGAAGACACCTATAGATTTGAGCCCCAAAGATACCCTACTCTATACAAGTTCAACCATCTCCTTGACAATGGAAAAGTCTGAGACACCTGTAGACCCGAGCCCAGACTCTTCCTTGGTCAACGAGTTGGGCATCTTTGGGCTTAGGTCTACAGTTGTCTTCTTGCCAGACTTTTTGTTGGTCAAGGAGGTGGTTAAACTTGTACAGCGTAGGGTATCTATGGTCAGAAGACACCCACATAACCAAGCCCAAAGATACCCTACTCTATACAAGTTTGACCATCTTCTTGACACTCAAGTGTAAAAGGTGTTGTGGCAAACCACATCACATGAAGCTTGTCAAAAACCAGGACCAGGAGCTTCTTTTGGGCGACAAGCTTCTCGCAAAGTGATTTGCCACGATTGCAGCGTGATTTATGACGGCGGAACCTCGCAGCATTTTTAGGTGCTATTAAAAATGAAAGGCATCTGAAATTCGCGTTGTGCGATTTGTCATTTTAGCAGAGCGCTTTGAAACCGATTCAAAGTGTCCAGGTGTGAACGCAACATTAGACATCATGCACAAGCTTGAAAAAAATCCATTAGCACACTTCTATGAGAATTAGTAAATCACAGACATAGACATAAGACATTCACATGTCTTAGAGAAAAAAAAAAAAAGGTTTCCACTTACCAAATACTATTAATCTGGTATGTGTGTCTGTAGAACCCAGCGGATTCTGAGCTGTGCAGCGGTACATAGAGCCATTTAGTTCTGGCGGGACCCGTTCCAGGAGCAGCTCCTTCCCATCATGCTCTGAGCTCCCATCCAGCAGTCTCCCGCCGACCCTCGTCCATGTAAAGAGGGGCTCAGGAAAGACTTCATTCTGCACATAACAATGGAGGGGGGAGGGGGGAACCTGGGTCATTGTTTGCTTAAAGAGTAACTCCACTTTTTTTTTTAAGACCACCCCCCCCCCCCTTACTGTGATTTATGTACATTGCAGTGGTTGAAACAAACTTTGTTGCAGATTCCTACCTTTTGTTATTCTGAAGTAGCTATTTTTTTCTTGAGTAAATGTGAATGTAAGCGATTTAATAATTATCAATCAGCTGCTGCACTTGCAGGGCTTGAAAGAGTAAAGTGGCAGGGTCTGCGTCCTTGAAGTGATTTTCCCTTTGGGGAGTATCTCACCAAAAATTACGTTGTTGCAGTGGATGCCCAAAACCTGACTTGTATCTTAGTGCAGACTTCTGGGAAAATCATTGAGCCAATCACACAAGCAGGAAATTACATTTCGGGGGGGGGGGGGGGGAGAGAGACACTCTGTTCACCATCTGTGTACAGAGCGCCTTCAGGTGGCCATATTGCATTTTACAGAGAATTACAGCGACTGCAGATTGAAATAGAGATGTTTTTTTAAAACATTCAATTACAATATGACTAATTACAATATGACTCGGCACCCAAGCTGAGCCACACCTCCACCTCTCTCCCTATTGGCTCACTGACTTTGATTGACAGCAGCGGGAGCCCTGGACAGCCGGGTCTCTCGTGTAACATGGATTGAGATGGGGCTCAGGTAAGTATTAGGAGGGCTGAGGGGGGGGCTGCTGCACAAAATGGGGTTGATTTACAAAAAAAACAACAACTGGAGAGTGCAAAATCTGGTGCAGACCTTATGGGAGCCAATCAGCTTCCAACGTCAGCTTCTTCAATTAAACTCTGACAAAAAAAAAACAGAAGCCGATTGGTTGCTGCACCATATTTTAAACTCTCCAGGATTTGAATCAACACCCCCCCCCCATCCCATCCAAACCCCCGGGTTTTCTGAAAGCAGATACCCTAGAGAATAAAATAGTGGTAGTTCCAAATTTTTTATGTCATGTGATATATTAGCGCAACGATTTAGGAAATGCAAATTTTCAGTAAAAAGTACACTAAGGTTTTAGGGCACACTCTATTATCCAATTTTTTGGGTAAAATATAAGAGATGAGGTTGCACCGAGTAAATAGATACCAATCACGTCACACTCTTAAAATTGCATGGATCTGTGAACCGGCAACAAACTTCAGGTGGCGCTAAGTTTGGCATTAACCAGAAACAATGGTCCTAGGATTACAGACTTCGCTCCGATGTGCGTGAAAATATGTGTAGCACAATCAAGGTTTTTCCTACCTAGGCACCCCCAAGGCGTCTATTTACATTCATATATGCATGTATGTGGGGGGTGGACCCGAGCACAACCCGTTGCGGGTGGACCAGAGTGCGCCACATTGCAGATGGACCCCAGCGCCCAGTTGTGGGTGGACCCGAGCGCGCCCAGTTGCGGGTGGACCCGAGCGCGCCCAGTTGCGGGTGGACACGAGCACGCCCAGTTGTGGCTGGACACGAGCACGCCCAGTTGTGGGTGCATCCGAGCGCGCCCCGTTTTCGGTGGACACGAGCGCGCCCCCTTCTGGGTGGACCCGAGCATGCCCCATTGCGTGTGGACCTGAGAGCGCCGTGTTGTGGGTTGACCCGAGCGCGCCCAGTTGCGGGTGAACACGAGCACGCACAGTTGGGGGTGGATCCGAGCATGCCCCTTCTGGGTGGACACGAGCGCGCCCCCTTCTGGGTGGACCCCAGCATGACCCGTGGCGGGTGGACCCGAGCGCGCACAGTTGCGGGTGGACACGGGCACGCCCCTTCTGGGTGGACCTGAGCGTGCCCCCTTCTGGGTGGACCCGAGCATGCCCCATTGTGGGTGGACCGAAGAGCGGCGCGTTCTGGGTGGACCCCAGCACGCCCCGTTATGGGTGGACCCGAGCACGCCCCATTCTGGGTGGACCTAAGCGCGTCCCGTTCTGGGTGACCCGAGCGCGCCCCGTTCTGGGTGACCCGAGCGCGCCCCGTTCTGGGTGACCCGAGCGCGCCCCGTTCTGGGTGACCCGAGCGCGCCCCGTTCTGGGTGACCCGAGCGCACCCCGTTCTGGGTGACCCGAGCGCACCCCGTTCTGGGTGACCCGAGCGCGCCCCGTTCTAGGTGGACCCGCGCATGCACCGTTGCGGGTGGACCTGAGAGCGCCGTGTTGTGGGTGGACCCGAGCACGCCCCAATCTAGGTGGTCCCAAGCGTGCCTTCTTCTAGGTGGTTCTGAGTCTGCCTTACCAAGAGTCTTGCACCCCAGGTAGGCAGGAAAGGTCCTTCTTCTTTGGGAGAGGACCATATGACACACCCTAGTGCACTTTTTTTGGTACACCTTGGTGTTTTGGTTTTGCGCACTGTGAAATAAAGAGTGGGCAGTAATACTTTGAATAATTCCAGAGATGCTTACCTGAAAGCCTTGCACTACCATGCGCACCGTGTCCCCCACACGAGCTCTGGTTGGCGTCATCGTTATTTTGGGCCCTCTCGGAGCAGCTGCAAAACAAACAAACAGAGAGACCTTATTAGGCACCACTTTACGTACCGGAGGGGCCGAGGGCCTGAGCAGGCCAGAGAGACGCAAACGAGGACATCTCGGGGAAATCTGTCCAATGATGCCACCGAGTAATAAAGATTCAATTGTGCAAAACAGCTGGCCATTATTTTATGATTAGAGACGCCAAGCACTTATCTTGGCTATTTGTTCCACTTTGGTGTCCTCTTATTATTTACCATGCGGCTGAATGTTTTCCTCGGCGTGCGCACATCATTAAAGCTCAGACTGTGATATGCAAAATACCGCGCACACGGGAAGAATGAAATATCGCCTCCTTGACAATTCCACTTTCAGAAGACTTTGTGTTTCTCGCCTAATTGGCCCCAATTAACTGTCCCGGGTATCAGGACACGATCAAGGTCACGACACGTGTTTGACTCCCTCGTATGTGTGCACAAGCCGATGCCGGGAATGGCTCTTCCACCGGAGGGACGGAAACTAAACCTCAAAGTACCCCAGACGGCCGTTTACTGCAGCTGGCGCGTTCCCCCGCGTCCTGCGCGCCGAGTGCCTCCGCCGACCACCAGGTTTTTATAGACTAACCATTATGACTCAAGTTTAATGAACACCATAAGACGAGGCAGAATTAAATGTTACATCTCTGGTGATTATAGACATTTGTGTTCTCCAATAATAGTCTTATTTTAATCTCTCTATGGACTCCGGATACACTGACAACCGACGGCATGGAGTCTGACTCACCGAGCAGGACGCCCGCATTCCATCGCTCTTCATTAATTGAAGACCAATGAATATCTTTTTTTTTTTTGTAGTTTGGTTAGAGTGCAGAAGGATCTTCGTAACGATTTTAACCCAAATCATTGTCCCACCGGGGAGGGGATTTTTACTTGGATGTTGTGTGGGGCCTAGCTTCCTATGGTGATCTCAGTTCTGCCTTGCTGGACTACAGAGCACATCCAGTCATTGCCTGGCTTTTTATGGTGACCCTAGATCTGCTTTACTGGACTACAAAGCACATCCAGTGAGCAGCTTCCTATAGTGATCTCAGTTCTGCCCTGCTGGACTTCAGAGCACACCCACTGAGCACCTAGCTTCCTATGGTGATCTGAAGTCCAGCAGGGCAGAACTAAGAGCACACCCACTGAGCACCTAGCTTCCTATGGTGATCTCGGTTCTGCCCTGTTGGACTTCAGACCACATCCACTGAGCAGCTAGCTTCCTATGGTGATCTTAGTTCTGCCCTGCTGGACTATGCACATACCTCCCAACAGTCCCGGATTGGGCGGGACTTTCCCGCTTTGACACCTCTGTCCCGCTATCCCGCCATACAGGTGATTTGTCCCGCATAATGCTGTTGACTACAAGCTAATTTTTCTCTCAATAGGACCTGCAGCAGTGTGTACATCCAGTACAGCCAGGGATTGCCTAACAAGTCAGCTGGATGTGCACTGTGCAGCCCCAATGAGAGACTTCACCTGTCAAAAAGAGAGTGTGATGTCGGGTAGGGGCGGGACTGCTATCCAGACCCGCCCCTCTGTCAAACCAGTGCATAGCGAAAGAGCCGGTGACACAACACCGGCATTCATAGATTGCTGGCCAGGATCAGCTATCTATTCCTCTCCCCCAGAGTTTTTTCAGCCTCCATTAGCCCTGCACTCACAGGCAGCTCCCCACTTTCACCTAAATACATAAGCCTGACTTCTGCAGTTGAAAGTGAAAGTAACAGCTCGGCTCGGCTCCTTCAACAGGCTCTCTGCTCTGCAGTCTGCACTAAAGTCGGGACAAGTGAAAGTCTGACTGCAGCGTGTGTGAGGAGGGAGGAGGGAGGAGGGAGGAGGGAGGAGGGGGGAGGGGGGTGAGCTGCCCCCTAATCACTATCTCCTTCCTGCTCCAGGAGTCGAAGATACCCAGTGCACTGAAAGGAGAAGGAAGCTGTGGCTGCACTGGATAGAAGACATCTACAGAGAGGTGCTACTTTTACAAAAGTGTGTGTTATGTGTGTGGTGTGTGTTGTATGTGTGTGTGGTGTGGTGTGTGTGTGGTGTGGTGTGTGTTTGGTGTGGTGTGTGTTATATCTGTGTGTGTGTGTGGTGTGTGTTGTATGTGTGTGTGTGTTGTGTGTGTGTGGTGTTGTGTGTGTTATGTGTGTGGTGTGTGTTATATGTGTGTGTGGTGTGTGTTATATGTGTGTGTGGTGTGGTGTGTGTTGTATGTGTGTGTGTGTTATGTGTGTGGTGTGTGTGGTGTGGTGTGTGTTATATCTGTGTGTGTGTGTGGTGCGTGTGTTATGTATGTGTGTGTGTGGTGTGGTGTGTGTTGTATGTGTGTGTGTGTGTTATGTATGTGTGTGTGTTATGTGTGTGTCGTGTGGTGTGTGTTATGTGTGTGTGTGGTGTGGTGTGTGTTATATCTGTGTGTGTGTGGTGTGGTGTGTGTTGTATGTGTGTGTGTGTGTTATGTATGTGTGTGTGTTATGTGTGTGTGGTGTGGTGTGTGTTATATCTGTGTGGGTGTGGTGTGGTGTGTGTTATATATATGTGTGTGTGTGTGTAGGGAGGGGGGTTTCAGATGTTATAGTTGAGGAGAAGGGCAATAGTGACATGTGGATGGATGACTGCACTCTGTACCTAGCGCTCTTGAACCCTTGCACTCTGTACGTAACGCACTCCAGAACCATGCACTGTGCCTGCACTCTGTACATAACACATGTCAATACCCTGCACTCTATATGTAACTCCAGAACCCTGCACCTTGTGCATAACACACTCCAGAACCATGCACTCTGTATCTAGCCCTATCCTGAACCCTGCACTCTGTACATAATGCACTCCTGAATCCTTCCACACTTTGTGTAATGCACACTTCCATAGTTTATGCAAAATCATTTGTAATGGAAGCTTTTTATTCCTATTTTTTGAAATGACTGTGCTGGGGTTTTTGTATGCATTAGTGAGAATCTTTCTTTTTGCCGCAGTGCACATAGCGCGCGTTCAGTCACCTCCTCCCATAAGTGTCCCTCTTTCTGAAGTTCAAAAGTTGGGAGGTATGCTACATATCTCATCCAGCAAGCACCTATCTGGACTACAGAGCTCATACACTGAGCACCTAGCTTCTTATGGTGATCTCAGTTCTGCCTCGCTGGACTTCAGAGCACACCCACTGAGCACCTAGCTTCTTATGGTGATCTCAGTTCTGCCTTGTTGGACTATGGAGCACATCCACCGAGCACCTATCTAGACTACACAGCACAACCAGTGAATGTCTAGCTTCCTATGGCGATCCTAGTTCTGCTTTGCTGGACTACAGAGCACATCATGTCATCGCCTAGCTTCCTATGGTGATCTTGGTTCTGCCTTGCTGGACTACAGAGCACATCCACTGAGCACCTATCTGGACTACAGAGATCATCCACTGAGTACCTAGCTTCTTTATGGTGATCCCAGTTCTGCCTTGCCGGACTACAGAGCACAGCCAGTCATCGCCTAGTTTGCTATGGTGATCTTGGCCCTGCCTTGCTGGACTACAGAGCACAATCCACCGAGCACCTGTCTGGACTAGAGAGCACATCCTGTGAGCGCCTAGCTTCCTATGGTGATCCCCAGGGCTGCTGTTAGAAATCCCGGGGGCCCCCGTACAGCCTACCCGAGGATCTGAGGGATTGACAGCTTTGCTTGCTTTTTCCAGCCCTTGGGGCTCTATTCCTCCCAATGACATCAATGATGAGGACACAATTCTTCCCAATTACACCAACAATGGGGCACAATTCTTCCCAATGACACCAACGATGGGGGCACAGTTCCTCCCAATGACATCAATGATGAGGACACAATTCTTCCCAATGACACCAACAATGGGGCACAATTCTTCCCAATGACACCAACGATGGGGGCACAGTTCCTCCCAATGACATCAATGATGAGGACACAATTCTTCCCAATGACACCAACGATGGGGGCACAGTTCCTCCCAATGACATCAATGATGAGGACACAATTCTTCCCAATGACACCAACGATGGGGGCACAGTTCCTCCCAATGACATCAATGATGAGGACACAATTCTTCCCAATGACACCAACGATGGGGGCACAGTTCCTCCCAATGACACCAACGATGGGGGCACAGTTCCTCCCAATGACACCAACGATGGGGCACAGTTCCTCCCAATGACACCAACGATGGGGCACAGTTCCTCCCAATGACATCAATGATGGGGGCACAATTCTTCCCAATGACACCAACGATGGGGGCACAGTTACTACAATGACACCAACGATGGGGGCACAGTTCCTCCCAATGACATCAATGATGGGGCACAATTCTTCCCAATGACACCAACGATGGGGGCACAGTTCCTCCCAATGACATCAATGATGGGGACACAATTCTTCCCAATGACACCAACAATGGGCTACAATTCCTCCCAATGACACCAACAATGGGCTACAATTCCTCCCAATGACACCAACAATGGGGCACAATCTATGCCAATGACACCAAAGATGGGGCACAAATATGACCACAGAAACAAACGATGGGGTGTTATTTTTCCCACTGACGTCTGGACCTTTTCTATTCCCAATAGCCACATTCAGGCCTCACTAAAGTCTGAAGGACAGTAGACTGGCCCTTTATTTAGAACGTTTGGAGACCCCTGCCATAGATGATTCCTTTATGACCCAAGACTATACTAAATGACAGGATCGGCCACACCTCTCTCGTAGAGGGGATGATGGGCTTAATCGCATTGCCAGCAGGTGGGAAATGTCCCCGGTGTCATCAAAAATGCCCCACGACACTCTTCATTGGCTTCTAACACATCCTTCACACTCCAATCAATGATGGTAACAAATGCTCCTTTGCTTTTGTCGAGACACTTCTATAGCTCATGGGTGGCTTGAGGAAAGCAGACTTTGTTGTTTTTACATGTTAAGCACTAATTACGCACTTCTTCTGCTGTGCCTGGGGCGAGCCGCCGGCCCGCTGGACTAATGCGTTACATTGATGAGAAGTAAACTCCTCCTGAGTAACCAGAATGATAGCACAGAGGACAATAAAAGCTGACTTAGAACCATCAGGAACACCTGCGGGGTCATTGCTCCGGTAATTATTACAATATTGCTCTAGCCAGCTTTAAATATTAATATGACAATGCTGGTTTAACCTCTGAGACCGGCAATAAATCCTGCAAATTACCCGAGAGACCAGATGAATGTATGAACCGCCGTCTGCCGTACCATTCAGGAACATGCAGAGCCAAGCTGACCGCACAGGAACAGATGCAACGTCTGTTCCATACGTCCCGTACATTCAGGGGCCCAATCACACGGAGCCCTGCCGCAACACATGGCAAGGAGTCAGTGGAAGGAATAGTGCCCCATTATTGGTATCAGTGGGAGGAATAGTGCCCCATCATTGGTGTCAGCGGGAGGAATAGTGTCCCATCATTGGTGTCAGCGGGAGGAATAGTGCCCCATCATTGGTGTCAGTGGGAGGAATAGTGTCCCATCATTGGTGTCAGTGGGAGGAATAGTGTCCCATCATTTGTAGGAATAGTGCCCCATCATTGCTATCAGTGGAAGGAATAGTGTCCCATCATTGGTGTCAGTGGGAGGAATAGTGCCCCATCATTGGTGTCAGTGGGAGGAATAGTGTCCCATCATTGGTGTCAGTGGGAGGAATAGTGCCCCATCATTGGTGTCAGTGGGAGGAATAGTGTCCCATCATTGGTGTCAGTGGGAGGAATAGTGTCCCATCATTGGTGTCAGTGGGAGGAATAGTGTCCCATCATTGGTGTCAGTGGAAGGAATAGTGTCCCATCATTGGTGTCAGTGGAAGGAATAGTGTCCCATCATTGGTGTCAGTGGTAGGAATAGTGGCCCATCATTGGTGTCAGTGAGAGGAATAGTGCCCCATTAGTGTCAGTGGGAGGAATAGTTACCCATCATTGGTGTCAGTGGACGGAATAGTGGCCCATCATTGGTGTCAGTGAGAGGAATAGTGGCCCATCATTGGTGTCAGTGGGAGGAATAGTGCTCCATCATTGGTGTCAGTGGGAGGAATAGTGCCCCATCATTAGTGTCAGTGGGAGGAATAGTGCCCCATCATTAGTGTCAGTGGGAGGAATAGTGCTCCATTGTCTACATCAGTGGGAGAACTTCCCAAGGGGCGGATAAAGTCATGCAAAGGGCTGCATCTGGCCCACGGGCCGCAGTTTGTGAGGTCTAGATTTATTAGACTATTTACAGAGACTCAGTTCTGTATAGGTTTGGTTCTGAGTCCAATTTCTGTTTTCTCATCGGTAGCCATGCTCTTTTGAATTCTTGCTTATATCTCAATAAAAGGAATAAGTAACATTGTGATTTACATACAGTCTGGGGAAGTGACATGGCACACCAGTTGGCCATCGCTGGAAGCCGACGGTTAGATGTGCAGCTAAATTACTGGACCTATGAAAAGCGATCCATGTTCAGTTCATGTCTGACAGACGTTGAGGGGGGCAGTATGATGCCTCACCGCTGACTGTTTTAGCCCCGAAAATGCCGAACCAACATGCCACAACCATGAGCATGCAAAGGGTGCTACCTAACTGGTGCGAATGTGACATTGCTTCAGCTGCAACGGTATTTACAGGAGGAGGACGGAGACCCCAATGTCAAAAGTGATATCACACTTGATGGGAAGTCCAGGTGTTTATTAAGAGTGACACATATACAGATCAACCCCACGCGTTTCGGGAGAATACGCCTCCTCCTTCTTCAAGGCTTATGGCAGCAGATGTCAGTATACCTCTTCACCAGTATACCAACATCTGCTGTTATAAGCCTTGAAGAAGGAGGAGGCGTATTCTCCCGAAACACGTTGGCTTGATTTGTATATGTGTCACCCTCAATAAGTAACTGTTAACCATTTGAAGACCAGGCCTTTTTGTTCAAAAGTTTAAAATAGTATTTTACATACATGGCGCTTAAAGTTTCTTCTCTTTTTTTTTTTACAGGTTACCTGTTTAGAGTTACAGAGAGTGCACAAATTATTGCTCTCGCTCGAACGATTGCAGGGATACCTCGCATGTGTATATATATATATATATAATATATGTGCATGTAGCACCCTGAGGTTTAGGCGGGGTTGCTCCTAAATTTACCTGCCTGGTGTAGTTGCCTTGGCCAATTGTTAGGGATCAATTGAGTTCACCCCAAGTCTGGAATTGCTGCTCTTCCCTCTTCTGCTGCTAGGTGGCCGGGTACCTGGGGGCATTAGATAAGACAAGGGCAAAGCAAGGACAGATTAGGAATGAATAGGGTGTCTCAGCCAATGGGCAGGGGTTTTCTTAAATCACTTGGCCTGCTGGGAGAACCTATATATTTGGGTGGAGTCAGGTGATCGGGGTTCTGTGCCACCTGGACGTGTGTTGTACTGCCCCGGGATGCTAGGCCGGAGACGGGGCCTATCCCGGGCACATCTGGCTGCCAGGCTGTCTGAGGGCCTATCCAGAAGTAAGAGAGCAGAGCAGGGTTGGGACTGCGGATTGCAGTTCAACCAGAAGTGACGGTTCTGTTGGCCGGAGAACCTGCCGTGGTCGGAGGTAGAGGGGAAGCTGTCGCCAGTAAGGGACCAACCACCTTATTACCAGGGATCACAGTGAGTAGCTGAGGCAAGTACCGGAGCAGTATTCTCACCAGCCGGGGACGGTGAAGACTCGGGAAACTTCAACAGGTGCTAAGCCAGGGACGCAGCCAGTGGAAGTGACGCTTGAGGAGTATCTGGAGTGCCAAGCCAGGGACCGAGCAATGAAGCGGGGGTGACGCTTAAGGAAGATACTAAAGTAAGAAGATTAGAGGAGTTCACAGGATTCAGTGAATCAGCAAGTCTAGTAAGAGAGCCTGAGAGCTCAATGGCCTGAGAGTCTACAAGAAGTGATTGTATAAAAGTAAAGAAGTTTGTTATAATTTGTGGTAGGTACTGTTCTAAGACTGTTGCCATAGGAGACAACGCTCCTACACATGCACATGTGGTGTCGTCTTGCTGGATGCCTTTCCCTGCATGGCTGTCTACCTGTTAAAGTCTCGGTGTCTGTTAATTGACATTGCAACTTCCTAAGGGTGTCCTGGCCCTAACCCTCTCTCCCGCTGTTCAGTTCAAGAGAAAATAAATCTCTTTGCATTCAAGAAGTGTCTGACGCTGCAAAAGATCTGGGACTAGAGCCCATAGCAGTGGTCACCAACCTTTTTGCAGGGGGGGGGGGGGGCGGCATGCCGGTGGTAAGCAATTTTTCGCGGGCAAAGGCTGGTGTTGGCATTTCAATCATCATGGCACCATGGTTGATATGGTATCAGGGTGATCGAAGCGCATTGTTTCTATTGTTACAGTCTAATATATAATGAAGTGGTTCAACTCACCATAATGCAGAATCAGTGGGAGCCCTGGGCGTCTCACTTGCCACATCTCCTGCCACCAGATGCAGAGTGTCACTTTCCACCGTCGCCTGTTACCAGATGCAGCTTTTTAACTTGTCACCGTCACCTGCCACTAGATGTGGATTGTCACTTGCCACATCACTTGCCACCATTAGCAGATTGTCACTTGCCACATCACCTGCCACCTGATGCGGATTGTCACTTGCCACGTCACTTGCCACCATTTGCAGACTGTCACTTGCCACCATTAGCCGATTGCCACTTGCCACGTCACCTGCTACTAGATGTGGGTTGTCACTTGCCAACTGATGTGAATTGTCATTTGCCATGCCAGCCAGTGCCACCAAATGTCCATTGTCGCTGCATTGGTGGCAGGCTGGCAGCATTGGTCCATTTAGTGAGGGCAGGAGAGCGGAGATGTGGGGCGGGCAGTGAGAGATGATGTAATCTCTCTGCTCCCCGCCGCACCTCCGACATTGAAGAGGCCCGCGCTGTGAGGGCGGAAGAGTGCTGATGTGTGGCAGGCAGTGAGAGATGATGTCATCTCTCTGCTCCCAGCCGTACATTGCTCCCACATTGAAGTGACCCAGCCGTGAGGGCGGAAGAGTGGTGACGTGGAGCGGGCGGAGAGAGATGATGTAATCTCCGCTCGTCCGCCCGCCCGTCTCTCTCCTCCACCTCTAATGAAGCCCGTCCGCCGTAGCTGCGACCCGCTGGTTAGGCAGGGACCCTGCGGCAAGAGATTCGGGGCTACAGCCTCAATAGCCACCCTCTGGCGACGCCTATGCTTGCAACCCACTCTATACAGAAGGATGTCAGCTGTTCCTGGCTCTGGAGGTTCTCATTAGACTAAAGGAGGCCTGGGGCCTTGCTACATAGAGTGTATGAGCATCATGGGAAATGTAGTACCAAAACATCTGGGGTGCCGAGGTTCGCCATCACTGCTCTAGGGGAACTTGGAAGGAGGGAGAGGGCCAGGAGTGCTAGCGGGGGGGGACCAGAGAAGAGGAGGATCGGGGCAGCTCCTGCACAGAGCAGGCGAGTATAACATACATTTTACAAGGCTTTAATATCACTAACTTCCCATCAAGTGTGAGATCACTTTTGACATTGGGCAGTCCTTCCTTCCTCCTCTAAATACCGCCAATCCAATCATGTGCAAGCAAAAAAAGTTGTTGTTTTATTCTCTTGCACATGATTGGGTATTCATTGCAACGTGAAATTTCACTAAGCTAAGAGTAAAATTCCCCTGCAAAGTGGACATTCTACAGTAAGTTGCCTTTTAGTAAACCAACCCCAGTGTCCTCCAACTTCACCACCATTGCTCCCCCCTCCCCCCAATCTCATGATGTCCTCATCATTTGACGCCCTAGTCGCCAACAGTTGCATAAAGAGGTTAAATCCTCCAATCTACAATGTCAGCACTTCTACGGGGGCCCGTTTTACATTTATATACAGACTTGGACCTCGGTGTGGACAGAGGAAGATTGAGGTTGCCGGGTTTGGTAATTTTTGTCTCACCTTGAGCATATCAATGTTGTCTGCAGTTGGCAATACAGACATCCTAGCAAACACCGAACACAAAACATGAATACTGATCCTTTTTTTTTTTTCCTTGAGTTTTGAAGGCTGCTATCAAGAAGACTTTGAGTAGAGAACCCCGAGACGTTTCATCGGCTGGAATTGCGACTTTGTCAGTAATCAGGCAATTTCTTCCACCCCTCCCATGTCCCTCCGACAAGACAGAACTCTCCATCCGACTCCTTCTCCCCTCTCACCCCCCCCGGCTCCGCAACCTGATATTTTTCATTACTATTGAAGTATCTCAAGTGCCTCTCTGGACGCTATTATTTAAAGTCACTTGTCCGAGAGCTTGGATGGTTTCCTCCGTGAAGAGGAAGCAGCGAGCGAGCAGCTAATTAGTGCCAGCAAAGGAAAGGCTCTCGGTTTGGGGCAATCTGATGTGCTGGGAAGAGAAAAAAAAAGAAAAGAAAAGAAAAGAAAGGTTTGTCGAGGAAGCAGTCCAAACTTTGTTGCTACAGAAACATTTTCCCTTGCCAGCTCCTGGGAGTAGGAGACTGCGAGCGAAGAGAAGAATAGTATCTGACAGCGCAAGATCTTCCTGCTAAGCACTTTCCTGACAAAATGAGGACAGTGGAATTACTCTCCCTGGTGACCTGGCCCTTTCCCGCTTTTCACATGACGCTCCTCTGTGTTTTCGAAACAGAATTAGATTGGAGACGTCTCCGGACGAACATATATATATCGCAATCCAACTCCACTTTACGAATTTCCAGTTATTGTGTCGTGTGGCCCCCCTCAGACGGATCATCTAGCTTACAGCTTCACAATTGGGGCTCTGTACACTTGGCTTCGACTAGAACACACATTAACCCCTTCGATACGGGGGCACTTTCACCCCCTTAATGCCCAGGCCAAATTTTCAGCGCCGTCACACTTTTGCCCCGTACACACGGGTCGGATTTTCCAACGGAAAATGTTCGATGGGAGCTTGTTGTCGGAAATTCCAACCATGTGTAGGCTCCATCGGACATTTTCTGTCTGGAGATCTGGATCTCAAATTTTCCGACAACAAAATCAGTTTTTCGGGAATTCCGATCGCGTGTACACAATTCCGACGCACATAAGTTCCACGCAGGCTCGGAATCAAGCAGAAGAGCCTGCACTGGCTATTGAACTTCATTTTTTTCTCGGCTCGTCGTACGCGTTGTACGTCACCGCGTTCTTGACGTTCGAAATTTCCGACAAGATTTGTGTGAGCGCGTGTATGCAAGACAAGTTTGAGACAACATCTGTTGGAAAAAATCCATGGATTTTGTTGTCGGAATGTCCGATCGTGTGTACGGGGCATTAGGATTACAATTGCGCGGTCTTGCAACACCTGTACCCATATGACGTTTTTAGCATTTTTTTGAGACAGAGCTTTTTTTTTTGGTGGTATTTAGGAAAGGGAGGGCCAAAAAAAGGCCCTCGATCGGACTTTAGAGGCAAAATGGACGAGAGTATATATAAAAAGTATATTAATAACAATTAGTCATACATAAAGCAGGCATCAAAAGAATTGAAAACGCAGACAATTGACACACAGTTGACATGAATGATTGGCGTAACAAAATGTTAACACCATGTAGACAGCAGTGAGCCCCTATGCGTCAACGCATTTCGCTGTTTTGCTTCATCAGGACGCATTCAGGTGTTGTTGGAAGGAACAGGTCTCACGATTGCGCGTTCAGGCAACACTTGTACCCATATGGCATTTTTATCATTTTTTTTTGACACAGAGCTTTCTTTTGGTGGTATTTAGGAAAGGGAGGACCAAAAAAAAGGCCCTAGATCGGACTTTAGAGGCAAAATGGACGAGAGTATATATAAAAAGTATATTAATAACAATTAGTCATACATAAAGCAGGTATCACAAGAATTAAAAACACTGACAATTAACACAAAGTTGACATGAATGTATGGCGTAACAAAATGCTAACACCATATAGACAGCAGTGAGCCCCTATCTGTCAACGCGTTTCACTGTTTTGCTTCGTCAGGACACATTCAGGGGTTGTTGAAATTTCAAGATTTTGTCATGGTACAACCAAAAACGTAGTGTGCATGTGCAAATAAAAACATTAGCCGCTGTAATATGCAAGTGACACTTGACACACATATAGCTACCTTGTCAGCATAAAATATCCACAAATGGAAGTTCCCACGATGGACGTCCATCCATTGTGGGAACCTCAGTTTGTGGATATTTTATGCTGACAAGGTAGCTATACGTGTGTCAAGTGTCACTTGGATATATATTACAGCGGCTAATGTTTTTTATTTACACGTGCGCATTACGTTTTTGGTTGTAACATGACAAAATGTGGACAATTTCAAGGGGTGTGAATACTTTTTCAAGGCACTGTCATTTTTGAAAGCGAAGAAAACGCAAAGTGTGACCAGGACTGTAAGGGAACTATTTTATTTAGTGACAGGCGCTTTGATTGGCATTCAGAGTGCTTTAAAAAAAAAAAAGCGCGTCCAATGCCACATTTAGAAGCGAATGTAAATGAGCTCTTAGGTTTTTGTATGGGCGAGACTGTATTAACGCCGCACCGCGTGTCAATTACTGCCCGTATAATATGCAACAAGCCGTGTACACAGGCGTAATCGAGAATCCCTCCCGCCCAGAGTTGAAGAGAAAGCCGGCTTCAGACCTGGCGGATTAATGTAGAGAAATGATGGCGAGGAATGAAAAATTGATCCGCGCGATTTTTTTTTTTTTAATGAGACTTTCAAGTAAGGGCTCTCTTTAGTGTATTAACAGCCCATCAGAAATTTCGCTCAGAGGCAAATGCAGATCATCGCACCTCGCTGCTCCTCGCCTAATGGACATAAATTCTCATTTATATTTCTAAAGACAGTTGGGCGCTAAGAGGAGCTTCTCCCGTGACTTCAGAGAGAAAATCCTGAGAATTGGTTTGACATTAGAAAATGAGGTGTAAATTCACAGCACATCTACTAGGCTTGAGCGACCACCACCTCCATCGGAGAGCAGTAAAAAATAAAGTATGTAGGTAAGAAAGGTGCCGGTGGCATTTAAATCTCAGACTCTTCCGTTGACGGGGCTACAAATCTTTTTTTTTTTTTTTTTTGCTGTATGACAAGTGCAGTCAGGTGTACACCCACCTTAGGGACTGTTCCCAATAGAAGACGGTCCATAGACCTGCCTGTCAATTGTAAAGAGAAGGTTCAATGTCTAAGTTTAGAGACGTGTTAAAAGTAGAAGAAGCTTTCCTTTTTCTGAACATTACTTGAGATGGACTTGTTTTGGTACCATCACACCTACAGTACATGCAAACTAAATATGGTATTTCCGAAAAAAACGTGACCGGTAAATAATCGGCCTTCAGACACCTTCAGAAGCTGATCTGTGTCTGATCTAATCTAAGGGATCTAATTCAGTGGTCTCCAAACTGCAGCCCCTTTGCTTGCTCTTATGTGGCCCTTGGGGCATTATATTCCCCCCACTGTTGCGGACATACCGTGGGGGAAATAAGTATTTGATCCCCTGCAGGTTTTGGAAGTTTGCCCACTTACAAAGAAATGAAGGGTCTATAATTTTTTTTTATCATAGGTGCATTTTAAATGATAGAGACACAATATCAACTAAAAATCCAGAAAAGACACAATACAAATATTTATAAAGTGAGTTGCAGTTCAGTGAGTAAAATAAGTATTTGATGCCCAAGCAAAACATGACTTAGTAGTTGGTGGAGAAACCCTTGTTGGCAAGCACAGAGGGTAAGACACTTCTTGTAGTTGGTGACCAGGTTTGCACACATCTCAGGAGGGATTTTGGTCCACTCTTCTTTACAGATCTTCTCTA
This sequence comes from Lithobates septentrionalis, assembly GCA_037952835.1. NCBI lineage: Eukaryota > Metazoa > Chordata > Amphibia > Anura > Ranidae > Lithobates > Lithobates septentrionalis. Next base: position 209,488 of record JBBDGP010003081.1, on the reverse strand, counting down.
AATCCTTAAGGTTTCTTGGCTGTCTTTTGGCAACTTGAAGTTTCAGCTCCTTCCATAAATTTTCTTTAGGATTAAGGTCTGGAGACTGGCTAGACCACTCCACGGCCTTAATGGGCTTCTTCTTGAGCCACTCCTTTGTTGCCCTGGCGGTATGTTTTTGGTCATTGTCATGCTGGAAAACCCATCCATGACCCATCTTACATAGTTACATACATAGTTAGTCAGGTTGAAAAAAGACACAAGTCCATCTAGTTCAACCATAAAAAAAAAAAAAAAAATATTGTACAATCCAATATACCCAATACTATACCCACAGTTGATCCAGAGGAAGGCAAAAACCCCCAGCAGAGCGTGCTCCAATTTGCTACAGCAGGGGAAAAAATTCCTTCCTGATCCCCCGGGATCTTCAGTGTTCTGGCTGAAGATAGGGAAGAAGGTTCTCATTTTTTCTGGATTTTTGGTTGATATTCTGTCCCCTATAGTAACGCCTCCTCTTCTTTTTCATTGCAGGTAAATTAATGGATTTAAAGCTGAAGCAATGTGTCGTCATTGAGTTCTTGATGAAGGAAGGGTGCAGGCGGTCCGACATCCACAGAAGGCTACAGAATGTTTTACGGCGATGAGAATTTTTGGTTAATATTCTGTCTCTATCATTTAAAATACACCTATAATAAAACAATTATAGACCCTTCATTTTTTTGTAAGTGGGCAAATTTCCAAAATCTGCAGGGGATCAAATACTCATTTTCCCCACTGTAGTTCCTGCCACTAACACCAATGATGGGACACTATTAATCCCACGGACACGAACAATGGGGCACTACTCTTCCCGATGACACCCTTGATAAGGCACTATTCCTCCTACTGATGCCAACGATGCGGCACTTTTCCTCCCATGAATACCAATGATAGGACACTATTCCTCCCATTGACACCAATGATGGGACACTATTCTTCCCACTGACACCAATGATGGCTTCATTAGGAGGAATAGTGCCCCATCATTGGTGTCAGTGGGAGGAATAGTGCTGAATCATTGGGGTCAATGGGAAGAAAAGTGTCCCATCATTGGTGTCAATGGGAGGAATAGTGTCCCATCATTGGTGCCAGTGGGAGGAATAGTGCTGGATCATTGGGGTCAATGGGAAGAATAGTGTCCCATCATTGGTGTCAATGGGAGGAATAGTGTCCCATCATTGGTGTCAATGGGAGGAATAGTGTCCTATCATTGGTGTCAATGGGAGGAATAGTGTCCTATCATTGGTATTCGTGGGTGGAAAAGTGCCCCATTGTTGGCATCATTAGGAGGATGGGGGCCTAATGCACATGGTGAGAAGCTCAAAGTGTGCAAGGAAATCTGAGTAAGCCATTTCAGTCCAGGAGAGGAGCCTGTACAACTGAGCAAGACTGAAGAGAAGGCTGCAGTTTACCTCTAAATGTAAAATATTGATAAATCCAACCCAAACCTCACGAAGGTCATCTTTTCATATGAACTATAATACGACTTCTAGCAGTACGTTTTCAATCAGATGCTGTTCGTTGTTTGAGAGAGGAGCGGGGTTGATGGACAGTCTCCCGGTGGATGTTCAGCTCTCGCCGTATTACAGAATAACTCAATAAGCAGTCTAGAAGTCTATGAGAGAAGCCGCTGATTGGTGTTGAAGTGTCGTCTATATATCTGTACTCCTCCACAGGTCTGCTTATCACTTCTGGACGTTCTTGACTGGAAATCTTTCCAGCTTGTCATCTTTTTAAAGAAAAAAAAAAAAATACCTTGATGATCAACTATGTGTGAGTGTGTCATAGTCAAGATCTCCTGGGATCTATCCAGAACCAAGAGAAACATTTGATCCACAGACATGAGCGCCGGCTCTAGTTTGTGATATGAGGAAGAAGAAATTTAAAACAAAGAAAAAAAATAACAACTTGAAACAAAGTCACAGAGAAAGAGGTGACAATGAACTTCCCTGAGATTTTCTCTCATTATGACGGATTCATCAAACCAAGTCTGAAGCCAACGTCTTCCTGAGATACGCGGAGAGATTAATCCTCCGACAGAAATGCAATATGTCACTGACAATCAGCTCAAGTTTCCAAGAGGAGGGCTTCCAATTTTACCGAGCAGATGGCAATAATTGACGGCATATTTTAAAGTCAATGTACACCAACATAATCATGTCAAATGTTACAGTTCAGACATGGCAAAGATAAAGAACTCAATTCTAGTGCGGAAAATCTGCAGCTGAGGAAAAACGTAACCCTTTCCTGCCGGATTCTGCAAGAACATGAACAGGAGGAACCGTTCAAAATACGATGGATGTACCAAAAGTAATGCAAATGTGGGCATCATTTTTTTTTTAAATTAATTTACATAGGTTGTTCAAATGTTGGTAGAGTAACTCTTCCCCTATAGTAACTCCTCCTCTTCTTTTTCATTGCAGGTAAATTAATGGATGTAAAACTGAAGCAATGTGTCGTCATTGAGTTCTTGATGAAGGAGAAGGGTGCAGGCGGTCCGACATCCACAGAAGGCTACAGAATGTTTTACGGCGATGGCACCCATTGACAAGAGTCACCAATGACAAGACATTGCTCTTATCAATAGTGCCAACTCTGTTAATATTCTGTATCCTTTTGTGAATGTTGGACAGCCTGCACCCCTCCCCTTCATCAAGAACTCAATGGCAGCACATTGCTTCTGCTTGGAATCCATTATTTACCTGCAATTAAAAAGAATTCGATTTCCTATGAAGTTAAAGTTACTCTATCAACGTGCAAAATTTTAATGACTTATGTAAGTTAGTAAAAAAAAAGTTAAGTCCACTTGAATACAGCCCTCATAGTGCAGAGATGTACCGTATATACTCGAGTATAAGTCGTTCCGAGTATAAGTCGAGGCCCTAATTTACCACAAAAAAATGGGAAAAACTTATTGACCCGAGTATAAGCCGAGGGTGAGAAATGCACAGCTACTGTAAGTGGAAAAGAGGGTCAACAATGCCAATTTGCAGCATCACTGTTCCCATTTGCATGCCTCACTGTGCCCATTTGCAGCCATAGGTCCCCTGAACTTCAAACACGGTAGTTAAGGGTTCCTAGATGCCCCCTAGCTGCAGCCAAAATTTGGGGTCTCTGAACCCAAAGGGTCCTGAAATGACATTGCTGCAGTTGGACACAGTTGACCGAATTTGGGGCCCCGTATCTTGGGGCCACTTAGTGCTTAGAACCCCAAATTTAGTGTGCAAACACAGTGTAACCAGCACCATAAAATATCCAAAGCTCGGGTTTCTAGCACCAAGTGGCCCTGAGATACAGCGCCCCAAAAATCAGTTCAGAAAATGTCAAGCACTTTTCTGCAGCAGAGAATGACATTTTTCGAACCGGTTTTGGGGCCCCGTATCTCAGGGCCACTTGGTTCTAAGAACCCTAGCTTTTGATATGTTATGGTACCAGTTCCACTGGGTTTGCACACCAAATTTGGGGTTCCTAGCACCAAGTGGTCCTGAGATATGGGGCCCCAAATTCGGTTCAGAAAATGTCAAGCACTTTTCTGTAGCAGAGAATGACATTTTCCGAACCGATTTTGGGGCCCCGTATCTCGGGGCCACTTAGTGCTAGGAACTTCAGCTTTGGATATGTTATGGTACCAGTTCTACTGGGTTTGCATACCAAATTTGGGGTTCCTAGCACTAAGTGGCCCTGAGATACGGGGCCCCAAATTCGGTTCGGAAAATGAATTTTTTTGCTGCAGAAAAGTGCTTGACTCGAGTATAAGTGGAGGGGGGCACTTTCAGCACAAAAAAATGTGCTGAAAAATTCGACTTATACTCGAGTATATACGGTATAAGGAGAAGCAAAGGTGACAGATTTCCCCTTTGTATGAGATAAAGGGGGTGACTTGTTTTATTACAGTGAATGTCAGTCATGTTGGCTATGTGCAGAATACAATGCGAGTGAGCAAAAGTAAAGGGGACCATTCAAGACATTAAAAGGGAATATATCCAGGCATTACTCAAATTTTACCCTAGACCTCCCTCTACACCAAGAGTAGGCAACCTCGGACCTCCAGCTATGGTGAAACTACAAGTCCCATGAGACATTGCAAGACCCTGACAATCACAGGCATGACTCCTAGAGGCAGAGGCGTGATGGGATTTGTAGTTTCACCACAGCTGGAGCACCGAGGTTGCCTACCCCCTGCTCTACACCTCTAGATCGTGTCCCAGTGGGTTTTTTTTCCCTCCTTCTTGTAGAAAGAAACAGCTGTTAATTATTCTGGGCTTGTAAAATTCTTGCAGGGTCAGCTGCTGGGAGGTCATTTCCTATTGGCACGCCCAAGAACTACATGTCCCAAGAACCCATTCCCTACACAGTTTGTGGGCAGGCTCTTGGGAGCGAAGGCAGAACCATTCTCCTGGGAAAAAAATCAATGGGATCAATTTACTAAGACACATAGGCAAGGGACATTGCCACATAGCTCAGTGATTATGGTGAAATTTCACTTTGCAAATAATCACATGCCAGTGAAATAAAATAAAAAAAATGAATTTGTGCTTGAACTTCTTTGCATGATTGAATGATGGTAATCACTAGAGCTTGACCAAATTCTCTAAGCTCTGGTATAAATTCCTTTTCAAAGTGAACAGTCTATTTGCCTTTAGTTAATCAACCCTGATGCATTCATGCATGTGGAGAGGGTAAGGTGGGGCTGGAGGATCTATGGAGTTCTAATATGCAGCAGGCAGAGCTGGTTAGGAGTTCAGTACAGAGGAGTTGTCAGCCCAAATAGGAAATAAGGAGCAGACTGGACCAGGTGGTGGTGGCAGTGGGAGGCACAGGAATGGTAAAGGCACACTAGGACAGGCTACTAATGATATGAGCTCTTTAGCAGGGCAACCTTTGCAAGGATTTCTGTTAAAGGAGTACGCTAGTCAAGGGGCCCCAATAGATATACAAAAAGTGCCACTTTGTAAAATGTTTATTTTACTGTCATGCCTATAGACCATTTGGGCCTTTTCTGAAAGCCTGGCCGAAAAACCTTCAGATAGAAAGTCCTGCCTTGCTGAAAAGACCATTGGATGCTCATTATGATGGTCACATCCTAGCAACAGGACAGGTAGGGGTTGCTATAACTAGGAGTTGTTCAGCTATGTTTCCAGGGTTTCCTCTAATGGAGGGAGTGAGTATCCAATGGTTTTCACGTCTTGGCAACAAGGCAGAACATAGGGGTTGTTAACTATGAGTTCTTCAGCTAGGCTTCCAGGGGGTCCTGTAAGAGTGGGAGTGAGCCAACTGGAGGACACAGTTTCCAATACAACGGGAATTCAAGAGCATACAAACGCAATTTGAAATGTATAGGAACAAAATGGACGAAATAGAGAATAGGATGCGCAGATGTAACGTGAGGATGCTGGGTCTCCCTGAGGGAAGCGAGGGCCCCCGCCCCGAGGTATATATGGAAAATCTGCTTAAGGGGCTTTTTGGGCCCGACATTCTCTCACCCTACTTTGCTATTGAGAGGGCGCATCGAATACCTACCAGGCCCACCGCATCAGGGGGACGTCCTAGACCAATGATCCTTAAATTGTTCTGTTATAAAGACAAGGTGACGCTAATGCAGAAATCTAGAGAAAAAGGAGATATGTTCCACAACGGCAGTAGGATCTCACTGTACCCCGATTATTCCCCGGACTTGCAGAGAAGGAGGGCGGGTTTTGTGGAAGTGAAGCGCGCCCTACGGTCTCATAAAATCCAGTACGCTCTGCTATACCCAGCGCGATTGCGTGTAGAGGCTTCAGGGACAGTCTACTTCTTTGACGCAGCTGACAAGGCCTCAGCTTGGCTCGAGGACTATAAAAAGAACTTATAAACCTAGGAGATCGGGGGAAACGTGGAAAAAAAAAAGAAAATGAAAGAGGACAAAACACTGTATCACCAAAAAAATTAAATGAGGGACGGGGTTGGGGGTGGGGTTTTTTTTTTTTTTTTTGCCGGAGGTGGGGGGGGGGGGGGAGTGTGGGTCTAAGAGTGTGAGAAAGCCTCAAATGTGTGATGGTACACGATCAAGGTCGTGGGGTGGTTTGATTCTCTTTTTCTTTTTTTGGTTTATTTACTTGAATGCTCCCCTTAAGGGAGATGTAATAAAGGTTGTGGGGGAGGGGGGAGGGGGGAGGGGGGTGGGTGGTGGTTGGTGGGGGGGTGTGGTTGTTACTAGTTGAGGTATGGAGGTATGGGGTAGATTGGGTCACAACAAAGGCTCCTGGGGCTAGCCGAAATAGGCATGGGAGGGGTAAGGGGAAGCCACTGGGTAGAGAGTTAATCATTCCCCATATGGGACTTAAACACACTAGTAAGCAGAAGCAGGGGTGGGGGGAGGGCAACAAATTAAATAAGGGTTTGTGTTATTTATACATGCACGTGGAAAGATGTGGAGCTTTGGGGGCGTGGGGGAGACAAGAGGGGAAGGGAATTTCCCCTCCCCCTCCGCCCTCCGCGCCCCTAAAAAATAGTTCTTGCACTGGTAGTGGATTTAGGAATCACAGTGGAGTTATAATAATTGGCAAGAAAATGGGTGAGTTCGGTTGGGGTTTAAAAAGAGGAGTATACCTTACATCGCACATGATGGTTGTTTTCTTTTTATCCCATGCTAAAAAAAAAACTTTCCTTTTCTTTTTCTCTTTCCGATGCCTAGTGTAGTTGGAATAGGATCATGGAACGTTAGGGGTTTAGGCGATCCCGATAAGAGAACTGCTGTTCTACTAGAACTGGAGGCCCAGGGTGTCGATCTGATCTGCTTGCAGGAGACGCATTTGACAAACGAAACTAGGATAAGACTTGGGGGTAGGAAATTTCAGACGCAATTTCACTCTGTTTACTCCTCCTACTCAAGGGGAGTGAGTATATTGGTTAAAAAAGGGGTGTCGTTTGCCTGCAGGGGTGTTCGGATCGACACGCTGGGCTGCTATATCTTTTTGCATTGCCTGTTGGACGACAGAGAGTTTGTTATTGCAAATATCTATATCCCTCCTCCAAGCAAGCTGGAAATTCTATATTGCCTGTTGGAATATATGGAGAGCAAGGTCGGGATCCCATTAATCCTGGTTGGCGACTTTAACACAGTTCTTGATAGTCGGCAGGATAGGCTCCCAACCGGTACCCGGACAGCGAGGGCAATGGAGGGCAGGCTAAGGCAGTTTTTAGAGGAAGTGGGGTGGTGTGATTTATGGAGAATCCGCAACCCAAACGGTAGGCAATACTCTTGTTATTCAGGGACACATCACACACTATCCCGAATAGATCTAGCTATAGGTAATAAGGAAACGCACCCCCTAGTGCATAAAATAGATTACGGCCCAAGAGGATTATCAGACCACTCGCCCCTAAAACTAGTGTTGCGCATCGGCGACAGACAAATATATAGGCCCTGGACAGTAAGCCCAGTATGGCTGGAGGTAATAGGGAGTAGCGGAGAAATCTCTACTGGCCTAGAGGAGTTTATGGTATGCAACTCAGGGACAGCGGCAGGGGGAGTGATTTGGGATGCCCTAAAGGCCTTCCTTAGAGGACTTCTAATTCAGCAAATAGCAAGGGTAAAGCGGAAAACAAGAATGCAGGAGGACCGCATTAGAAACGAGGTTATGGAGCTGGAAAGGCAGTACGTCTTGGGCCCTACTACAGAGCTAGAGGAGCTCTGGATTAGGAAACAACAGGAATATAAAGCAGTAACAATGAGAAAAGCTGAAAATAAAAGACTTTTTCAGAGGCAGAGGTTCTTTGAGGAGGGGGAAAGAGTGGGCCGAATGCTCGCCGTAGTGGCAAGCACCAACTCCCCGTCCTCAACAATCTCTGCGATTAGATCCCCAAGCGGGGAAATTGTGACAGACCCAGGGAAAGTCAAGGAGATATTCCTCGAATTCTACAGGTCCCTGTATCAGTCAAAACACCCCACAGCAAGAGGAGAGTTGGATAAACTACTGGAGGGAGTTGTTTTACCAACCCTATCTGCAGCAGACAAAGTTAGCTTAGAATCCCCTATAACACTAGAGGAACTAAGGTGCGCTGTGGCTGCTATGCCCAATCATAAGACCCCAGGCCCAGACGGACTCCCCCTGGAAATATATAAGTATTATGGGGGGATTCTGCTCCCCACCCTCTTGAGGACACTAGAGGAGGCGTTCATAGACGGTGGTCTCCCGGCTTCAATGACAGAGTCAAATATTATTCTTATTCAAAAGGAAGGGAAGGATTATCTGGATGTAGCGTCATACAGACCAATTTCTTTGCTTTGCTCAGACGTTAAAATCCTAGCAAAGGTACTGGCAACTAGGCTAAGCAAATGTATTGATAACTTGGTACATCCAGACCAAGCAGGATTTATCCCCCATAGGTCTACCAGTGTCAATATTAGGAGAGCATACCTGAACCTACAGACCCCAGTCGTAGATAGAGACCCCAGAGCTGTCATGTCATTGGACATCGCCAAGGCATTTGACAGCTTGGAGTGGGGCTACCTCTGGGGAATAATGGATAAATTCGGGTTTGGCCCGACCTTTATTAAATGGATAAAAATCTTGTATAGCTGTCCACTAGCCAAGTTAAAGATTAACAACGAGTATACAGACAGTTTTATACTAGAGAGGGGAACAAGACAGGGGTGCCCCTTGTCGCCTCTCCTATTTGCTCTGGCAATGGAGCCGTTGGCAGAGGCTATAAGAAGGGCACCGGACTTGCGGGGCTTTAAGAGGAAGGGCAGCGAAGAAAGAGTTGCACTTTACGCAGACGACGTCTTGGTATTTCTGGGGGACATAGGACCATCTCTGATAAAAACGATGCAGCTGGTAGAAGGGTTTGGGAAGGTATCGGGCCTAGCGGTTAATTGGGATAAATCCTCATTGTTACAGATTGACTCAACCAATAACCTCCTCCCTGAGGGTCTCCCTGGGTTAAATGTAACTGATAAGATAAAGTACTTGGGAATAGTAATGACTAGAGATCCCAATAATTACATCCAAGACAACCTGGCCCCCTTGCTTGAGAAGTTTAGAAGAAAATGTGACATCTGGTGCCGACTCCCCCTGTCGCTGGCAGGTCGCTCAAATCTGATTAGAATGATCTGGCTGCCACAACTACTTTACATCCTCCATAACTCCCCGGTATGGATCGGGAGAAAATGGTTTATGAAAATAAATTCCCTATTCAGGGAACTTATCTGGAAGAAAGGCCAGGCTAGGATCAAACTGCAGACACTGCAGCGACCTGCCCGGGAAGGAGGATTGGCAATTCCACACCCGTACGGTTACTATCTAGCTGCCCAAATGCAGCATATAGGGGGTTGTGAATCCTTGGGCGAAGCAAGTGCCAGCAATAAAATAATGCTAGAAGGTAGCCCACATAGCCGCTTGGTAGAGGCACTAGAGGCGGGGTCACTCCAGAGAAAGCTGCCAACACATAAATTAGTAAACAAGATCTGGCAGACAGTGAAAAAGATCATGGGGTATAAAGGTATTACTGAGTTTTTTCCCATATGGTCTAACGAATCCCTGGGGGAATTAAGGGCTGTAGAAAAGAATCCCGCTTGGGAAAGTCATGGAATTCATAGACTGGTCCAGCTGTACAGCGACACTAACTTGAAATCTTTTATGGAACTGAGAATGGAATTCGGAGTTCCACACAATATTTTCTTTAACTATCTACAGATCAGGCATGCACTGAACACCCAATTTGGGTCCTCTCCTATGAAACGATGTAATACACCGCTTCTTAATAAAATAGTTAAAGCAACAAGCACTAAGGGGCTGATTGGGGATGTGTATACGCAGTTATTGGATAAGATTCTGGTTCAAGACGTGTCTCTTGGGTCCAGAGAGAGATGGGAGGCGGACGTGGGGGAGTTGTCGGACGACCAGTGGAAAAAAATATTAGAACTTGGGCAGTTGGTGTCTGTCTCTCCATCACAGAAGGCCTCACACCTCTTCCTTATACATAGAGCATATTATACTCCCAGAAGGCTGCACAGGTTTGGGGGTAGGCCAGATGACAGCTGCCCCAGGTGCTATAGGTCGGGAGATCTTATACATATGGTCTGGAGATGTCCAAAGTTGGCAAGATATTGGACGGAAGTGATAGGGACAATAAACCATAGATTTAAGGTAAACATTGAATTAGACGCCAAGGTGTGTGTGTTGGGTTTGGTAGGAGCTAATGTGGGTAATACCAGAACAACCACTGCCATAGTAAGATGTCTATACCAAGCGAGAAAGTTGCTAGCACAACACTGGCTCTCAACAAACCCTCCAACTATAGGGGATTGGCTTAAAACAATGGACTCCTTGGTCTGGACAGAAAGGACAGTATATACCAAAAAAGGGAATTACAGCAAATTTATCGGCATATGGAAGCCCTGGCTCCAGGAGCAGAATATTCAACACCTAATCTGAACTGACTTACCCTGGACCCCCTCATGAGGGTGGGGGTAAATAAAGGCACAAACTAGATAAGCTCGAGTGTAGGAATAGGTCCCATCGGGACTTAGATAGTCGTAGCATGTGAATCCTAACGTGAACGTATCTAACTTTTACGCTGATAACAAGGGGGGGGGAGGGTAAGGTGGGTGATAGATAGATAGAGGGTGGTCGGGAAGATTAGGGAGGGTAAGGGGGGGGGGAACAATAAAAGAGGAGGGAAAAAAAAAAAAAAGGAAAAAACGAGCACATTGTAAGTAGTTGTTACTTACATATTTATCGAATGATAGTAGTTATCATAGTGCACAGTAGATAAGCGAGGTATTAGTGTTGTAATCCTGCATTTGTAATATGTTTTATTGTCTTCGCTGAATACACTTTAAATACAATTTGACACGAAAAGTATGTAACTTTTTTTTTACACTGTTATCAATAAAAAGAAATGAAAGAAAAAAAGAGTGGGAGTGAGCATCCAATGGTGTTCACATCTTGTCAACCAGGCAGGATGTGGGGGTTGCTAACATTTGTAGCCCGCCCAGACATTAGTGGTTGGTAATGCTAGGCTTTCAGGGGGTCCTGTAATCCTCAGGATGAGCATCCAACGTTTTCACATCTTGGCAACAAGGCAGAACATGAGGGTTGCTAACTGGGAGTTCTTCAGCTAGGCTTCCCAGGGGGTTCCGTAATGGTGGAAGTGAGCGTCTAACGGTTTTCACATCTTGGCAACAAGAGAGTATGTGGGGGTTGTTGAGCTCTTCAGCTAGGCTTTCATAATGGGAGTGAGCATCCAATGGTTTTCACATCTTGGCAACCAGGCAGGACATGTGGGTTACTAACTATGAGTTCTTCAGCTAGGCTTCTGGGGGGGGGGGTCCTGTAATCCTAGTGGTGAGCATCTATCATTTCTTGCATCTTGGCAACAAGGTAGGACATGGGGGTTGCTAACTGGGAGTTCTTCAGCTAAGTTTCCATGGGGAGCCCAAATGGCCTACAGGTAGGACAATAAAATGAATGGACATTCTACAAAGCTGCTTAGTTTTTTTATATATCTACTGGGGCCCCTTGCCTACAAAGGCTATTTTCTGAAAAAGGTTAACTAAACCTTTAAGAAAAACAGAGGTAGTGTTCTTTCTTGGTAACCAATCAGATACTTGCTTTAAATTTCAAATGTAAAAGGATAAAAACGGTCAAGTGGTTGTTATGGATACCTTTTACTTTCCTTTTACAACAGCCTTTATTAATGAGCATGAATTCTGACCTTTAAATCCAGGTAATATGTGAAAGAATATATTAAATAACCACGCAGGAAAGAAGGAAACAAATAAGATAAAAATGAGCATTTTGGTCGAATCAGTACTATTCATCCTAAAATGGGCACAAATGAATAGAGCCCTTAGAAACGATGTCATCGTAAGGACCACTATTACCGGGAAGCCGATGTACAATGAGGCTTGCTTTTCGCACACATTACCAACCACTAATGTCTGGGCGGGCTACAAATGTTCCAGAGGAGACATAGATTGATGGAAGCAGCAGAGAGTTGTAGAGATTAAATCTCAGCCTTTAGAATAGGGAGCAGAGATGAGGGACGCTGACCTCTTGAGTGCATCCAATTACTTCCACACAAAACAAGTTTGCGGGCCAATTAGCCTAATGGTGAACAAGACATTCAGATTGCAAGGCAAACAAAGAAAGGAAAAAAGATGAGATAAAAGCTGGTCTTGGAGAGTCTGTTTTATTTTTTATTTTTTTGGAAGAAATGAAAAGTTCAGTCTTGCTGATGCCAAGCCATCACCGGCTAACCTTTGAAATAATGACAAGCTCTGTTCAGTCACAGTGTTGTTGTCATCTTGATGTAGCCTTCATTCCGTCCCATAACACCATCATTGTAAAGTCAGCCCAAGTTCTCCTCCAACTAAACCACCCAAGCCAACTATATCTGTCCATATAGCTGGGTTTTACCATACAAAATGGCGGCCGTCTGCACATGTGAATGAGATGGGCAGGAGGGCTTCAGCTCCTGTTCTCCACCTGTAGAGAACTCCTCAGACGCTTTTCTCCCTTTTCGGGGCTTAATCGTAGAGTTAATCATTGCATCTATGATTAAGCCCTGAAAAGGGCGAAACACGTCTGAGGAGTTCTCTACAGGTGGAGAACAGGAGCTGAAGCCCTCTTTTACCCATCTCATTCACATTTATGCAACAGGGAGACTTTGTCTGCTGATGGCCACCATTTTGTTGAAGTCTACTAGAGCCTGTCAAGACGATCCTGCCGGTCTTGCACCAATCTATTCACATGCTGATCTGACTGACACAGGTTTGGGGGCATTCGAGCGGTACTATTTTCATTGTTTTGAGCTTGATTTGACCAACATTTCATTACTATTTTCATTGTTTTGAGCTTGATTTGACCAACATTTCATATTGTGAAGTATTAAAATCAGAGCCTTTTTGGAACTTTTTTTTTAACATGGGGGGAACCCCTGAAAACTCTTTCCAGGCTAAGGGAACCCCTGCTACTAATTACTATATCTACAGCTCATACAGTGCATTAGTGTGATGGTTACTAAGAAAAATGCCCCTTACAACACGTGTCCACCCGGCCATTTCATATGGCCCTCACCCTTCTGCAGCACCCCCCTCGTCTACAACCCCACCTTGTCTCAGCAGTCAGCAGCAGAGAGGAGGACAGAACTCCTCCACCAGATCCTGCACTTCTCCATGCAGCTGCAGAGAAGCTAGTCTGTAACGAGGACCATCAGCCCCACCTGTCTCAGCAGGCGGCAGCAGAGAAGAGGACAGAACTCCTTCAGCTCTGTGCAGCAGCGGAGAGGCTCCTCTCTGCCCCCCCCCCATCTCAGCAGTCAGCAGCAGATCAGAGGGCAGAACTCCTCCTACAGATCCTGTGCGTCTCTCGTTTGTCTGTCCTAGTCTCAGCATTCAGCAGACTTTGGCAGCTAACTCCAGTCCTTCTCCAGACCCTGCACTTTCTGCTTTCCATATCCACCCCCAGCTTCTTCCCAACAGCAGCACAAGGTAAGGGGTGTGCACTGTGAGGTAAGTGAGGGTGGGAGACTATTGACGTCTGATATGGGGGGGGGGGGGTGCTCTGGACATCTAGTTTTACAGATACAACCAGCCATCTGAGGGCAACCATAATGCTGATGCGACCCACAATAAAATTTAATTTGACACCCCTGCCTTACAAGATAGCTAAAAAGATCATTGGTGTTAATGCTTACTCTTCTGAAAGGCAGAAGTGCTCATTCTTCAAAGAACCTCTAGAAACCTCAGGAGGAATTCTGGTTGAGAACTTATGTTCTGGACATTTGTAAAAAAAAAAAAAAACACCTGGGAAAATCCACGAGGATGAGCAAAGAAGCAAAATGCAAGAACTCAAATTGGAGCAAAGCAAACAATGATGTTGCCCAAGTCATCCATTTAGACCTCCGGTGCAGCATAAAAATTAAGCCAACCTTGGTCAATGGTTTAAACCAAATATCTAGTTGGTTGTTGCCACCAACTAAATGCTGTGTTTTCTGTGTGTTTAGAACAAACCCAACCCAATAAGTCATCGGTGTCAATGGTTACTCATCTGAAGGGCAGAAGTATTCATTCCTCAAGGAACCCCTAGAAACCTCAGGAGGAACCCTGGTTGAGAAAGACTGTTCTGGACTGTCCTGGGGAAAGTCCTCAAGGAGGCGGCGCAATGAAAGCAAAATGCAAGAACAAAAATTGGAGCAAAGAAAGCAATGATATTGCCCAAGTCAACCAGTTAGATCCCTGGTGCAGCATAGAAACTGAAGCCAGCCTTGGTCAACGGTTTAAACCAAACACCTAGTTGGTTGTTATGACCACAAAACACTGTTTTTTTATGTGTTTAGGACAAGAACATTAAAAAATAAGCAAGTTCCGGGAGGCAATGGAGGACAGAAAAGCCTGGCGCGCTATGGTCCATGAGGTTACGAAGAGACGGACACGACTAAACAACAAGAACAAAGCCAACCCAATAAGTCATTGGTGTCAGTGGTTGCTCATCTGACAGGCAGAAGTACTCACTCCTTAAGGAACCCCTAGAAACCTCAGGAGAGGTTGAGAAAAGCAGTTCTGTACATTCGTAAGACAGCTGGGGAAAATCCACGAGGATGAGCAACGAAGCAAAATGCATGACTGCTGAGGCGCAATGGGCTTAGGTCCCACTTAACGTAACACCAAGGGATAAAATCCCCCACCACCCTTGCCCTTCACTCCATTAAACACGACACTTACAACCATTAGGTTGGAAAGGGCAAGGCCACAGCTTTATTCAATTCCAACACATAACATGTGAACATATTTAACCAGTACCAGTCACAGTCGTACTGTGAGCACTTAACCAAAAGAGGGAAGTGGGGCCTGTCCTTACCATAAGTGCTGGACAGACAGCCTATTTCCAATTTTCCATCAAGGGCATAGCCCATTACAGCAACTTTAACTGCTGGCAAGGTCAAGAAAACCGCAGCAAGCTGTGACATACCAAACATAGGAAAAAAGGGGCGGGAGGGTGGGCAGCTCTTCCAACGACTCTTCCGAAATACCCAGAATTCCCTGGGGCACACGATTACCTGAGCTCAGGCCCATCCCATCCCCATGTCCCAACCAATCGTTCCCCTTGTCACACACCTAGCCATGCCCCCATCAGTCAAGGCTCTCTTTCCCTAGGGGGCTCAAGAGGCCTTCAAGACCACAAGTTGGAGCAAACAAAACAATGACGTTGCCCAAGTCATCTGGTTAGATCCCTGGTGCAGCAAAGAATCAGGCAAATACTGCATGTTTCCATGCAATATATTACATTTTTGTTTGAGATAATTCCTCTTTCACCTCCTTTAATCATGTACCTGGAGCAAGGGAGATTGTTTTGCCTTCATATGGTCCCAATTGAATGAAACCTAAACTAAGATATTTTGCAGAGCTGACTGAAGTCCCCATCGAAAGGGGTCTCCTGGTTGATGGACAATAAACAACAAGCATTTAAATACACCATCATCGCATGCCCGCAATTAAAGTGTAGCTATTTGTTTCATGTTGATAAGTTTCTTCCTGCTGGGTGTGCGCAGAACTGAAAAAGCCGGCATGGCGAGCTCCCGTCTGACCTTCTCCTCAATTTGTGAGTTTTTGTTTAGTTTGGCCATAAATGACAAGGAATTTTTTTTTTTTTGTGAGAGATAATGACTGGCTGTTTGCAGGGAGCACCCGTTATGTTGGATGAATATGTCTTGATCTCTGCAGCCAATTAAAGATTGTTACAGTCTTCCATAAATAAGGGAGCGCACCTCCAGCCACATACCCTACTGCTATTTTTAATTGAACTCCGTAACAAAAATAAACTTCAGGTTTAGGTGTCCAGCAATGAAGATGAAAAGGTATTTCATGGCTGCACTGTCTAACACAGCTACTCCATAAAGCAGTTATAAACCACCAAAAAAAAAAACTAATTAAATCCTCCCAATTAACTTTTTAAAACTTTGTGTGCTTATAGTTTGCGATAAATGACTTGCGTTTTGATGAAGCTATCTGTTGATCCTGCAGGTGAGCTGCTTCTCCTGGTTGGCGGTGGCAACGATTTGTCGGGTCGTGCTGCCTCTGCAGCGTTGCCACCCCATCACACAAACCAAAACTGCCTCCTATGTGCGGGTTACTATGCAGATGTCACGGGGCGGACTGGAGCATTTCATTGTGATCACAGTGTAAAGCAGTCTGGTGGCACGCAGGATCCACTGCAACTTAAAGTGGGGTGTAAAGTCACTAATCACAAATCCTAGATGGGGGTTCTGGAGGGGTGACGGGGCTCTGCGGCAGAATTGGTGGCCCTGTAGGGGATGAGGTCTCTTCAAGAATGCTGGGACTTAGGAAAGGGAACTGTGGGTGCTGCAGGGTCTAGGGGAGCACTGTGGGGGCTTGGGGCAATGAGGGACATTGTTGGAGGTTGGGGGCACTATGTTGAGGCTGGAGGCTCTGCAGTCGGCTGTGTGGCACTTCAAGGAGCTAGGTGGCACCAATGGCGTCCCTAGGGGAGGCCAGAGGGGGCCCTGACCCCCCCAACATTATGCTGTGCCCCACCATGTCCCCCCCAATTAAAAAAAAATATATATATTTTTTTTGTTTACAAAAAGGCAAAGTCTTTTTGTTTCCATTCGTAGCGGATGCACCGCATCTTACTCGGGGCGCCGTTGGAGTAACACAGTCTCTATTGAGAGGGAGAGCGTCCCCAGTCATCTTCTGCGGGTGATCGGGTGATTACCCCCGTCCCTCTGCTCGCTGACACCGCATAATGCGAGCGCTCACACAACCACGGCCGCCTGATCTGCTCCTTCCCCTGCATCCTCATTGGCAGGGAGAAGAGCGAGTTGCAGGAAGGACTCCACCAGGACTCTCAGTTACTGAAAAAACAGACTGATTTCTCCCATCCTTAGGACAGGAGAACCAGCCTGTAAATTCCAAGCGATGCCAGACCAGCGCAGTCAATAGCAGGGAGCAGGGGCAGGACAGCAAGAGGAGGCTGGGGAACCCCACAGTGACAGAACACCAGGGCCCGGTGGCAAGACAACCTTTGCAACCCTGATAGTTCTCCCACTGATTTGGACCCTTATATTTTCTTGGTATGCTAGTGACATATATCTCTTGTTTTCTGCCACCCTGGGGGGGCCCCAATACAGTAGGAAGGGAGCTCACTGCAGAACATGTGAAAGGGTCTGTTGTAGGATCGTAGTAAAGGGCCCCAGGATATATATATAAATATATAATTGCATTTTATAGTTGCCCCCCTACTTTTGTCCCTGTCGCCCCATGTGCCCCCCCTAAATATGAAAGCTGGAGACGCCACTGGGTGGCACTGTGTGAGATTGGAGGGCACTGGGATGGAACTGTGGTCCACTATGGAAGTTTGGAGGGCACAATGGGAGGTTGGGGCAATGTGGAGGATGAGGTTTCTAGAGTGGGATTATTCTTATTACTATACAGGATTTATATAGCGCCAACAGTTTGCGCTTTACAACATGAGGGCAGACAATACAGTTTAAAATCAGAGGCATTCATAGGGCCCTGCTCCTTAGAGCTTACAATCTAGGAGGGAGGGTCAATTAAACAGAATATTGGCATTAAAAAGGGGATCAACTCCAGAGATAAAACGATAATTCTCCCGCTCTACAAGACTCTGGTCCGGCCGCACCTGGAGTATGCTGTCCAGTTCTGGGCACCAGTCCTCAGGAGGGATGTACTGGAAATGGAGCGAGTACAAAGAAGGGTAACAAAGCTAATAAAGGGTCTGGAGGATCTTAGTTATGAGGAAAGGTTGTGAGCTCTGAACTTATTCTCTCTGGAGAAGAGACGCTTGAGAGGGGATATGATTTCAATATACAAATACCGGACTGGTGACCCCACAATAGGGAGGAAACTTTTTTGCAGAACAGAGTTTAACAAGACTTGTGGCCACTCATTAAAATTAGAAGAAAAAAGGTTTAACCTTAAACTACGTAGAGAATTCTTTACTGTAAGAGCGGCAAGGATGTGGAATTCCCCTCCACAGGCGGTGGTCTCAGCGGGGAGCATCGATCGTTTCAAGAAACTATTAGATAAGCACCTGAATGACCGTAACATACAGGGATATTTAATGTAATACTGACATATAATCACACACATAGGTTGGACTTGATGGACTTGTGTCTTTTTTCAACCTCACCTACTATGTACCTATATGTGAAACAAAAGTAATAGCTGTGGGGGTTCAACTGATGTAAAAAATAAAAGTACAGTTGTTAGGTAGGGGCAGAATAGGCTTCCCTGAATAGGAGGGTTTTCAGGGATTGTCTAAAAGCAAACAGAGTAGGAGATAGTCAGACAGATTGGGGTAGGCAGTTCCATAGAATAGGAGAGGTTCGGGAAAAGTCCTGGAGGTGAGCATGGGAGGAGGTGACGAGGGAGGAGGTGACGAGGGAGCAAGAGAGCAGGAGGTCTTGGGAACAACGAAGAAAACATAGGGGGGGGGGGGGCTCTCCAGGAAGCTGGGACTCAAGAAGGGGAACTGTGGGAGACTGGAGGGTGCTGCAGGGTCTAGGGGGCTCTGTGGAAGCTTGGGGCCGTGTGGGACAGGAGAGGGCACTATGATGGGGTTGGAGGCTGTGCATTAGGTTGGGTGGCACTTCAGGTCGCACGGTGTGAGATTGGAGAGCATGGGAGGGACACTGCTGTGCACTATGGAAGTTTGGAGGGGAACTATGGGAGGTTGAGGAAATGTGGGGCACTGTTGGAGGTATTATGAGGGGCCTGAGGCTCTGTAGTAGACTGGGTGGCACTGTGTGAGGTTGGAGAGCCCTGTAGGGGTGGGGATGCTGCCAGTCCACTAGAGGGGGGCACTATGGGAGGTTGAGGAAATGTGGGGCACTGTTGGAGATATTATGAGGGGCCTGAGGCTCTGCAGTAGACTGGGTGGCACTGTGTAAGGTTGAAGAGCCCTGTAGGGGTGGGGATGCTGCAGTCCACTAGAGGGGGCACTATGGGAGGTTGAGGAAATGTGGGGCACTGTTGGAGATATTATGAGGGGCCTGAGGCTCTGCAGTAGACTGGGTGGCACTGTGTGAGGTTGGAGAGCCCTGTAGGGGTGGGGGTGCTGCAGTCCACCGGGGGGGGGGGCACTATGGAAGCTGGTGGAAGTTAGGGAGTCTGCAGCTGGCTAGAGAAGTGATAGAAGAAGAGGTCACGGTTCGTTGGTTGAGAACCACCAATCTAGGCGCAAAAAGGATTTGACAAGTTTTTTCTAACCCCTTCAACCCCACCTCCCAGGTGACCTATAGACATTTTTTTTGCCCAGAGACCCCCATCCAGAGCCAATGAGTGCCTCTAGTTAATGGCTTTCAGTCATCTGGTTGGGGTGAACAGCAGGACTCCAGTAACATATGGGATTCAGATGTTTTAGGTGGCAACATCACCCTGAAGACAAGTATGCAAACAGGAGCTGAAAATAATTTTAATGAAGTACACAAAAAGTATTTTTAAGACGCTCTTATGGAATGAGTCCAAGAATGGCTCTAACAAGCTGGATATAATTATTTTTCCAGAATTGTCTGATAATGATGCAGCTCCTCTCTGAATGAATGTCTTACTTATTGCTGCTTTCTGAAAGGCGAATATGAAGATTTTCTTGTTGAGAACACTGGATTGGAACGCACAAGCTACTTACATTTCCGTTTGATTAATGAATGCACCAAAATTAACTTGTAAACAAAACACAGAGGAAATCACACAGTTTACTCCGGGCTTTACTTCCGAAGGAGCCGAGTCAGCATAAACTCATAGAGACGTAATGTACAGAAGGCTCAAATCCTATTCCACATCCGTATCCTAATACGCTCTGCCATAGCTGCAGAGACAGTGCCAAGAGAGAATTAATTACATTGACTCCGGTAATGAACTGGCGTAGGCCGAGGTGCAGCTTTTGCCCATGGCAACCATTTTAATTTTCGTCTCTAAAAATATGTAAAATCTAGAGGAACCCCCGGTTTAAAATGTAAAAAAATATGAATGTTACTTCTCAATGGGAAGCCTGAACCTGGGATGATGCACACAACCGAGGTTTAAATCGGAGCCCCTTCGTTGTATTAGAGGTCTCCCATCACATCAGAACCCCCTCATCACATTAGAGGTTTCCCATCACATCAGAGGCCCCCTTCACATCAGTACCCCTCTCATTACCTTCCATCACACCAGATGTCCCCCCATCACATCACCTTCATCACAACACAGGTCCCCCATCACATCAAAGATTCCCCATTACATCACAGATCCCTCATCATCTCAGTGGTCCCCCCATCACATCAGAACCCCCTCATCACATTAGAGGTCTCCCATCAAATAAGAGGCCCCCTTCACATCAGTACCCCCCCATTACATCGGAGCCTTCCATCACACCAGATGTCCCCCCATCACATCCCCTACATCACAAGAGGTCCCCCATCAAATCAAAAGATTCCCGATTACATCACAGATCCTTCATCATCTCAGTGGTCCCCCCATCACGTTAGAGGTCTCCCATCACATCAGAGGTCCTATTCACATCAGAACCCCCCCCCCCCTCATTACGTCAGAGCCTTCCATCACATTAGAGGTCTCCCATAACATCAGAGGCCCCCTTCACATCAGTACCCCCCCCCCCATTACATCAGAGCCTTCCATCACACCAGATGTCCCCCCATCACATCCCCTTCATCACAAGAGGTCCCCCATCAAATCAAAGATTCCCCATTACATCACAGATCCCTCATCATCTCAGTGGTCCCCCCCATCACATCAATGCCCTCCATCACATCAGAGGTCCCCCATCAGGTCCCATTGCTTCAGAGGCCACCCCCCCCCCCATTACATCACTTCCTCCTCATCATATCAGAGGTCTCCCATTACATCAGAGCCCCCTTATCACATCGTAGGTTCCTCATTACATCAGAGTCCCCACTTCATGTCAGAGGCCCACCATCAGATCAAAGATCCCCTTTTACTTCAGAGGTCCTTCTATGTAATCAGAGGTCTTCCCATCACCACAGAGTCCTCCACAGCACAGATCCTCTAGTCCAGTGGTTCTCAACTCCGGTCCTCAGGACCCACCAACAGGCCAGAATTTATGTATTACCTTGGGGGGGAGATGGAGACTAAAATACTGCAATCACTGAGCAGCAAATGATATCACCTGTGATGTATTTCAGTTATCTTGCAAACCTGTCCTGTTAGTGGGTCCTGAGGACCGGAGTTGAGAACCACTGATCTAGTCATACAGCCCCCCCAAGTCACACAGTTCCCAACTGTCCCTCATTTGGGGGGACGGTCTCTCTCTTTTGAAACAAAATATCTCCCGTCTGTCATCGAGCCTCAGTTGTCCCTCTGTGTTGACTGATGTGTACAAAATGTACTACTTTATTACCAAAAGTCTTATACAGCACTAAACTCTTTACCCACAGTCTAAATCAGGGGTCTCCAACCATTCTAAACAAAGGGCCACTTTCCTGTCGTTCAGACTTTAGGGGGGCTGTGACCAGTGGGGGGTAAAGAATGCCCCATCGTTGGTGTCAGTGGGAGGAATAGTGCTCTATCATTGGTGTCAGTGGGAGGAATAGTGCCCCATTATTGGTGTCAGTGGGAGGAATAATGCCCCATTATTGGTATCAGTGGGAGGAATAGTGCCCCATTATTGGTATCAGTGGGAGGAATAGTGCCCCATCATAGGTGTCAGTGGGAGGAATAGTGCCCCATCATTGGTGTCAGTGGGAGGAATAGTGTCCCATCGTTGGTGTCAGTGGGAGGAATAGTGCCCCATCGTTGGTGTCAGTGGGAGGAATAGTGCCCCATCGTTGGTGTCAGTGGGAGGAATAGTGCCCCATCGTTGGTGTCAGTGGGAGGAATAGTGCCCCATCGTTGGTGTCAGTGGGAGGAATAGTGCCCTATCGTTGGTGTCAGTGGGAGGAATAGTGCCCCATCATTGGTGTCAGTGGGAGGAATAGTGCCCCATCATTGGTGTCAGTGGGAGGAATAGTGCCCCATCGTTGGTGTTAGTGGGAGGAATAGTGCCCCATCGTTGGTGTCAGTGGGAGGAATAGTGCCTCAAGGGCTGCATAAAAGCAAGCAAAGGGCCACATCCGGCCCCTGGGCTGCAGTTTTGAGACTTCTGTTCTATATTACTGCATTGGTTATTTTGAAAAGCCAATATAAAGGGAAAATTGAGATTAAAAAAAAGTCCCTGTAGCCGGGGTCAGGGTCGGGGCCGGGCGTTTATAAACACTCACCTCCTGTGTACAGGGCAGGGTAGATTTTCAGCCGTGCCTTTGTACCAATACAATGTTTCATGGACCTTCTCCAGTTCCCCGCGAAGAATAAAGAAATACCTGAAATTTTTTAGGTTGTTCTTGTATCGTTCGCCTTCCCCGGTTGGACACTTTTCTTCCTATACAGTGGAACGTTCCATGATTGTGAGGCAATTACTTCTATTGTGCTGCAGTCTTTTCCTGTGTGCGCCACCTTCTCAGCAGCTATTATCTACACCATAGAAGGTCATTATACAGGATTAAAATACTTGGAGCAATAAAAAGGAAAGAAAGAAAGAAAAAATAAACCTAATAGGCAGAAAGAATGAAAAGTACGGTAAATTACGTTGGCCATACATGGGATTGGGAAAAGAACGCAATGCTCATTATTTCCAGCAATGCATGCAGCTTATTGGGCTGTTTCTCCTCCAGAAGGATAACTTGTTTCCACTTTTGTTCTACTTGTAAGAGATATGTGCTTAGCTATGACCCACCTTGGGTCTATGACCCCGCCCACAGGGGTGCTTACAATGGTCAGCTTTTATGTGTTTATGTAAACTCTTTCTCCCAAAAAAGGAGAAAAACTTGCTGTAACTAGTTGAACTCCAGGAATTCAGGAACTTTCTAAAAAGTGTTACTAAGGGTAAAGTCTAAAGAAGTGCATGCCACCTTGTGGACTTATATCTGAAATTTAGAAATTAGAAGTTTTACTGAGCTCCAGGAGGATCGCCATCGCTCTACTGTCAGCACTTCAGTCCTCCTTGGTGTCCGCTCCTGCAGAGTTGTATGTATCCTCTCTGCCCCGCCCCCTTCTGTCCTCCTGCTTAATCATAGAGGTGCTTTGTATCATGTGAACTCATTCACAAAATAAAAAGGCTTTTGCGAATGTTTAGTGGAAGGTGTGTGCGGGGGGGGGGGGGGGGGGGTGCAAGCAAATCTGTTGCTGTGTGAGAAAGCCGTATTTCCTATAGGTGTACTGGGAGTGTAGTAATAGCTGTACTCCCAGTGCTCAGTAAAACTGTCAGTTGTAAATTAAACAAGATATGTTAATAAGGTGGTATGCGCCTCCTTGGATCTTTTAGAACCTCGGATGTCTCGGTGAAAAGAACCCGTCGCCCAAAAATGCATCACATTTTGTCCCCTATGGGATGAAAAAAAAAAAAAAAGTTTAGTGGGAAAAAAATATATAAATTATATATATATATATATATATATATATATATTTGTCACTAGGTGACAAAAGGATTTTGTCGCCTCGTTTACCTGTAGGAAAGGTAAAAAGGGTGGCTACTCTGGTGTGCAGCCACCCATTTCTTCCTCTATATCATTCACACGGCAGGTGAGCCGAGGCGTTCACCCGTGGGAGGAGTCCTCTCTCCCCAGCTCAACTGGAGCCAGGGGCGGACCGACAACTCATGGGGCCCCCGGGCAATAGGAGAAGATTATGGGGCCCCCAGGCAATAGATTATGGGGCCACACAGTATACACACAATATACACACACAGTACACACAGAATACACATACACACACTGAAAAGGTACTGGAGAGGCAGGGCAGCTATAATCTTGGGATTTTTGAAAAAAAACTGATTTTTACATACTGTCCCTGGTTTTATGGAGGCTGGCAACCCTGATGGGGCCCCTTAGTGGCATGGGGCCCTCGGGCAGTGCCCGAGAGCCCGAATGGTCAGTCCGCCCCTGCCTGGAGCGGCGTTTTTCTTTCCTACAGGTAAACGAGGTGACGAAACCCTTGTTGCTTCCGGTTTCCGGGGGTCATAGAGAGGGAGGAACAACGTCGGTTCCTCTCTCTCTCTCTCTATGAAGTGCCGCTATCGCATCGCTCCCAGGATCTGCGAGCGGACGGCAGAGCCCAGGAAAAGCGCGGTGGAGGTGGAAGGGGAGGAGGGGTTGAGAACCCCCCGAGACCCCCTTCCACCACCCGCAAAAGGGATCACTTTGAATCACTTCTGGTAAAAAGCGAATCACCAGCTGAAAATGTTCATACCGGGACGGTGCCCGCAGGTTGCAGACATCATCCCGGTATACACACTTCAACCCCAGGACATCGTATGACATCATAGAGATGTGAAGTGAATATATACAGTATTTTTCTGAAGGTGGACACCCTAGAGCGGTCTTTCTCAACCTTTCTACTTCAGAGGAACCCTTGAAGGACATTTCTGGTTCCAGGGAACCCTTGATAAGATTAATCTATTGTAAAGAAAGAGGTGCCCATTGCCATATCTTCTGGAAATGTGAGATTATTGTGCCTTATTGGTCCATGGCCGGGGGCGGCCTGTCCATTAGGGGCGCCCCCTCTCTCCTCACCACCCCCCTATAAGGTAATGGATATCCTATGTATGAATCTATCCATGGCATAGGTGTGCCAAGCCTATTGCATTAGGGTGTGCACCCCAAAGCTCAAACACACACTAACGATCACTCACAATGTTCATTCAGAAAGTAAAGGGGCCAGTAAATTACATATTTACTGGCCCCTTCCCCCACTCATCCTAAAACATCCCCTTAGCAACAGCCGGTGGGAGAGGAGAGAAGGGAAACTGGCAGCGCTGTGGGGGGAAGGTGGGGGGCAGGGCAGTAGGGGGAATTCTGTGCTGCACGGGGTGATTAGGGGGTGCCTGGGCACACCTGGCACACCCTGTGCGCACACCTATGATCCATGGCTTATTTGGGTCACTGGCCTCTTTCCGCCTGAATTACAGTGGCCAGGGTTTTGTTTTGAAGCACCAGATTAGAGCTATAGGCTCTAATAGGCTTCAAAATAGGGTGGGCTCGGGACGCTGAGGATGCGTCCGAAGCCCACCCAGGTGTGTCACACCCCCCCAAACAAAAAAAACCACCAGCCGCCACTGGTCTATGGTAATGTCTCTGATCCAAAAAGTGCTCGATCGCTCTTTGCTGATGGATCTGCTACCTTGTCTTATGGGCCTTCCTTGTCCTGGTAAACGCGTCTACCCGACGCACCGACTACCATCCTGTGGTGCCATGTCATGTATTATTGAAGAGAAAAAAGGGACTTTTTGCTACTCCGGTGTGCAGCCACCCATTTCTTCCTCTATATCCTTGTTTTACCTGGTCGTTAGCGGCCAGAAAAGCAGATGATCAGACCAGGGGCGGACTGACCATTCGGGCCCTCGGGCACTGCCCGAGGGCCCCATGCCACTAAGGGGCCCCATCAGGGTTACTAGCCTCAATAAAACCAGGGACAGTATGTAAAAATATGTGTTTTTAAAAAAAAAGATTATAGCTGCCCCGCCTCTCCAGTGCCTTTTCAGTGTGTGTATGTGTTTTATGTGTGTGTATACTGTGTGTGTATACTGTGTATGTATATTGTGTGTCTGTGTGTGTATACTGTGTGGCCCCATAATCTATTGCCTGGAGGCCCCATAATCTCCTATTGCTCGGGGGCCCCATAATCTTCTCCTACTGCCCGGGGGCCCCATAATCTTCTCCTATTGCCCGGGGGCCCCATAATCTCCTATTGCCTGGGGGCCCATAATCTCCTATCTCCCCAGATCTCTCCGTAATCACGGCCCATGCTTTCACAAGGGATGTTGTTTCAACAATGAAGTTGAGAAAAAAATAAAGTGTATTAAAAAAAAAAAAGTTTTAAATAAAATAAATAATATTAAAAAAAACAAACGCCCGTATTTATGCGTAAACGCGAACGCACATTATAGATCCTGCGCGCATATGTTCGCACCACACATGCGAGGTATCGCCGCGAACGCCAGAGCGAGAGCAGTAATTTTAACTCCAGACCTCCTGTGTCACTCTAAGCTGGTGACCTCTAAAGGCTTTTAAAGCATCACTACTGGAGATTTTTAAGTATTGTAGTTTGGCGCCATTTCACAGGCGTACACAATTTTTAAAGCGTGGCATGTTGGGTATCTACTCGCTGTAACATCATATTTTAACAACAAAAAAATTTGGCATTTTATATAGTTTGTGTGCACTAAAAATTAAATAAAATGTATTATTATTTCCAAAAAAAATTTAAAAATGCGTTTGAAAAACCGCTGGGCAAATATCGTGAGACGTAAAAAAATTGCAACACCTACCATTTTATTCTCTAGGCTTTATGCAAAAAAAGTTTTATTTTATTTTCAAATTTAATTTAATTTAATCGAAGTCATTTTCTAGTAAAAAAAAAAAAAATACGGATTTTTACATGATGGAGAGAAATGTCAGAATTGGGGCCCCGGGTAGGAACTGGACATTTAGCATTTCTAGAAATCTCTTCTTTTTTTTTTTTTTGAGGCACAACTTGCACAACATTCCAATATAAAATACAAAAACTTTTATTATAATTACAACAATAAAAATGTATCCAGATAATTTATAAGAAAACAAACTAGTAAAAAAAAAAAAAAAAAATTGGATACATTTTAATTGTAATCATGTAATAAATGTTTTTGTATTATATTGGAATGTTGTGCCTCAAATTTTACCACCAAGAGATTTCTACAAATGCTTAAAGCGGTTTTGTTTTGCCGCTTTGCGATTTTTACCTTTAGGTAAGCCTATAATAAGGCCTATAATAAGGCTTACCTGTCGGTAAAATGAACATCTCCTGAACGTAAACCATTTAGGAGATATTCATCCTCCATGCAGCCGCTGACGTTTTGCGCTCTGGAGGTCTGACGTATCGTGCCAGAACTTCAGATCTTCTTGCCGAAAATCGAGGGCTCCCGCGCATGCACAGGAGTGACGTCATCGTGGCTCCGGCCACTCACAGCGCCGGAGCCTGCGAACCCGGAAGAAACGGTTATTTTTTTTTATGGGGGGGCCTATTGTTGCTTGGGGGGGTTGTTGTTGTGGGTTACAATAATTTACTGCTTTTTTTGTTATTAATAACTTTGTTCCATATTCTCTAAAAGCAGCGGTATTGGGAGGTGGGTACCAAGGGACAGTGCTGGCAGGTGGGTAGGGGCGGAGCAATGGGTGACTCAGAAGGGGGGGAGGTACCTACACCTATTCTCTGGGAAAAAAAAAAAAATCCTGATCGGCTCTCATCAATACTTATATGAAAAGGCATTGATGGGAGGCGATTCCCAGGCTAGGCCAACAATGGCCAACTCACGCCTGTGGATGGGCAGAGACAATGGGTGACTTAGAAGGGGGGGGGGGGGGGGTGTACCTACACCTTTACTCTGATAAAAAAAAACCATGATCGGCTCCCATCAATGCTTACACTATATTGTCAAAAGTATTGGGACGCCTGCCTTTACACGCACATGAACCTTAATGGCATCCCAGTCTTAGTCTGTAGGGTTCAACATTGAGTTGGCTCCGCCCTTTGTAGCTATAACAGCTTCAACTCTTCTGGTGAAGGATGTCCACAAGGTTTAGGAGGGTGTCTATGGGAATGTTTGACCATTCTTCCAGAAGAGCATTTGTGAGGTCAGGCACTGATGTTGGACAAGAAGGCCTGGCTCGCAGTCATCTATCGGGTTGAGGTCAGGACTCTGTGCAGGCCAGTCAAGTTCCTCCACCCCAAACTAACTCACCTGCAAGCACTGTCCCTTGGTACCCACCTCCCAATGCCGCCGCTTTTAGAGAATACAGAACAAAGTCATTAATAACAAAAAAAAAAAGCAGTAAAATATTGTGCAAAGGGCGGACCAACTCAATATTGATCCCTACGGACTAAGACTGGGATGTCATTAAAGTTCATGTGTGTGTAAATACTTTTGACAATATAGTGTATATGAAAAGGCGTTGATGGGAGCTGATTCCCGGGCTAGGCCATTAATGACCAACCCATGCCTGTGGATTACTTCACTTCCCCCCTGTGCCAGTTTGTCAGGTCGGGATTTAGAGGAAGATATCTGAAGCTTCTCCTAAGGGTTTCGTCTTGTTGTGAGGACAATCTTGGGGCTTTCTGAAGAGCTCGTGCACCCTTCCACAGCCCAGGCCTGGTAAAGCTCTTGTACTTTGTTAGGTGGGTGGAGGACGCAGCTTGTAATGATCCATTATGGAGATTTGGCGGGAGCCGCCGCTCATCCCTCCTCTGCTGAATGAGCCACAAGGACGGTTTATTTCTGGCCAGATCTGACGCTGGCACAAAGTAGTCCCTCTGTACTCTCTGATCAGCCATTACTCATTTCCTTTTTAAATAATTGTATTCCGGTTTATCAGCTGCCGTGATTTATGCTTTTCTATGAGTGTGCCAGAGCTTTATTAAATGTTCCAATCTATCGTGTCCTGCAGAGGCTCTTTGCAGCACGCGGCGGGGCTCTCGCGGCCCTCTGGAGCGCCCCCCCCCCCCCTTTTCCTCAATGACATTTATCTTTATCAGGCATCAGATCGAGATTTGCGGCCCCGGCGCCTTCTGCATTTACTTAGCTTTTGGAGAAGGAATTAATTCCCCCCGTTCAGAGACAATGGGAGAGAGGCCCTAAAAAAATTGTCACTTTGAATAAATCACGGGCAAAGGTAGCGGAAGAAGAGAGAGGCGGGATCACGCCGGACTGAAAATGAAGGTTATTAAAGGATCCTGACAAGTGAAGGTTGTAATGTTTGTGGTTTATAGTTCCACGCTTTGCTGTGCGAGGGATGCAACGCCTTCCCCTGCCGGAGCGCACCTTCCTCCACCGTCAACCACTTCCTCCACCGGCGACCACTTCCCCCACCGGCGACCACTTCCTCCACCCACTTCCTCCACCGGCGACCACTTCCCCCACCGGCGACCACTTCCTCCACCCACTTCCTCCACCGGCGACCACTTCCCCCACCGGCAACCACTTCCCCCACCGGCAACCACTTCCTCCACCGGCAACCACTTCCTCCACCCACTTCCTCCACCCACTTAATCCACTGGCGACCACTTCCTCCACCCACTTCGTCCACCGGCAATCACTTCCTCCACCGGCGACCACTTCCTCCACCGGCGACCACTTCCTCCACCGGCGACCACTTCCTCCACCGGCGACCACTTCCCCCACCGGCGACCACTTCCTCCACCCACTTCGTCCACCGGCAATCACTTCCTCCACCGGCGACCACTTCCTCCACCGGCAACCACTTCCTCCACCGTCAACCACTTCCTCCACCGGCGACCACTTCCCCCACCGGCGACCACTTCCTCCACCCACTTCCTCCACCGGTGACCACTTCCCCCACCGGCGACCACTTCCTCCACCCACTTCCTCCACCGGCGACCACTTCCCCCACCGGCAACCACTTCCCCCACCGGCAACCACTTCCTCCACCCACTTCCTCCACCCACTTAATCCACTGGCGACCACTTCCTCCACCCACTTCGTCCACCGGCAATCACTTCCTCCACCGGCGACCACTTCCTCCACCGGCGACCACTTCCTCCACCGGCCACCACTTCCTCCACCGGTGACTCCTTCCCCCACCAGCGACCCCTTCCCCCACCGGAGATCATTTCCTCACGGGTCCTTCACACCGCCTGCAGCTGGGGTCAGCTGCTCTACTTCCTCCTCTCTATCGCATCATGATCCGAGTTCCGCCTAAAGAACCCCCTCCTTTTTTACTGTCTAGTATTGGTATATTAAATTCAATTGCCGTTATGTCGCTCATGCCATGGCCAGCTACTGATCATATTAGAGTAATTATTTTTTTGTCAGAGGTCTCCAAACTGCGGCCCTTTGCTTGCCTTTATCTGGCCTTTGGGGAACTATTCCTCACACTGACACCAATGATGGGGCACTTTTCCTTCCACTGACACCAACGATGGGGCACTATTCCTCCCACTGACACCAACGATGGGGCACTATTCCTCCCATCAACACCAACGATGGGGCACTATTCCACCCATCGACACCAACCATGGGGTCCTATTCCTCCCACTGACACCAATGATGGGGCACTATTTCTCCCACTGATACCAACAATGGGGCCCTATTCCTCCCACTGACACCAGCAATCGGGCCCTGTTCCTCTCACTGGCACCAATGATGGGGCACTATTCCTCCCACTGACACCAATGATGGGGCACTATTTCTCCCACTGACACCAGTGGTGGAAAACTGTTCCTCCTAGAACAGCCAGGGAAATGACGGCTCTGAAACCGAAATGACGAAATGCTCCCCACTTCCTGGTTCGTTCATCACAGAGGAGATGGTGGAATGGATGTTCCTCCATCTCCTCTGCAGGTAGCCATCCCGACTGCGATCCTGGGCTCCCCAGTGGTGCTGGAGAGAATCATAGCGGGGGCTGACAAGGGGGGGGGGGTTGTAATAACCACATACTGACTGGATGTTTATATATGTACTTCTTGCAGCAAGTGGTTAGGGTGACACTAATAAAAAATGACATCTATGATACCTGTCAGTAGCATTAACACATCAGTCTTCGTTTTATAAATTCCCCCTGGAACATCGTTTTATTATCTGGTGATCCAACCAGGTCCTGTTGGGCTCTTTTTTTATGTGCTCCGCTACCCGACCCGGGAGGTCTTTTGTGTGTAGGGGTTATGGCACTAAGGTACATCTTATACAATGGCTATATCAATGTTTTTTTGTTCTATACTATATTTAAATACTACTGTTTCTCTTTAGATAATTGTTGTGGTGCTCTCATGCATCCTGATGAAGCCACTTTGGCGAAACGCATCGACACACGAGGACCTGTAATTAGTTATACAACCTATGAAATACTGTCAACGATTATCTTTGTAAATACATGCATGTCTTACTCCAGCCATAAGCACAATTATACTTTTGCTTTTTAACTGACACATACAACACTATATTACCATATAGTGCCTGACCTCTTCTGGAAGAACGGTCAAACATTCCCATAGACACCCTCCTAAACCTTGTGGACGGCCTTCCCAGAAGAGTTGAAGCTGTTATAGCTGCAAAGGGCGGGGCCAACTCAATATTGAACCCTACGGACTAAGACTAGGATGTCATTAAAATTCATGTGCGTGTAAAGGCAGGCGTCCCAATACTTTTGGTAAAATAGTGTATATGTATGTTTTTCGCTTTTTAATATGGTGTATAATAAAATGTCATAATTTTTATACATATGATTTGTAATCTCCATGTCTTGCCTATATAGTCGGATTTTTCTTTTCTTTTTTAAATCTGTTGTTTTTCAGCTTCCTTTTAACGGGCCAAGCTGTCCAACAACCAAGAAGTGGTGAAAAGAGATGGCCAGCAAACAGGCAGTACTCTCGACATCGAAGGAGACTTTTCAAGTAAGCTTATATTGGATTGTCAATTATAACTATTATTTGTATAGTTCTTGAGACTGTTCCACAGTGTGGTATCAGGGACTTCACCTGAGTCCATCCGATGCCTCAAAAAGGCTCCAGCGGCATCGTTCCGACATCTCCATCGCCCGGAATATTGTCTGAAAGTATCATTTAATATGCACAGAAAATGTGACACTGCCTGTGATAGCACACTGACGAGCCAAACATAGCGGAGTCTCCACTATTCATTGCATAAAACTTTGATATTACCAGAAAATAAATGTGTCTTATAAATATTCAGTGTTGATGTTCTACTTGGCGGAATGCAAAACTGTCCAAGATGAAAGAGGATAGGAGGTAGAGCTGTCTACAGAACACAAATTGCCTCAATTCCACCTTAATGGAGATGCTAGACCTGGTCTTCCACTTTGGATTACGTTGTGTCCGAAGTGGAACCTAGGAACCATCGTAGTCTGCAGAGGAAGATCTATTGGCGAGGTGACCTAGAGGACGATGAGGGGCTGATATTTCGGGTGTCAATTTGCTATTTTTCCAAACACGGCAGATAAGAACCCCCCCCCCCCCCCCTGAAATCATACGTTCTATCTGGTGTTGCAGCACGGGGAAGTTTGAAATTGATGTTTGTCTAGCTAGGAGGAAGGTAAGGTGGGGAACTCTGATTTCATGTCCAACTTGTTACCTTCTAGGCTGAGGTTGGCCATAGTGGTTTGGTGGACAATTTAAAGTGTCTCGTTTTTCAGGTTATTTGGGAATCTCAATGTTTGGGTTAGCGGCACAAGGTGCGCCATGATTGTATTGTTAAAGAAAGGTTGAGTCCCAGGCGCTAATCACAGCAAAAACCACATAACGCAATATATGTCCAGCGAAACCGTGCTATAATGCTGAAGACAAAAAGGGTTGACCGTGCTCAGGAACTAAGCTGGAGTTGATGAGTAATGGCTGCAATGAACCACATGTAAACTCAAAAAGGTTGCTGGCGATTTATTCCGAAGATTAAAACGGTACAAATTTGAATGACAACATTACCACAAGGTTGTAAGGCTGGCTCAGGCACTGATGGATCACTAGAACTGACCGGGACAACCAACCAAGGCTTGACAAAGCACGCAAGTGTGCGAAACCGGTAGTCACGGCAACAGACGCCCTGCTCCACGTTGGCCGTGGTTGATTCCTTCTCCGACACCTCAGTTGCGGCTTGTCTTCAGTAAAGACCCCTTCCTTCAATGATTACCATGGAGTTTTCCCTGAACACAGTCAACTGCTTGGCTCGATCTACATCACCAGCGTTAGTGACACCATCTTCCCTTGCCGGCGGGTCCAGCTCTACACACCACACACTGCAGCTGGCATGTCCTTGTGGCTTTCCATGGTCGGTGTTCCTTGGTTGTTGGTTGTCCCGGTCAGTTCTAGTGATCCATCAGTGACTGAGTCAGCCTTACAGCCTTGTGTTAATGTCGTCATTCAAATTTGTACTGTTTTAATCTTTTGGAATAAATCGGCAGCAACCTTTTTGAGTTTACATGTGGTTCATTGCAACCATTACCCATCAATTCCAGCTTAGTTCCTGAGCGCCGTCAACCCTTTTTGTCTTCATGACTGTATTGTTATCCACAAGAATACATCCTGTGACGCGTTGCTAACAGAGGCCG
This sequence comes from Lithobates septentrionalis, assembly GCA_037952835.1. Taxonomy (NCBI): domain Eukaryota; kingdom Metazoa; phylum Chordata; class Amphibia; order Anura; family Ranidae; genus Lithobates; species Lithobates septentrionalis. The sequence continues at coordinate 176,344 of JBBDGP010003081.1, read as the reverse complement.
GTGTCTAGAAAAACACAAATAAATCACCAGGACCGCATGGCTTACATCCGAGAGTCCTCAAAGAACTCGGGTTATAGCCAGACTGTTATTCCTAATTTTTATGGACTTGCATAATGACAGGAATGGTAGTGGCGAAAAGCCCACGTGGTACCAATATTAATAAAAATAGCAGAGATATATTACTGGAAACTACAGGCCTGTCAGTCTAACATCGATAGTATGTAAACTGTTTGAGGGGATAAGGGACTACATCTAAGAACTTGCTAATGAAAACAGTATCATTTGTAGTAATCGGCATGGGTTCATGAGAGATCGTTCTTGCCAAACCAATCTGTTAACATTCTACGAGGAAGTGAGCTGCCATCTGTATAAAGGAAGGCCGTGGATGTGATGTACCTGGATTTTGCAAAAGCATTTGATACAGTGCCCCGTAGACGCTTAGTTTACAAACTGAGGTCTGTAGGTGTGGACCATAGAGTTTGTTTATGGATAGAAAACAGGGGTGCACCAAAAGGTCGGTGATAAATAACCAACCAACCTCGCTCATCCATGTCTTTATGGACCTTGCTTTGTGCACTGGTCCAAATCATTTTTGGTGGAGGGGGGGATTATGGTGTGGGGTTGTTTTTCAGGAGTTGGGCTTGGTCCTTTAGTTCCAGTGAAGGGAAGTACCCCAAGGCTCTGTCCTGGGACCAATTCGGTTTAATTTTTTCATAAATGATATAGAGGTCGGTATAAATATCTCAAACTAAGTTTTTGATGACACAAAAATAAGCAGGGCAATAACTTTACAGCAGGATATAGAAGACCTCAATAAAATAATAGGGTGGGCAACTACATGGCAAATGAGGGTTGAAAAGGTAAAGTAATGCAATGGGGAGGCTAAAAATATAAACCTAAGTTACTCACTAGGGGGAGAACCTCTGGGGGGAATCCAGGATGGAGAAAGATCTGGGGGTCCGAGTAGAAGACAGACTGAGCAATAGCATGCAATGTCAAGCCCCAGGAAGCAAAGCCAGCAGACTATTTACATGCATTAAAAATGGAATTTACTCCAGAGATAAAACGAAAATCCTGCCAATTTATAAAACTCTAGTTTGCCCACATCTGGAGTATTCCGTCCAGTTCTGGTCACCAATCCTCAGGAGGGATGTGCTGGAGCTGGAGAGAGTCCAGAGCAGAGCAACAAAATTAATAAGGGGACTGGAGGACCTCAATTACGAGGAATGACTACAAAACACTAAATTTATTCTCCTTGGAGAAGAGACGCTTGAGAGGAGATATGATATACAAATACCTCAATGGTGATCCCAGCGTAGGTAGGAAACTATTCAGTCTCAGGGGAGTGTAAGAGGACACAAGGCCACCCAGTGAGATTGGAGGAGAATCGGTTTAACCTTAAAGAGGTTGTAAACCCTATTTTTTTTTTTTTAAATAACGAACATGGTATACTTAACTCCACTGTGCAGTTCGTTTTGCACAGAGTGGCCCCGATCTACCTCTTCTGGGGTCCCCCGGCGGCGCTGGTAGCTCCTCCCCACATCGGGTGTCCACGTTGGAGAAGAGCTCTCCTTGGTGGACACCCATGCGGGAGCTCCTGAGTCCTGCTTTTGCGTGTATTCACACACAAAGCAGGACTCAGTCCCGGCGCCCACGTCACTGGATTGACAGCAGCTGGAGCCAATGGCTGCGCTGCCATCAATCTATCCGATCAGGACACGAGACACCAGCTAGAGTTGGTGTGCTCGTTCCCGGCCGCTTTACCGCCGGCGCCCGCTTCAGTGTGAAAGTAGCCTTAGGGTTTACAACCCCTTTTAGCTGGGTAGGGGGTTCTTCACTGTCAGGGTGGTAAGGATGTGGAACTCTCTTCCATAATCGGTGGTGTCAGCTGGAACTATTGATAGTTTTAAAAGACTCTTGGTCGTGCATCTTAGCGAACACAGCATACAGGGATATGGAAAAAAAGTTATCGGCATGAACGGACGTACAACCCAGTACACAGAGGTTGAACTGGATGGACTAGTGTCTTTATTCAACCTTACCAACTATGAAACTGTTATGGTATTACGATCTTAAAAGAGGCTCCGCCCCAACGTGTTTCTCCTTAATAGTCATCGTCCGGTAAAGGTGGCTGATCCAGGACATCAAGGGAACCGTTTATAATCACTGCCAGAATTATAAGTCAGGTCAACAAGAAATTTATATGGGAATCGCCAAAAAGTTTAACGGGGCCACTAGATAATTAACCCCTTCAGACCTGCGCTATAGCCGAAGGATGGCTACAGTGCAGATCTGCTGTGCCGGGAGGCCGTCCCCGCCGCGCGCTGTGATCACCCGAGTCAGTGAGACTCGGGTGATCACAGATCGGAGTAAGGGGTCGATCCTGGCCCCTTACCACGTGATAAGCTCAACTATTGGTGCCCTTCAGTGCCACCTATCAATGCCCTTCAGTGCCACCTATCAGTGCCCACCAGTGCCACCTCATCAGTGCCCATCAGTGTTGCCCTATCAGTGCCCATCAGTGTTGCCCTATCAGTGCCCATCAGTGTCGCCTTATCAGTGCCCATCAGTGTCGCCTTATCAGTGCCCATCAGTACAGCCTATCGGTGCCCATCAGTGCAGCCTCATCACTGTACATCAATGAAGGAGAAAAATTACCTGTTTGCAAAATGTATTAACAAAATATACAACGGTTTTATATTTTTTTTAAAAAAGTTCGGTCTTTTTAAATTTTTTTTAACAAAAAATAAAAAACCCAGAGGTGATTAAATACCACCAAAAGAAATCATTTGGGTACAGCGTTGCATGACCGCGCAATTGTCGTTCAAAGAGTGACAGCGCTAAAAGCTGAAAATTGGTCTGGGCAGGAGGTGCCCGGTAAGCAGGTGGTTAAAAAAATAAATAAAAAGTGATTTAAAAAAATAAAAAATCTCTTTTAATCTTTAATCAATGGCAGTATTAGTACAAGTGCCCCTCTAACTCTCCAAACAACCTGTACAGGTCCGTCCAAACATTTACCGACTTGATGATATCACTACCCCGCTTACCCCCCCAAACTCATCATTATCCTTCTTCTCCACGTCACAGCAGAAATAGACACATAAAAGGCTTTGATCTCCTACTGCGATGTGAATTTATAAAGTTTAGGCACTTCGAAGAACAGACAAGTTTATAATAAGGTGTAAAAGTAATAGTCGGGAAAACATATCAGACAGATTAAAAGAAAAAAAAAAAAAAAGAAAAAAGAAAAAAAAAAAACTGTGAAGCAAACTGCATCTCATTTTCTTCCGTAGGTGGAAAAGTGTGAAAACGGCTATAAATACTCATCCCAGAGGCAGATTATATATTTATTTAGCGCATTATTTTTTTAAAGCGCCCTCCACCAGAGCGCCGCGTGACTTAAGGGCTCCCGGTGAACGGGCCCCATAAAACAAGCCCGGTCAAGCCGTCTGCAGGTCTCCCCGTCTTGCATAATGGAGGCCCATAACTCAGGCCGAGCCTGCGTTTTTTTTTCACCCCATCACAAATCACGCCGCGTAATCGTTGGAGAGGCCGTGGAAATGAATTTGGGATGTCATCTGCCATGTAATGATAAAGCCAAAGGCCTTGAATTATGGATCTCAATTACAGTACAGGAGCACTTCATTACCACGGCGGTAACTCCCACCACCGTGCTTTTTGCTCGCCGACCCCCCCTCCAACGCCGGCACATCTTTTTTTTTTTTTAGGAATGCCGAAGACAAATTCTCATCAGACGATGAGGAATAAGGCGGCGCGGGAGGGGGTGGGGGGGGGACACGGAATGAGTCACCGAACCATAATCGGTCATTTCTATACTTTCACACCAATTACTGTGATCTATGATGTTACTTAAAAGCCGCCATGGCAGCCGTCCAGCCACATTTAGATAATGAAACAGGCAGTCGGGCAATTTAACCCCCATCTCCGCCGGAAGTCAACCGGCGAGGTCCAACGACGCAACCCAACGGCAATCCCTGGGGGAACCAAAGAGGTTAAACCCGGCGCTTCTAATGGATTCCAAATTAAGTTTGTATTTTTTTTTTTCCTTCTCTTCCCTTTTTAGTATCGGAACACATTTCCGCCTGGCATTTTCCAATAGAATTATACTTTCCAGAGGCACTTATGTTAAACCTTTTATAGATTCCCTTTTAAAACGATGACCTTTCGTGATTTCCCAAACCGCCGGAGCTGCATGCTTACTATGGCGGAGACTTTACTAGTGTGGCTGAGTGATCTTTCCTGGCCGATCTCAGACTTCTAATGTGAATGCGGGCCGGAGCATAACAGGACAAGACGGAGAAGTGATGGACGTGTTCACTTGCCTCAACAGTTTTTATAAAGTGGAGGAACGGCGTACATTTCTATCAGAAGCAATGTGACATTTTTTTTTTTATAGCTTTAAAGTAAAACTTTCACCAAGCTATACTTCCATATATAAGTGGAACTCGACTGTATGGGCTCATTTACACTTGCTTCAGCTTCAACACACAATTTAGGGCTAGTTTACACTTTGCTTCAAAACAAGACTTCGGACAAGCTTTGTTAAAGCTCTCTGAATGCCAGTCAATGCCCCCATCACTAAAAAAAAAAAATGGTTAGCTTACAGTCCTGTTTAGACCTTGCTTTTGCTTTGCTTCGGCTTCGCTTCAAAAATTATACCCCATGTAGCATCAGTGGTGCTTCAAAGCCTCCATAGAAATCTGTGGCAAAGCTCGCTTGAAGCCCCACCAAAGCCTCATCAAAGCCCCATGAAGCTTCACCGGAGCCCCATGAAGCCTCACGGAAGCCCCATGAAGCCTCACTGACGCCTCATCGAACCCCCACAAAGCCTCATGGAAGCCCCACTGAAGCTCCACCAAAGCCCCACTGAAGCTCCACCTAAGCCTCATTTAAGATCCACAAAAGCCCCACTGAAGCTCCACAAAATCTCCAACAAAGCCCCACTGAAGCTCCACCAAAGCCCCACTGAAGCTCCACCAAAGCCCCACTGAAGCTCCACCAAAGCCCCATTGAAGCTCCATCAAAGCCCCACCGTAGCTCCACCAAAGCCCCATTGAAGCTCCATCAAAGCCCCACTGAAGCTCCAACTTAGCTCCACCAAAGCCCCATTGAAGCTCGTCCAAAACCCCATTGAAGCTCGTCCAAAGCCCCATTGAAGCTCGTCCAAAGCCCCATTGAAGCTCGTCCAAAGCCCCATCGAACCTCCAAAGCCCCACTGAAGCTCCACCAAAGCCCCACTGAAGCTCCACTAAAGCCCCACCAAAGCCCCACCAAAGCCCCACCAAAGCCCCACCAAAGTCCCATCGAAGCCCCAGAGAAGCACCAAGAAAAAGCAAGGCGTAAACAGGACTGTAAGCTATTTTATTTAGTGACAGGAACTTTGACCGGCATTCAGAGCCTGTCTGAAGCCTTGTTTTGACGCAAAGCGTAAACTAGCTCTATCTGAGAACCTCAAACCGAAAACGCAATGCAATACATATTTTTTTTTAATTATAGTTCCCTACACCATAAAAACAATTATAGCCGCTTGATCGTTTTTACAGGCCGTGGGAGGGGACATCGCCTCCGGCCGCCCTCCGATGCTTCTACCGGCTCTGCCCTTGCGATCGACGAGCCGGAGAAGGATGCCCCGAAGTTTGCCATAGAGATTTCCAGTGACCAGATGGTCCCTGGCAGTCTCTATGATCTTCAGGGGCCCGGGCGCAACGTAATGATGTCACGTCCAGCCCGGCGGAAGTAAACCTTGCCGAGTACTCGGCTGGAATGATTTTTATTTATTTTTTATCTTGGTCTTTCCTGTCTAGAGGAGAGATGTGGAGTCTTATAGACCCCCACATCTCTCCATAAAGAGGACCTGACATGCCCTATTCCTATTACAAGGGGTGTTTACATTCCTTGTAATAGGAATAAAAGTGATCAAAAAAAAAAAAAATTAAAAGAGAAAGTGTAAAAATAAAAAAATGCAAATAAAATGAACAATAAAATAAAAACCCTTTTGTTTAAAGCGCCCCGACACAGAAGCGAACCCATACATACACCGCGCCCACATATGTAAACGGCGTTCAAACCACACATGTGAGATATCACCGTGAACATTAGAGCGAGAGCAATAATTCATAGTTGACCTCAACTGTGATTCATTTGTATCCTATAACCCATTTGTATCCAATACTCAATAAGCAATTGGCTTTTTATACTAGTTACTTCCATGGGATACTATGCGATTTCAGATACATGCATGTGTGTATATATATGAATTCCTCCTTTTTGTATGCCATCGCCTTGTATATAGATAAAAATACTCATGTTCAACCATGTATCACATGTTTATGACGTATGCTTTGTTTATATGCCAATTAAACAATTTTACAATTTTTCCTACCACCTGTCTTGTGCCTCACTCAAAGTCCCAAAAACCCCTTTCTTACTCCTGGATGACTGGGGTCAGAGCAACTCCAAAACTGCAGCTCTTGTGGGATGTTCCTGGTCTGCAGGGGTCAGGACTGACCAAAAGTGGTCCAAGGAAGGAAAACAATGTGACGGGGTCATGGGCGGCCAAGGGTCATTAATGGAGGTGGAGGGGGGCAGAGCTCATTAATGAAGGTGGAGGGGGGCAAGACTCATTAATGGAGGTGGGGAGGGAAGGCTCATTGATGGAGGTGGGGGAGGGAAGGATTATTAATGGAGGTGGAGGGGGGCATAGCTTAATAATGGAGGTGGAGGGGGGGCAAGGCTCATTAATGGAGGTAGGGAGGGAAGGCTCATTGATGGAGGTGGGGAGGGAAAGCTCATTGATGGAGGTGGGGAGGGAAAGCTCATTGATGGAGGTGGGGAGGGAAGGCTCATTGATGGAGGTGGGGAGGAGGGGAAGGCTCATTGATGGAGGTGGGGGAGGGAAGGCTCATTGATGGAGGTGGGGAGGGAAGGCTCATTGATGGAGGTGGGGAGGGAAGGCTCATTGATGGAGGTGGGGAGGGAAAGCTCATTGATGGAGGTGAGGAGGAAAGGCTCATTGATGGAGGTGGGGAGGAAAGGCTCATTGATGGAGGTGGGGAGGGGAAGGCTCATTGATGGAGGTGGGGAGGGGAAGGCTCATTGATGGAGGTGGGGAGGGAAGGCTCATTGATGGAGGTGGGGAGGGAAGGCTCATTGATGGAGGTGGGGAGGGGAAGGCTCATTGATGGAGGTGGGGAGGGAAGGCTCATTGATGGAGGTGGGGAGGGGAAGGCTCATTGATGGAGGTGGGGAGGGAAGGCTCATTGGTGGAGGTGGGGAGGGGAAGGCTCATTGATGGAGGTGGGGAGGGGAAGGCTCATTGATGGAGGTGGGGAGGGAAGGCTCATTGATGGAGATGGGGAGGGAAGGCTCATTGATGGAGGTGGGGAGGGGAAGGCTCATTGATGGGGGTGGAGGGGGGAAAGGCTCATTGATGGGGGTGGAGGGGGGGAAGGCTCATTGATGGGGGTGGAGGGGGGAAAGGCTCATTGATGGGGGTGGAGGGGGGAAAGGCTCATTGATGGGGGTGGAGGGGGGAAAGGCTCATTGATGGAGGTGGGGAGGGAAGTCTGGCCTGTGAAGTCCAATCCAACAGAAGAGCTACTAGAGCTCAAATTACTGAAAAAGTGAATGCTGGTTCTGATAGAAAGGTGTCGGAACACACAGGGCATCACAGTTTTTTTTTGTGTATGGGGCTGTGTAACCGCAGACCAGTCAGGGTGGCCATGCTGACCTGTGTCCACAGCCAAAAGTGCCTACAATAGGCATGGGAGCATCAGAACTGGATCACAGAGCAATGGAAGAAGGTGGCCTTGTCTGAGGAATTCAAGAATGGTTTGAGGAACACAACAAGTTCGAGGTGTTGACCTGGCCTCCAAATTATCCAGATCTTAATCCAATCGAGCATCTGTGGGATGTGTTGGGAAAACAAGTCTGATCCATGGAGGCCCCACCTTGAAACTTACAGAACATAAAAGATCTGCTACTGACAGCTTGGTGCCAGGTACCACAGCATACTTTCAGAGGTCTAGTGGAGTTCGTACTTCGATAGATTATGGTGGGTGGACATAACATCATGGCTGATTGCTGTGTTTTTTTGTTTTTCACGATTTATTATATAAATGCCTCAGGAACTATACTGGACTTAGTTCAATGACATTCAGGCTCTCAAATGCACGTACGTTGGGTAGATCCACCATATTGCATCTCACTCCTTCCCAATGTCAGCTTACAAAGATGCAGAGTTGTGCCAAACCCACACCTGACAACAAAGGCATTGCACTCATTCTGCTATCAGATCCCAAAAATCAATAAGGATTTCATCCGCATTGTACGCCTGAATTGGTTCATTAAGGGTTTTCATCCAACAATTTATGCCAATTACACCAAGATCCATTGTGAAATTAGTGTAGAAAAGATTCTGTGACAAATTTATCAAGCGTGTTTTATTTTACATCATAAGAACCAGAAAAAAAAAAAATCTTGGCTCCATCTACTGTATAGAACTTTCCGCTATAATGGAACAAATACTGCACAGAAGATTTGTGACGATAAGCACGCCATTACATAAATTAGCATTCATTTAGAAAGAAAAATAAGATTTATTTTGATAAATGACCTGGTTAGTCTTCCAGGTACGGAGCCAGGAAGACGGCTGAAGTGTGGATTGAGGTTTCTGCAATGGACCAAGGCTTTGTGTCTGCAGTGCTGATACCTGGCAGACTGCATATGCCAACACCACAATGTTTCCACACTCAAAAGTAGTTAATTTATTAAACCCTCAGTGTTTTTAGCTCAACACAAGGAGCACAATAAAAAAAAACAATC
>JBBDGP010003081.1:122500-162500 GCA_037952835.1 Lithobates septentrionalis | reverse complement strand
CATGGACTATTTTTAATTCTTATACTGCTGACATTAGTAAATAATTAGAAGGTACCGTATATTATATTTGTGTTAAACTTCTTTTTTTTTATTTTTTTTAAGCTGCTTCCTAGTTTGTGGCCTAGGCTAGAATGATGTCATACATCCAGGACTTTTTTTTTTTCCCCCTCAGAGAATAGGTGCAGGTACTCCCCACTTCGGAGTCACCCTTTGTCCCCTCCCCCCCAACCACCTTTGATCAGAAACCCCTGCAGCCAGCAACCATAGACCCCCCCAAGCAACAATAGAACCCCTCAGCAACAATAAACCTCCCAGCAGCAATAGACCCCCTCATCAACAATAGACCCCCCCACAACAAAATATCCCTCAACAACAATAGACCCCCCAACAAAATATCCCTCAACAATAGACCCCCCCACCAGCAACAAGGCAGAAAGATCTCCCAACAGCTGGCATCAAGAGACCCTCCAGCAGACAGCAACAGTCCCACCCACCTTTGAAGCAGAATCCCCTGCAGCCAGCAACCATAGACACCCCCCCTCCCAAGCAACAATGGACCCCCAATGGACCCCCAAGCACCCCCCCGCAACAAAATACCCCCCAACAGCAACAATACAGCAAGATCTCCCTGGCATCAAAAGATCCTTCAGCAACAGTACTACCCACCTTTGAGCAGAATCCACTACATCCAGAAACCATAACCCCCCCCCCCTCCAAGCAACAATAGATGCCCAAGCAGCAATAGATCGCCTCAGCAACAATAGACCCCCACAACAAAATACCCCCCCCCCCCAAGAGCAACAATACAGTAAGATCTCCCAACAGCTGACATCAAAAGATCCTCCAGCAACAGTACTACCCACCTTTGAGCAGAATCCACTGTATCCAGCAACCATAGACCTCCACCAAGCAGCAATAGATCCCCTCAGCAACAGTAGACCCCGGCACCAAAATACCCCCCCCCCCTCCCCCAACAATAGACCCAAACCAGCAACAATGAAGAAAGATCTCCCAACAGCTGGCATCAAAAGATCCTCCAGCAACAGTACTATCCACCTTTGAGCAGAATCCACTGCATCCAGCAACCATAGACTACCACTAAGCAGCAATAGATCCCCTCAGCAAGAATAGACCCCCACACCAAAATACCCCCCCCCCTCCCCCAACAACAATAGACCCCCACCAGCAACAATGCAGAAAGATCTCCCAACAGCTGGCATCAATAGATCCTTCAGCAGTCAGCAAGAGTACTACCAACTTTTGAGCATAATCCCCTCCAGTCAGCAATCATAGACCCCTCCTCAAGCAACAATAGACCCCCCCCCAGCAGCAACAATAGGCCACCACAACAAAATCCCCCCCAACAACAATAGACCCCCACCAGCAACAATACAGTAAGATCTCTCAACAACTGGCATCATTAGACTCTCCAGCAGCCAGCAACAGTAGATCTTTCCCAGAAACAATTTGGCCCCAAGCAGCAATAGATGACCCCAACAACAATAAACCCCCCACCAGCAACAATGCAGAAAGATCTCCCAACAGTTGGCAGCAATAAACCCTCCAGCAGCCAGCAACAGTGCTACCCACCTTTGAGCAGAATCCCCTGCAGCCAGCAACAATAGACCCCTTCCCAAGCATCAATAGAACCCCCCCAGCAGCAATAGATCCGGTCAGCAACAATAGACCCCCCACCCACAGCAAAATACCCTCCGACAGCAACAATACAGTACGATCTCCCAACAGCTGGCATCAATAGACCCTTCAGCAGCCAGCAACAGTACTACCCACCTTTGAGCAGAACTCCCTGCAGTCAGCAACAATAGACCCCCCCAGCAGCAATACACTCCCTCAGCAACAATAGACCACCACAACAAAATACCCCCCAACAATAGACCCCCACCGACAACAATATAATAAGATCTCCCAACAGCTGCTATCATTAGACTCTCCAGCAGCCAGCAACAGTAGATCTCTCCCAGCAACAATTTGGCCCCCAGCAACATAAGATCCCCCCAGCAGCAAAAGACCTCCCCTGCAACAACAGATCTCCACAGCATCAATAGACCCTCCAGCACACCCCAACATCCCATTCAGTGCTGAAGGTTTTCTGGAACCGAGTTCCCCCATGTTCCTGCTGAAAAAAAAAGGGGCTTTCTCAGCTAAGCACACCCTCCTGCCTGCATGTCTAAACTAAAGGCAGATGGATTCCAGGAAGTAAATGCTACATAAATCATCTGCCCTTACTTAAGATGGCCGTGGATAGACATGCTGGGGGGGGGGGGGGGGGGGGGTGATTTTCAAAGTGATTTACCAACCAAATAAATCATGGAGACATGGATGGATAGGGTCATTTAATTTGAGTAATAAAAATGAATTAAAAAGCCTTTTCGATTGTGGTGCTCAGATATAGTTTAGTTCCACTCAGTACCCGATAACCAGAGACCCCCACTATATCACAGTCCAATCTTCTTTACATAAATCAATTTTGTGAGAATATATATATATATATATATATATATATATATATATATATACACACACACACACACACACACATATATATATATATATATATATATACACATATCTATATTTATATAAAATATAGAAATATAGTCAGATAGAGACGGCCCAGAAATAAGCACAATATGTGACGAATACCCTCACTGCCCCTCTCATCATTCACAGAGGAAAAGCAATAAAAATAACATCTTACTCATCTTCCAGACAGGTCCGTCTCTTAAAAATCACAATGAAAAACTAAAACAACTTGCAAATGAAATACTGCGAGATCTGCATAACTGGTACACAACACAAGTGTCATAAACAAGAAGTATCCATTACTGTGAAAGGAAACTGCAGACAGGCAAAGGTCATAAAGAAGAATGTACATAGCCGACAAGAACATAAATATCATTTACAGGGCAGATTCTGACATTAGGATAAAGAGCCAAAACACTTTTGATACATTAAAGTGGACCAGAACCCAAAATGTTAAGATTGGCCATCTCTCTGAAACATCTGAGTTTCGTCTTCAATGCCTTCCTGTGCCTAGGCACTTGAGTTCTGTAGCCTCGTAGCTGTATATTTGCAGCGCAAGATCATCTAAGGCTACTCTTACCAGATTTGGAGTGAGGTTTGGTGATATCACTCCTGTGCTGCTCACCGTCTTCCTTGCTGGAGAGGAAGCTGTACCTAAAGACCTGCCATGAAGGATCTCCCTGCTTCTATCTGTAGCGGTGCCCCCCGTGGGGTCGCTGCGTGTTTCAGCATCCACACATCACCCTGCTGGTCAGGCATCCTTTTTAGGCACACTTTCTCCAGCCAATGAACAGTCTCTTGCTTGTTTTTGTTGTTTTTATTAGGGGATTAAACTTGAATTGGGAAAAGGGACATGGGATGCCCAAATGACGAATCTTTAGTAATGGATATAAATGTAGTTGAATCTAAACTGACAGTCTCTGCTACTTCGTTCTGTGGTTCATCCACAGCATCTCCCGCTGCTCCCCAATCAATATATCTTCACCCAGTCTTCAGATCACTAGATTTGGAGTGAGATTTGGAGATGTCACTCCTGTGCTGCTCACTGTTCTCCTAGCTGCAGAGGAAGCTGTACCTAAAGACTTGCTGTGCAAGTATCTCCCTGCTCCTGCTTCAAATATTCTGTGGTTCATCCACCCCTCCTGCTGCTCTCCGATCAGTCTTCCTCCACTCCTCAGATCACCAGATTTGGAGTGAGATTTGGTGATGTCACTCCTGTGCTGCTCACTATTCTCCTCGCTGGAGAAGAAGCTGTACCTAAAGACCCGCAATGAAGGATTTCCTTGCTTCTATAACTCTGTGGATCTGAGGTTCATCCACCTTTCCTCTTGCTCCCCGGTCATCCTTCCTCCACTCTTTAAATCACCAGATTCAGAGTGAGATTAGGTAATGTCATTCCTATGCTGCTTACTATTATCCTTGCTGGAGAGGAAGCTGTACCCGAGGGCCTGCAGTGCAAGAAGGTTCTGGAAAAGAGGCAGGGCAGAGTGCTGGAGTGACATAGGGTGTATTTGGGAGCCCTGATAAATCCTTAACTAGGATTGTTAGGAGGCAGGCATTGTTCTTTACCCGGACATTTATATAGTTCTACTCATAAGAAAAAAAAGATGGATACTTTTGGTGAAAAAATGATATTGGCATTCCATAGGAAGGTTGGGTGAGGTGTTCCCGAATGTAAGTTGGATTCCAAGGCCAGTGTGGCTTATTTTAGGTTGTTTCAGATGAAATGTTTCAGTTTACTTTCCTGGCTCCTACAGCAAACCATGGCTTAGGCAAGACTGATAGGGCTCCAGTTAGTCTAATGTGGGGTTTCTCAACCAGGGTTCCATGGAATCCTAGGGTTCCTCCAGAGGTTGCCAAGGGTTCCTTGAGCAATTTTTTACCTCTCAGATAAGTTCCCAATGACACCACTGATCTTTTTTAGCCATCTGGGGAGAAATTCTTCCCAATGACTACAAGTGTAAGGAGCATTCTTCACACTGATCATCACCCTAATGTATCATGAGTTGAAGACAGAATAATTTATTAGCAAGTGTTCCCTGAGACCAGAAAGTTGTTTTAAGGATCTGCGTTGAAAAGGTTGAGAAAGGCTGATCTAATGTCTCAATACAATAGTAGTAGTTGGCCTTGACTCAGGATACGGTTAAAAATTCCCATACTGGCACATCCAGACAGATGTGAAGGGTTAATTACATCTGATAATCATCTGAATTTTCTATATTGAGCACATGGAAGATTTAAATCAGCAATGGAGCAGCTGTATAGAGAACACTCATAAAAGATTACCAGCCAGGTGGTCGCGGAACGCATCGAGTACATAATATGCATCTACAGACGACACTTTTGTGCTCTTCAGCGGCTGTGTGAGCTGATGGAGGTGTCTGAAAAGTTTGGAAAATGTTATGAATAAGTAAACAGGGCTTTGACTTCTAATTGGTCTCGGTAAAGGAGGCAGAAAACTTCACTCTACAGATCTGAGACCGAGTTTGGACAATGGGCACTTTGGGTGAGCTAGGAAGCGATTACATTTATGTATCGGTTGTACTTATCAGCAACACTAAAGCTGGCCATTCATGAGTAGACGACTTATTCTAGAAATAATCACCATAGTTCCGCAACTTAGTTCTGCATTATATTATGACCCTGGCACCAGTTCTCAGATGTTGTACATTGATGGTCAGCCATATTGGAAGCAGCCCCTGACATGTGCCTCGGTAGCCTAGGCTAAGAAGTTGAATCAGAAAAGGGCTGGCGACTCGGATGCTCTTGAATAAAAGTCCTTTATTGGGTTACATGGGTACACGGGTACAGGCTACGCCGACGCGTTTCGGCTAAGAAGCCTTCATCCAAGCAAAATGCTTGGATGAAGGCTTCTTAGCCGAAACGCATCAGAGTAGCCTGTACCCATGTAACCCAATAAAGGATTTTTATTCAAGAGCATCCGACTCGCCAGCCCTTTTCTGATTCAAGTACTGCATTTTGGGGCCTGAACGTCCTGGCTAGAGTACCTGGTCACAGTTCATAGATCATCATATTGGCAGTGGAGCTGGGGTATCATTTTGCTAGCCTAGTTTGAGAACCGTTGCCCTAGAGCACAAGCATGAAGTGGAGGGAAGATATGAGCTCCATTCCAGCTTCACGGCCCAAATCCCTTGACTTGTATGTTTGAATCTATCAGCACATGAAAATGCTGCCATGAAATATGACCCAGCAAATGTCCTTCATAGTATGGCAATGAAGCACCTCTCCATAGCACCCCTGACCACCACTCCTTTCTCTGACTCCACCAAAATAACCAGTGTTGGTTAGTATGGAGGCTTAGAGTAGGTGGTGAAGTCCTCTCTGTTAACCCCCACTTCCCCGGGAGTACCACCATGCCAAGTCCACAGGCTAGCTCCCCTTGGGTCTAGCGGTTGACCCCTAGGCACATGCACTGCATTGCAGGTGGAGGTGACGTACTGCCATACCTCCTCATATTTTGCGCCAGCTTTGACAGAGTAAGAGCCATTGAGGGAGCCCTGGAGAGGTATCTATGGGTCGTGGGGCAGTTTTCCACTGAACAGACAATGACAGGGACTCTTTATGGGGATTTCAAACTTCAGAGTCCCTCTGCAACCTAATTATACACATTTCTCATTCGCCGATGCTGTCAGAACCACAAATCAGCCAAGAGACTGGAATCCTACCCAGAGGCCTTCCGAAAGGTCTGCTCAATCTACCAAAGCCAAAAACCATATAAAACTTGAAACAAGTTAATCAATCTAATGCCGGGGATTAACCCGTTTAATAACAGCAGCTCATCAGTGCCAGCACCGCGGGGGAGCAATAGAGGCTCAGGGGTGACGGAGAGAAGCAGCAACTGGAGTTACTTTAATGACTTTCCTTAAGAGATTAAAATGCCATGTCTGATGGGGCCGCTATATTACGACTTGCCGCCACTGGAGGGTGACAGTTTGTCTCAATGCCGCTCGCTGCTGGCGATAAAGCAGTGAATAAAATCCATCATATTTTAGGATTTATACATCCCGGCAATGTATAGAATTATGGAAGAGATACATTTATAGGAGGATCCCGAATGTTACTGCAAAACCGTTTATCTGAAAAATGATCATCTGTAAATAAATATATCTTTAAAAACTGTCACCAGGTGCTGCGGTGTAAATGCTTTACAGACAACTTCGGGAGGAAGGCAAATACAAGAAGTGCGTAGAGTTCTGTCAGCTAAAGTGTATACTGAGAAAGAATCATGAAAGTTAAAGTAAAGATGAAGCAGTCACCAAGGCCGACCCGTTGGGTTCCATCTTCCTAATTGTTGTAGGCAATCGTGATGGGACATAAACAGGCACCCAAACTCTATAATATAACTATGAAGGCTTATTTATGAAATGCGCTACATGGACAACCTCTGTGGACATCTGTCCATTACACCTAGGTGAGCTTGATGGACCTCCCATTCAAAAAAGCATGGCCATTAATATGGAGTTGCCCCCTTTTTGACTATAACATCCTCCACTCTTATGTGAAAGCTTAGTGTGTAGTGTGAATAGAGCAACCAGCCAAGATTGTCTATTAAAAGGTAGTGCAACGTTTTTAAATGTGAAGAGTTTTCAATTGTTTCAATCTACTTATGTGAATACCAAAATTAGGACAACATTAGAGAGTTGAATACATTGAGAATAGGTGAGCCTGATATCAAGGTCCATGAGAGCATGAGTACTCTTGATGGTTAACCGAGGTCCATGAGGAAATGGGTACTTCTGATGGGCAACTGAGGTCCATTAGGGCAGTGGTCAGCAACCCTGTCCCCAAGATCCTGGAGGGCAGGGGCGGACTGACCATTGAGCCACTCGGGCACTGCCCGAGGGCCCTGGGCCACTAGGGGGCCCCATCAGGGTTGCCAGCCTCAGTAAAACCAGGGACAGTATGTATAAATCTGTGTTTTTTTTACATCTGTCTGTGTATACATGTATGTGTATACTGTGTGATTGTATACTGTGTGTGTATATACTGTGTGGCCCCATAATCTCTGATTGCCTGGGGGCCCCATAATCTCCTATTGCCCGGGGGCCCCATAATCTCCTGATGCCCGGGGGCCCCATGAGTTATCAGTCCACCCCTGCTGGAGGGTGTCTGTGGAAATTCGTTCCCATTTGTGAGGTCAGGTACGGATGTAGGGTGAGAAGACCTGGCTCACAATTGGCATTCCAGTTCATCCCATAGGTGTTCAGTAGGGTTGAGGTCAGGCATCTGTGCAGGACGCTTAAGTTCCTCCACACCAAACTGGTCAAACCATGGCCTTTAATATGGAGGTTCCCCCCCCTTTCTATGGCCATTAATATGGAGTCCCCCCCCCCCTTTCCATGGCCATTAATATAGAGTCCCCCCCCCCCTTTCCATGGCCATTAATATGGAGTTACCCGCATTTATGGCTGAAACAGCCTCTACTCTTCTGGGAACAGCGGCTAGCTATAACTGCATGTAAAATCCAACAAGCTAGTTTGTACCCAAGTTGATCAATCAACTTGGGTATATCAACCTGCCCATACATGGTTCGAATCTTGGTTGGTCCCTGCTGAACTGGCCGAGATTCTAACCATCAATGGCCAGATTAATTAACGACTTGCCACCCGTAGTACGTCCGGAGACGTCCTCTGGTTTCAGTAGTTATACTGCGATGATGCTTACACCTACAGGCATCATCCCGTAGATCTTTTCAGCTGGCGATTCCCTTTTGTAGCAGAAATGATTAGAGTGGCTAATTAGCCACTTGATCACTTCTGCAGGTGCCGGAAAGGGGCCTCATACCATTCCCGCCGCCGCCTTTCCCGGGCTCTACCGTCCCAACACAGAGGCGGGAACGATGCAGCCAGCAGCGATTGCTGCACTGAACAGAGAGCGGTGAACTGACAATGTTCCTCTCTCTCTGTAACCCAGGAAACCGGGAGTGACGAGTATTTAGTCACTTACGGTTACGCCTCTATGTTTACCTGGCTGGTAGCAGCCAGGAAAGCAGCCGATCAGATGGATTTATATCTCTAATCAGCTGCATGGGAGGCTAGAGGAGAGATTTCTCCATAAAGAGGACCGGTCACGGCCCATGCTGTCACAAGGGATGTTGTTCATCCCTTGTGATAGCAATAAAGTTAATCCAAGAAAAAATATTCAAAGTGCCCCTGTCAGGGCTGAGCTCAGCCCTTCCTTCTATGAGCTGGCCGCTCAGCTGTCGGCTAATTGCCAGCTCCTATCTCTCCACAGTTACTCAGCTGTTGATGATCCTGCTCGTCAGTCCTGCCTACTTAAGCCGTACAGTCCAGAAGATCTCTGCCTTCGCCTTAGTCACATCACAACAAACTATCTCCTGTGTTCCTGTTTAAAGACTGGCTTTGATGACATCCCTTCTGGCTCCAGATCCTGCTTGCTGTTCCACTACTTTGATCCCTGACTTCTGGCTTGGCTGATTATCCGTTCCGGTTACTGAACTTTGGCTATGTTTTGACTACGTTTGTTCTTTTTACTTTTATTATTAAACAAGTGTGATTTAACTGTACTTCTGTCTCGGTCTGATTTCATGGTTTCTGACAGCCCCGTCCCACCGTGCTTACGCGCAAATGCGAACGCAGGCGTTATTCATATGTAATTGGTGATCGCACCACACATGTGAGGTATTGTCGCGAACGTCAGAGCGAGAGCAATAATTCTAGCACCAGACTTCCCGTGTAACTCTAAACCGTTGACCTGTAATGGCATTTAAAGCGTCGCCTATGGAAAATTGTAAGCAACGTAGTTTGCCGACATTTCACGGGCAGACGCAATTTTAAAACCATTCGTTTTCCCACCATTCCACAGGCAGACACAATTTTAAAGAGTGACATGTTAGGTGTCTATCTACTCTGCGTCATTTTTCACATTATACAAAAAAATTGGGCTAACTTTTTTTTTTTTTTTTTCATTAAAGTGTTGATTTTTCCAAAGAAATTGTATTGGATTTTTTACAAAAAAATTGCAACATCCACCATTTTTTATCCTATAGGGCCTCTGTTAAAAAAAAATAAAAACATACAAGAACCCATTTGGGGGTTCTAAGTAATTTTCAAGCAAAAAAGGTAGATTTTTTTTACATGTAGGAGCGAAGGGTCAGAATGGGCCCGGATACAAAGTGGTTAAGGCAGCTAATATACATTTCATGTGTAAGCCTGCAGAAGTTTAGTAATAGAAGACTGAATATTTAAATCCTGCTAAAGTCCTATTGTGATTGATTCTCTTTAAATAGCCTTGTTGGGTAATCCAAAGTTCTCTTTTGTTTTCATCCCAGCACTGGGAACATGGGAAGTCTACCTGGTTCTATATACATCCGTGTCCAAAAGTTTTGGGAATGACACAAATATTGATTTTCACAATTTCTGCTGCCTCAGCTTTTTATGATGGCAATTTGCATATACTCCAGAATGTTATGAAGAGCGATCGGATGAATTGCAATTAATTGCAAAGTCCCTCTTTGCCATGAAAATGAACTTAATCCCATAAAAAAAACATTTCCACTGCATTTGTGAAGGTGGCTTCAGGGCGCCCAAGAAAGTCCAGCAAGCGCCAGGACCAGGGGCGGACTGACCATTCGGGGCACTTGGGCACTGCCCGAGGGCCCCATGCCACTAAGGGGCCCCATCAGGGTTGCCAGCCTCAATAAAACCAGGGACAGTATGTAAAAATCGGTGTTTTTTTAAAAATCCCAAGATTATAGCTGCCCCGTCTCTCCAGTACCTTTTCAGTGTGTGTATGTGTATTCTGTGTGTGTATATTGTGTGTCTGTGTGTGTATACTATATGTGTGTGTGTGTATACTGTGTGGCCCCATAATCTATTGCCTGGGGGCCCCATAATCTCCTATTGCCCGGGGGCCCCATAATCTCCTATTGCCCGGGGGCCCCATAATCTCCTATTGCCCGGGGGTCCCATGAGTTGTCAGTCCGCCCCTGTCCAGGACCATCTCCTACAGTTGATTCAGCTGCGGGATTCAGGCACCACCAGTGCAGAGGGTCTGGGGATCGGGGGCACCACCAGTGCAGAGGGTCTGGGGATCGGGGGCACCACCAGTGCAGAGGGTCTGGGGATCGGGGGCACCACCAATGCAGAGGGTCTGGGGATCGGGGGCACCACCAGTGCAGAGGGTCTGGGGATCGGGGGCACCACCAATGCAGAGGGTCTGGGGATCGGGGGCACCACCAGCGCAGAGCTTGCTCAGAAATGGCAGCAGGCAGGTGTGAGTCCATCGACATGCACAGTGAGGAGAAGACTTTTGGAGGATGGCCTGGTGTCAAGAAGGGCAGCAAAAAAACAAATTCTTTCCATGAAAAATATCAGGGACAGACTGATATTCTTCAAAAGGTACAGGGATTGGATTGCTGAGGACTGGGGGGAAAGTAATTTATTCTGATGAATCCCCTGTCCGATTGTTTGGGGCATCCAGGAAAAACCTTGTCCGGAACAGAAAAGTTGAGCGATACCACAAGTTCTGTATCATGCCAACAGTAAAGCCTCCTGAGGCCATTCATGGGTGAGGTTGCTTCTCAGCCAAAGGAGTGGGCTCACTCACAATTTTGCCTAAGAACACAACCAAGAATAAAGAATGGTCCAAAAACATCCTCCAAGAGCAACTTCTCCCAACCATCCAAGAACAGCTTGGTGAGGAACAATGCCTTTTCCATGATGATGGAGCACCTTGCCAAAAGGCAAGAGTGATAACCAAGTGGCTCTGGGAACAAAACATCGAAATTTTGGGTCCATGGCCAGGAAACTCCCTTGACCTTTCTCCAATTGAGAACTTGTGGTCAATCCTCAAGATGCGGATGAACAAAAAAATAAACACAAATTCTGACAAACTCCAAGCATTGATTATGGAAGAATGGGGGGTGGCCATGAGTCAGGATGTGGCCCAGAAGTTGATTGACAGCATGACGGGGGGGAACTGCAGAAGTCTTGAAAAAGAAGGGTCAACACTGCAAATATTGACTCTTTGCATAAACTTCATGTCATTGTCCATTAAAGCCTTTGACACTTATGAAATGCTTGTAATTATAGTTCAGTATTCCTTAGTAACATCTGACAGAAAGATCTAAAAACGCTGAAGCAGCAGACTTTGTGAAAATTAATATTTGTGTCATTCTCAAAACTTTTGGCCACGGCTGTACACTTCGGTCCAGTCAACTCTACCTCAAGCAGATAGTTGAATATATAACCCATGCAGAGGAATCCACCTCGCTGCCCTCCATCCCTCACCGGCAATAGAAATCTCTTCGGTTAGCCCCTGCAATGAAGCCAAGAAATAGAGAATTGACATCCCACAGAGACAGAAAAAAGGTGACACATTTACCAGGAAAGACAGGAAATTCTTCAACGTTGTATGTTAAACCAAGAGGGCGATTATCAATACAGCGCGGAGTATAAAGGACTGTTTAGAGGCTCATTTGTTTGCCTTTTTGTGGATGGGAATCAACGCTTATTGCATTGTAGCTCCTTGAGCCGCCTTCCTGCCGATCAATAAAGAATAAAGTAACTTGCCGATAAAATGGCACTCGGAGTGTTAGAGAAAAAGCAGACATTGATTTAAAAGCCGCAGCTCAGTGCAAGGGGAATAGATGTGGATTTCATTGTGCGATATGGGTATACTGGGGACAGGAAGTGAGGAGAAATCTCCCCTGTGGGGTCACACATAATTTTTTTATTTGCAGAGTAAATTTTCACCACATTCACTAAGCTAAGGGAACCTTTACTTGGAAAGTGGACAGCCCAATGCCTTTAGTAAGTGAAACCCAATGTGTGTTATAAATGACTTACTTCCATATTTATTGATACAAAGTAGTAAAAGGAAGACCGAGAACCATTCAAAAAAGCTCACTGGCTCTAGTTAGGGGGCTCACATGTAACCAGGGGTACCTTCCAATGAGCACCCAGTAACGTCACAGTCATTTTAAAAATCTCGCTGGCTTTAGATAGGTGCCTCACATGCAACAAGGACTGCTTTCCAATGGGCACTTAGTCTAATGTCACGGTCATTTGAAAAGCTCATGGGTCTGGATAGGGGCTATACAAACAACCAAGGCTACCTTCCAAAGGGCTCTCAGGAATGTCAGTCATTCAAAAATATCACTGGTTCTGGTTAGATGACTCACATGCAACCAGGACTACCTTCCAATGGGCACTCAATGATGTCACAGTCAATTCAAAAGATCACTATGGTTAAGTGGCTCACATGCCATAAGGACTATCTTCCAATGGTTAACTAGGAATGTCACAGTCATTTGAAAAGATCACTGGCTCTGGATAGGTGGCTAACATGCAACAAGGCCTACCTTCCAATGGGCACCCAGGAATATCAGTGGTTTGAAAAGCTCACTGGTTCTGGCAAAGTTGCTCACATGCCATAAGGATTATTTTCCAATGGGCACCCAGGAACATCACAGTTATTTGAAAAGCTCACTGGGTCTGGATAGGTGGCTCACATGCAACAAGAACTACCTTCCAATGGACAGTCAAGGAATGTCACAGTCAATTGAAATTAAGCTCACTGGCTATGGTTAAGTGGCTCACATGCCATAAGGACTATCTTCCAATGGGCACCCAGGAACATCACAGTCATTTGAAAAGCTCACTGGCTCTGGATAGGTAGCTCACACGCAACAAGGACTACCTCTCAATGGGCACGAAGGAACATCGCAGTAATTTGAAAAGCTCACTGGGTCTGGATAGGTGGCTCACATGCAACAAGGACTACCTTCCAATGGACACTCAGGAATGTCACAGTCAATTGAAATTAAGCTCACTGGCTATGGTTAAGTGGCTCACATGCCATAAGGACTATCTTCCAATGGACACCCAGGAACATCACAGTCATTGGAAAAGCTCACTGGCTATGATAAGGCAGCTTACATACAACCAGGGCTACCTTCCAAAGGGCACTCGGGATTGTCAAAGTCCTTGAAAAAGCTCACTGGTTCTGGTTAGGTGACTCACATGCAGCCAGGATTACCTTCCATTGGGCACTCAAGAATGTCAGTGTCATTCAAAAAACTTGCTGGCTCTGGATAGCAGCTCACATGCAACAAGGACCACCTTCCAATGGGCACCCAGGAACGTCACAGTCATTTGAAAAGCTCACTGTCTATGGTTAGTCTGCTCACATGCAACCAGGGCTACCTTCCAATGGCCACTCAGGAACATCACAGTCATTTGAACAGCTCACTTATTATTATTATACAGTACGCTACAATTCAATACAAGAGGGTTAGGAGGGCCCTACTCCTGGGAGCTTATTTGCTCGGGTTAGGCTGCTCACATGCAACCAGGGCTACCCAATGGGCACCCAGGGTGGGTCACTCAACCCAAAAGAAGCCGCACCAGACCAGATTTATAAAGGCATCCAAAAAAGCTTTGATGACTCACAAGACAGCCAACACATTTCAGGGCCAAACCACGCCCTCCTCCCCTTCATCGGGGCTTCAAAACAATCGAATTTCTAATTTTCATATTTTCACAGATGAAAGGGGAGAATGCTTTGCCCCTGTCTTGTGAATCGTTAAAGCTGTTTTGGACCCCTGTATGAATTTGGTCCAGCGCTCTTTTTTGTTTAAAGGAGAAGTATGGCCAAAGTTTTTTTGGCCATACTTCTCACGTTGGTCCCAGGAGTTCACTCCTCAGCCGGTAGCAGGTTAAAAAGCCCCCTGTTCGCTGACATCACATAGCATGGTCCAGGCTCTGCAGGGATTCCAACAATAATGTCGGGATCCACCCAGATGCCTGACTAGCAGCTGGCTTAGGTTCTCCGTTGTGCGCCAGCCGCTCTCCGCCCCCTCCACAGTCCAGCAGGGGAGGGGCAGAGAAGAGCGCTGGTGACTGTCAGTCGCCACTCTCTGCAAAGTGAAGACCGAGAACTGAGTGATCAGTGGTCAAGTGGTCAGTTCTTGGTCTTACAGCCAGTGGGGGACAGCTGCAGCATCAGATTAATGCTGTAGCCACATATGTGATTTCATTTCCCTTAAGCGGCCGATATGCTTGCAGTAGAAGAACAAAGAAAGATTTTTTTTGGGGTCCATTAAAACATTCTTGCTTATAGTAATTTCTCAGAAGACATCTGAGATGATATTACGAACGATATGAGTAAAGAAAAATAGCAGATAAAGATGAATGTGTGTCTTGATGATCACTTCCCCAGAGAGTCTTGCGAAAGAGTAAGATTAATGGACCCTGTGTACTTCTCCAACAGCAAAACGTGGCACACGACACAAGGGAGACGCGGGACAGACAAAGGATGAATGGGAGTCACTCAAAGACGGTCAGCTTGATGTCTTATTGGATTGATCTGTGGTTACCACGTGTCATCTTTAGTTATTATTGGAGGGTGTATTGAATTATTTTAATCGACCGATTCTCAAAGCATCTGTAACTGAGGGATGAACTTCATGAGGCTTCATGATGAATTTAAGTCTTTTGTTTTTCCTTGCTCTTCCTTTAAGAGGAACTTCCAGTGATGGTTTACAATTATGAGCTGCTAGGACGCTGTGACAGCCTCCAGCGTTAAGGAACCCCTGAAAAAGGCCAGAGGAGCTGGCGGGATCGGGTTAAACAAGGTAGACTTTCATTTTGAGGCCATCCTTGCCAGGTGCTAATCATGGGCTTCTGAACTTTCACCGCATTAGTTTCAGTTCCTTTGGCACCAAAGGCTCATGTTCCTAGGGGAACCCCTTGGTCCACAGGTCTGCATCGGGTTCCTGCACATTTATCGAAGTTTGTTGTGTACAAATACATATAGGTAGGTGCAGATAGGTAGTCTGGCTCTGTTCCACACAAATGTCTGGTTACAGAGGACAGTGTCATCAGGTGGTAGGCCTCTTTTAGGTAGAGCCCTTCAGTAATAAGTTCAAGGGTGAATCAGTGCCCAGTTATAAGCCAGGTTGGGAGGAACCCCAGTGCACTTAAGGCAAGCACCCCACATCAGCTCAAATGTGACCAACACATTGATGCCCTGGACAGAGCTGGAGAGGAGTAGACCTGCACCTAGGAGAGCTGGATCTAGACTTCCTGACCCTTATGGAGTGGGGGGGGGGGGGGGGGGCTAGGGCAGGATGCAAAAGGCCTTTTAAGTCAGGTCCCAGAGTGCAGCTCTTCTGGTGGGTTCCAGGAGAGATGCACCTATGGAGAAGGTGCCTACTAAAAATCCAATCCCGGAGGCCGGAGAGGAGTAGATCTGCATCCAAGAGAGCTGGCTGTGGACTTTCTAGCCCTTATAGAGGTGAGGGACTAGGGCGGGTTGCAAAAGGCCTTTTAGGCCAGGCCAAGAGTTCCCCAAGTAAAACTCTTCCCCTAGAGGGTCCCAGCAGAGGTATACCTATGGAGGAGGTGCCTACTGAAAACCCAATCCTGGAGGTCAGGGAGGAGTAGACCTGCATTCAAGAGAGCTGGCTGTAGACTCCATGACCCTTATAGCGTTAAGGGCTAGGGCGGGTTGCAAAAGTCCTTTGAAGCCAGGCCAAGAGTTCCCTGAGTAAAACCCTTCCCCTGGAAAGTCCCAGGAGAAGTGTACCTATGGAGGAGGTGCCTGCTGCAAACCCAGTCCTGGAGGCTGTCGAGAAGTAGACCTGCACCCAGGAGAGCTGGGTGTTAACTTCCTGACCCTTATAGAGGTAAGGGCAAGGGTGGGTGGCAAAGGGCCTTTTAGGCCAGGCCAAGAATTCCCTGTTAAGCTGTTCACCTGAAGGGTCCCAGGAGGGGTGCCTACTGAAAACCCAGTGCTGTGAGTACTAATAACCCTGGGTGGGGGGAGAGACTGTTAGAAGGAGATGGCTGTTTAAAGTGCTGAAAATGCTTTCACATTTGACTGCTGCAGACTGTCCACTAAATGTGATTGACTATGTAATGGCAAGTGATTCCGGAATGTATGTTGATGTGACTGTTATGCCATTTTCTGAGAACCATCAGTAAAGTGCAGCAACCCTATTCACGCGTGGACATTCCTTCCTTGGGGTATAAAGGTTAACGGCGGGAAATGTCGTGTGGATGGCTCAGGCATGGAGTGGGCACAATATGGCGGAGGGTTTTTGCCTTAGCAGGAGGGAAAGGGATCTAACACAGGGACTTGTGCTGTTGGCGCCAATACTAGCCAATTGCAAAGCCTCTTCGTACATACGGCCTATGGCAATATCCCCAGGGGAGTAGTCACTTGCATCTAACACTTTGGTCTGAATTGCGTAACCTTCAAATTTGGAAACTGGCCTAAAAAAGTACAGTCTGTAAATACATGTGTGGCTTTTCACAGAACCCCAACGGTTCACGCCTGAAGTAAGGAACAAAGTGCAAAAATCTTAAATTATGCCTTTAGTTCACACTTCCATCTCTCAAACATCATTTGCCTGTTTACTGCTTAGAGGAAAGTATTTGGGAATTCTATAAATAATTAACATGTCTTTTCATTACCACCTCGCAACAGATCTAATTGAAACAAGCTGTTTACTTTTCCCTTCGAGGACTCCGGACAAGTAGAAGCTCCCTCACATCAACCCCCTCACTGCCAGCAAATCAAAGACACCAAATCTGTAACATATGGCAGGATGGCGCCAAAGGGTGGAAGGGGCAACGTTCAAATAAAATCAACAAGACCACAAATTCATATTAATCAATTATGTAAAGTGATTCTCTGCCCATATGTAATACACGTTCATGTAGGGTAGTTGGCAATGTACAGGAGCCTGTGGTGTGTTCCGGAACTCTAGAAAAACATGGCAATCCCTTTGGAAACAGCAGCCAATTCCAGAGATCACTAATCATATTGATGGGGCAACAGCGAGGCAGAAGACGAGCCAGAGTCATTGACCACAGGAGATGGTTTCCATCAAACAGCAAAGTCTGCAAGATACCAGAAAATTCCTAGGAGGTGCCAACTGCACATGTGAAGTCCAGGGGTGGGCTGGGCTCCCCCCCCCCCCCCGCCCTTGTGTTCTCCTGCCCCCCCATGTTTTTTTTTAATCTCTTCCCCTGAAGTCTTCTGGTTGGTCATGTGAGGTCACAGGACCTCTTCCTCCTCCTGGTGGTGGTCCAGTATGCTGCAGGGAATGCCACTCTCATAATGACATGAGCACCATTTTAAGCAGGATTCTCCTATGAGTCTAGGGATGATGTAACTTCAAGAACCGTGTTCCCAATGCCCGAGTTCACAGAAAGCAGGTCTGAAGATGCTGAGATGCTGGGCGTCTTTCATTCCCTCAGAGTACTGGCACTGAATTCACAGTGCTGGAGACCTAACTTGCGAGGGGCAAGATATTTTTTGAGCTGGAGTTGAGTATTAAAGCCGTTGTAAGGCTCTATTCACATGAGCGTGCCTCCAAAGTTGCACGATTTCCAGTGCGACTTTGATGCGACTTTTGGTGCAACTTTGATTCAAATTTACATTCTCTGGACCAAAGTTGCATCAAAAGTAGTTCACCTTTTTCAAAGTCTCGCCAATTTGAACGGGTGCCATTGAAATGAATGGGCTGTGACTTATCATGTGACTTTGATGTCCAAAGTCGCATGACAAGCCACACAAGTGTGAATGGAGCCTAAAGGCTTGATTCTGTTTTTCAGAAATAACAAACATATTATACTTACCTGCTGTGTGCAATGGTATTGCACAGAGTAGCCCCGAACCTCCTCTTCTGGGGTCCCCTGCCAGTGCTCGCAGCCCCTCCTCTTCCGTGTCTGCCATCACAGCAATCTGCTTGCTATGGGGCAGACACGTGGGCTCACTCTCAAACCGGGCTGCGTGCAACTATAGACACACACACAACGTAGCTCAGCTCCGTATCGAGCTTCATCTTCACAGGATTTGATTGACAGCAGCGGGAGTCATTCACTCTTGCGCTGCTGCCTCCATGCTTATGAGGAGGCGAACAGAGAGCAGTGCTGCTGCAGACGGGCACAGCCATGGATCGAGATGGATCGAGATGGGACCCAGGTAAGTATATAAGGGAGGGGGGGGGGGGGGGGGCGTTGATACAACAACAGACATTTTTTACCTTAATGCAGGGAATGCCTAGCCTTCAGAACCACTTTAAGGCATATCTACAACAAACTGAGAAATCACAAAAAATTATTTATCTGTCTTTTTTTATTTTCCCCGACTAGCTGAAAACTATAAAATGGAACCAGTAAGATAGATTACAGCCTCTCTCTTCAAGGACTGTGGACTATCGACAGATCAGACTAGCTGAAATAGCAGCGTTAGTGCGGAAAAGAGAAGTTGCTTTTGGCTGGAAATCTGAGCATCTCATTGCTCTGGCAGAACCTGAGCTGTTCAAAGAGGACTCCATTTTCGGAATGACTCATATCGATAGGTCAGGAATAGAAACCATCGTGAAGGTAACCATAGATGTTTTAGAATCTACTTTTGCTAATACAAACAGAATAAATTAATATACAGTATATAGTAAAGGGGACAAGCTGAAATCATAGCAGCAGCGGCAAACCATGCAAGTGATACGGGACACCCAGGAACAGTCCAGGCAGGTTTGCTCTCAACTTTTTTTTTTTAATAAGGCTGTAAACACTGTTCAGTCCACAAAAGTTTGGTAGACCTAAGTCCACAGCACAAAGCAAGCAAAGTATCTCCTCCTTTGCACTCCAATCTCTGCTTTTCTGGGTTCTTCTTTTAATAGAACATTCATAAAGTAGCTGCAACCATGAGGTCTCCACCCAAAGACCACAATCTCCTCGAAGTGTTTCACCCAAAAAATGACTTGCTGAAGCCATTTTTTTGGTGAAACACATCAAGCCAACAATGTTTTTGTTGGGTCAAGACATCATGGTTGCAGCTACTTTATGGATGTTCTAATAAAACAACCCAGAAAAGAAGAGATTGGTGTGCAGCTCACATTCATACGTTTTTTTCCCCAATGATAAGCTAAGACGGTCTTTTTTGGAGTTGGCACCCGACAGCAAGTCCATAGCATAAAGAAAACAAAGCATCTGCTCCTCTGAATGACAACCGCACTCCAATCTCTGGTTTTCTGGACTAATTTAATAGAATGTTCATAAAGTAGATGCAGCAATAATATTTCCACCCAAAGGCCACTGTCTCCATGACATGTTTCACCAAAAAAAATGACTTAAGCCATTTTTTTGGTGAAACACGTCAAGCAGACGGTGGTCTTTTGGGTGAAGACATCATGGTTGCAGCTACTTTATGGATGTTCTAATAAAAAAACCCAGAAAAACAGAGATCGGAGTGCCTCTCTCATTCATACATTTTTTCCAATGATAAGCAAAGACTGGCTTTTTTGAGCCGACACCCAACAGCAAGTCCATAGCATAAAGCAAACAAAGCATCTGCTCACCTGAATAAAAGGCGCACTCCAATCTCTGCTTGACTGGGCTATTTTAATAGAACATCCATAAAGTAGCTGCAACCATGATGTCTCCACCCAAAGACCACTGTCTGCTTGACGTGTTTCACCAAAAATGGCTTGCTCAAGCCACTTTTTGGGGAAATGCGTCAAGCAGTCAGCGATCTTTGGATGGAGACATTATGGTTGCAGCTTCTTTTTGGATGTTCCAGTAAAATAACACAAAAGCAAGGATTGGAGTGCAGCTCTCATTAATATGTTTTTTTCCAATGATACGCAAAGACAAGCTTTTTTGAGCCGGCACCCAACAGCAAGTCCATAGCATTAAGCAAACAAAGCATCTGCTCATCTGAATAAAAGTCGCACTCCAATCTCTGCTTTTCTGGGCTATTTTAATAGAATGTCCATAAAGTAGCTGCAACCATGTCTCCACCCAAAGACCAACATTTCGTTGACGTGTTTCACCAAAAATGGCTTGCTCAAGCCACTTTTTGATTAAATGCGTCAAGCAGACAGTGGTCTTTATGTGGCGACATTATGGCTGCAGCTACTTTATGGATGTTCCAATTAAATAATACATAAAAGCAGAGATTGGAGTGTGGTTATCATGAGTGAAAAGGGGCTTTCTTGAGCCAGCACCCTGTCAGTCCATAGGCAAGGTAATGGAGCAGTGCTGTTGAGTTGAGCTCATCTGAGCTACTAATAAGTCTATGTCAGTTCCTAATATACAGGGTGCCTCCTAATGGGTTTCCCAAACAGTTTGCTACATTAAGTGTTCTGTCAGCTATCAGCCTTTTCATCCAGCAGCAATGTCTCACAGCAGAGAGAATAAGAGAGCCCTGAGCAGGAGTCAGCTCACATATATAAAGGCAAGTGTATGGCTTAAACTAATAATGAAAGTCTACCATGTACAATGTGGACCTAGCAATGGAGGTTTAGTCCTACTCAACGATCTACAAAGGCTCTGGGCTCCAGGACCCAGGACTGGGCTTCTTAAACCCCGGGCCCCTAACTATCTGTATGCAAGCAGTGCGCCCTGAACAGGGGTATGCTTACATATATATAGGCCTGTGCATGGCCGAGACTAATAATGAAAGCCTACCATGTACAATGTTGACCTAGCAATGGAGGCTTTAGCCTATTCAAAGCTCTACAAAGGCTCTGGGCTCCTGGATGGAACTTATTAAACCCTGGGCCCCTCAACATGTGTATGTAAGCAATGGGAAAGCCCTAAGCATGAGTCAGCTCACATATATAAAAGCTTGTGTAAAGCTAAGACTAATATTAAAAGTCTACCATGTACGATGTGGACCTAGCAATAGAGGCTTTATTCTACTCAAAGCTCTACAAGGGGTCTAGGCTCCAGGACCCAGTACAAAACTTCTTAAGCACTGGGTCCCTCACCATGTATAGGTAAGTACCGTATATACTCGAGTATAAGTCGATCCGAGTATAAGTCGAGGCCCTAATTTACCACAAAAAAAAATGGGAAAAACTTATTGACCCGAGTATAAGACGAGGGTGAGAAATGCACAGCTACTGTAAGTGGAAAAGAGGGTCAACAATGCCCATTTGCAGCCTCACTGTGCCCATTTGCAGCCATAGGTCCCCCAAACTTCAGACTCGGTAGTTAAGGGTTCCTAGATGCCCCCTAGCTGCAGTCAAAATTTGGGGTCTCTGAACCCAAAGGGTCCCGAAATGACATTGCTGCAGATGGACACAGTTGACTGATTTTGGGGCCCCGTATCTTGGGGCCACTTAGTGCTAGGAACCCCAAATTTGGTGTGCAAACCCAGTGGAACTAGCACCATAAAATATCCAAAGCTAGAGTTTCTAGCACCAAGTGGCCCCAAGATACAGGGCCTGAGAAATCGGTTCAGAAAATGTCAAGCACTTTTCTGCAGCATAGAATGACATTTTCCAAACCTAGTTTGTGGCCCCGTACCTCGTGGCCACTTGGTGCTAGGAACCTCAGCTTTGGATATGTTATGGTACCAGTTCCACGGGGTTTGCAAACAAAATTTGGGGTTCCTAGCATCAAGTGGCCCTGAGATACGGGGCCCCAAATTCGGTTCAGAAAATGTCAAGCACTTTTCTGCAGGAGAGAATGACATTTTCCGAACTGATTTTGGGGCCCCATATCTCGGGGCCACTTAGTGCTAGGAATGGTACCAGTTCCACTGGGTTTACACACCAAATTTGGAGTTCCTAGCACCAAGTGGCCCTGAGATATAGGGCCCAAAACTCGGTTTGGAAAATGAAAATTTTTGCTGCAGAAAAGTGCTTGACTCGAGTATAAGTCGAGGGGGGCACTTTCAGCACAAAAAAATGTGCTGAAAAACTCAAATTATACTCGAGTATATATGGTAATAAAAAAGTCCCGAGCATGGGTCATCTCACATATTTAAAGACCTGTGCATGGCTGAGACTAATAATGAAAGTCTATCATGTACAACGTGGGCCTAGCAATGTAGGCTTTATCCTACTCAAAGCTCTACAAGGGCTCTAGGCTCCAGGACCCACCATAAACCTTACTAAACCCTGGGCTCCTTACCATGTGTTTGTGAGAAACCTATGAGACACAAAATAGATAGGTATATATAGATAGTGAGGTACTGGCTGGCAGGATTGTGGATGGGGTAGAGGTGTCACCTTGGTTTCTTTCATACACATGGTGAAGGGCTCCGGGGTTGTGACTGATGTGAAGAAAACAAACCTTTTGTTTTCTCGTAATCCTAAAAAGTTCTGTCCTGTGTGCTGGAGCCAAGAGACATTGCAAGAATCATTACTGAGTGTAGACACACTTGCTGACTCTTTCAAAGATGATCGGATCCTAAAGCTGCTGACAATAGCTGCTCCTCTATGGTGGCCCCGGTGCTCTAAGTATCAGATGAACTCCACCATCTACATGCAAACAGTTCCCTGATGCAGACATCCGTCCCAATTCCCAAAACCAGTGTAAATAAACCAATGTGGCGCTTCCATTCCTTTTTAGTTTAATGTTTTATTTCCAAATGACTTGACTTTAACAAACTTTCGCTCTCTGAATAATTTAGAGGGCCTAGTAAATAATTAACAATTTGCATGTGTGATAAAAGCAATTCCCGGTTCAGTCTGTCAGGTTTAATATCTCTGACGAGAAGCCACCGATCACAATTCTATGCTAATGCTCCAAAATCAGCTAGACGGGGTACGTGGAGTGAGGATATTGAAATCTATATTTTAAGTAAAGTGCCCGTATTTGGAGAGAAAACAAAAACAGAAGCCCTCCAGAGGCCCGGTCTTCCAGTAAACATGGCAAACTCAGAAAAAGAAAGTTTGAAAAGGAATTTTGCAAAGATGCGTGCGTGTGTGCACTGGGGTCCTGAGTTCAGCCCCTAGCAGGGGTGGTACTTGCATGAATTTTGAATGATGCCCTGTGTTGTGTGTGTTTCCTGTAGATGCGTTTCGAAAAAGAAAAGAAAATCCATCCATTTCTACCAAGATTTATAAATATGTGTAAACGGCATACTGTGGATTTTTATGCTTACTTTCGTCATGTGTTAGCATGTTGATATAGTTTTCTTGCGTGTGTTAGCGCCCCCTCATGTTCGGAAGCCAAGCTATTCCACCAGGCCCCAGTGACCGGACGCCATCTACAGAGACATTTTGAGAAATACCGTGTTGAGCATGGATTCTCTCCACCAGTTCTTCTACACACATTACCTGATACACTTTACTTGTTCAGCCCAAGGGCATGGAGGGAGGCTGCTGTACACTACGCAAGGCCTCAAACACTGTGGTCCAGGCCCGGTCCAAAGGAGGGTTCTGTTACGCAACCAGCCCTAATATAGGGGCCCTGCCACTTAGAATAGAAAAACATGCAGCTACCAGTTCGCCCCTCTGATAGAACCTCCACCACCCTTCTGATAGAACCACCAAAGCCTTCTCTACCGAGCTGCTCCTCCTTCCCTTTACTTCCCATTCTTAATTACCCAGAAGGTTAACAGCAGTTCTTCTACACATATTACCTGATACACTTTACTTGTGCAGCCCAAGGGCATGGAGGGAAGCTGCTGTACACTAAGCAAGGCCTCAAACACTGTGGTCCAGGGACGGTTCATAGGAGGGTTCTGTTACACAACCAGCCCTAATATAGGGACCCTGCCAGTTAGAATGTGAAAACATGCAGCCACCAGTTCGCCACTCTGATAGAACCTCCACCACCCTTCTGATAGAACCACCAAAGCCTTCTCTACCGAGCTGCTCCTCCTTCCCTTTACTTCCCATTCTTAATTACCCAGAAGGCTAACGTGAAGGTTTACATTCCATTCCCTGTCCCCCCATTCACTGTAGCAGCACACTCTCCCTTTTTTCAAGTAAAACAGACCAGACGTTGTTGCTAAATCGGAACATCCTTTACTTGAAATAACGGGCATTAAACCAAGAGTTCCATTTTATCTCCACTTCATAGGTTTCCAGCTGTTACACAAGGCGAACGTGTAAGTAACCATGGTAGTACGCCTTCTCTCCCTTTGGGGCTATGCTGTGGTATGCATACCTTTTAGTTTGAGAAAGTTCCTGACTGGTAGCAACATGGTTCCAAATTCTTAAGTCCAATTTCAAAGTCCCACCAAGAAGTAAACACACTCTAGGTGTGATGCTACATTTCCACAAGTATGGCCTTTCCAAGTCCCACAACCAACAGGCCCAACCCCTCTATTTCTATATGTATCCTCACCACAGGAAGCACCACAGACCAAAAAGAGCCCTCACACCGTAGCACCATTAACCAATGTATTGCCAGTCATGAACCTCATGAATATTGTAGGCACCTAAAACCAAATAAAATTGATACCGCTCAAATGGTTCCAAATTCTTAAGTCCAATTTCAATGTCCCACCAAGAAGTAAACCCACTCTAGGTGTGAGGCTACATCTCCACAAGTATGGCCTTTCCAAGTCCCACAACCAACAGGCCCAACCCCTCTATTTCTATATGTATCCTCACCACAGGAAGCACCACAGACCAAAAAGAGCCCTCACACCATAGCACCATTAACCAACGTATTACCAGTCATGAACCTCATGAACATTGTAGGCACCTAAAACCAAATAAAATTGATACCGCTCAAATGGTTCCAAATTCTTAAGTCCAATTCCAAAGTCCCACCAAGGGGTAAACCGTCTCTAGGTGTGACGCTACATCTCCACAAGTATGGCCTTTCCAAGTCCCACAAGAAAACAGGCCCAACCCCTCTATTTCTATATGTATCCTCACCACAGGAAGCACCACAGACCAAAAAAGATCCCATACACCATAGCACATTAACCATTGTATTACCAGTCATGAACCTCATGAACATTGTAGGCACCTAAAACCAAATAAAATTGATACCACTCATATGTCCCAATCTGTTATCCCAGCCATCTGGAAAAGGGAGGAACACCAGCCCGGACAGAAAGTCTGACTCCACCCAGGCCACGCCCCTGATGCATTTTGCCTGTCCAACCGGCAGTGGCGTTGCTAGGGGGTGGCTTTTGGGGCTATAGCCCCGAATCTGGGGCCCATAGCCCCGAGTCTCTGCAGGGGTCCCCAAGGGGAGGGGAGGCTCTCTGGGGACCCTGATGTAAGTGGGGGGCTCTCTGGGGACCCTGATGCAGGGTGGAGGCTCTCTGGGGACCCTGATGCAAGGGGGAGGCTCTCTGGGGACCCTGATTTAAGGGGGAGGCTCTGTGGGCACCCTGATTTAAGGGGGAGGCTCTCTGGTGACTCTAATGTAAGTGGGGGGCTCTCTGGGGACCCTTATGCAAGGGAGAGGCTCTCTGGGGACCCTGATGTAAGGGAGAGGCTCTCTGGGGACCCTGATGCAAGGGAGGGGTTCTCTGGGGACCCTGATGCAAGGGAGAGGCTCTCTGGGGACTCTGATGCAAGGGAGGGGTTCTCTGGGGACCCTGATGCAAGGGAGAGGCTCTCTGGGGACCCTGATGTAAGGGGGGCTCTCTGGGGTTATATGCGCACACACACACACGTATACTACTGTATATACATGTGCATGCCCATCCAAGCATATGACTTTCTTTACTACGCCCCTAGACCTAGCAACGCCCCTGCCAACAGGGCTTAATCATGGGTAATAAAAATTGCATCAAGGAGTGGCCTGGGAGGAGTCAAGCCGAAGCCACCCTGTTTCTTCACCTTTTTGGGCCAGGTTGGTGTGCGGCAGCGTTTCTCTCTTTCTAGTATATGCCACAGAACCAATGCACAGGCTCCTCAGCTGCCTGCACCCTTGAGTAGGAGTCATCAGAGTATCTTAGAATCCCAGCCAGCTAGCCACAATGTTTGCAGGTACTGGTTGGGTTTCACAAAAAAAACGCAATAGGGCCCAAGCTAAGTGAAGCAAATTAGATCATTTATCAAGAATAAAAAGGCAAATTGGCCACTCACATGTAATAGGCATATCATAAGCTCTTTGGCTATCTTTGGTAAATTCTGGGCAGTACTACAATGATCCAAGGCAGATGGAGCAGTAATCACCAGTGACTTCATGATTAAGCCCCTACTGGGCGAAACATGGTGGTTCTCCCATGGGTAGGAGACCAAGCTGAAGCTATTTTTTTATGAAGAGAAGCTCACTACATGCCGAGGCAGTGTGCGGACGGAGATAACAAAAAGCAGCTTTTTTTCTGGAAATAACATAAATAGAACTATATACAAAAGAAACAAAATTTTATTATCAGTAAACTACTAAATTATCCAAAAAACAACCCTACCTCAACCTCAACACCCCCCCCAGGCTAAGAAACGATTACACATGTATCCCATGCATGCGGCCCTTTTCCAAAAATTGGATCTTATAAAAAATCCCAGAGACTGACAGACAGCAGTTACGGGGACCTGACATTCCTCCACGCCTTTGTCCAGGCCCCCCAGCCGCCACCTGTCCTTCTCAAGACCACGAATCTTGTCATCCCCACCCAGAATGTTGTGCATCACTACCGCGACAGGAAGGACTTTTTTTTTCTGACGTCGTGCATTCCACATGAAGTAACGGGCTACTAAGAAAATGTGCTAAAAAGAAAAAGTGCCTCAAAATCCCAGTGAGTTTCTAAGGCCCCGTAAGACCACTCCGCGTATCTCAAGCAGGAAAGGAAAGGGATACCCAGAGCCCCATCCACACCTTTATAGACGTCTACATTGGGACACCGAAGCAAGAAATGGTCTATCGTTTCTTACACCCCACTCTTGGACAATCAGGGTTCTCCACAGAGCGATGCTTCAGGTTGCCCTTCACATAGAGTCTGCCATGGAACGTTAGAGCGTAATCTCCTCCAGGGCAGGAACTTCTGCAGCAATATGATTCAATGAATACTTTGTATTTACAGCCACGTTATCTTTTATTGCATAGATGTAAAATGTTCCTGAACATCTACCATCCACAGTATATTGCTATAGTGGCTCGGGAGACCTATGTGCCTTACAGCTAACGTTCCCTGCCGCTCGCAGCAGCCTCAACTTCTCAAAAAGGCTTTTTTTTTTTTTTTTTAAGAACCATCTGTTGCCTTTAACAGTTCACACAGGAACAAAACTGGGAAGCAATCTGAATCATTTCCGCAAAGTGAGTAGAATCATTTTCAAATGTGTCTGGTTTAGCCATATAAATATTTAATTTATTTACAATTCATGAGTTTGTATACAGCCGACTTGTTAGTTAGCACTTTCCAGCAAACGCCGAGCTATTCCATCTGTCACTGTGAGATATTAGAATTTAGTGTTCCTGAGCGACCCGACTGATCTGCCTTTCTTCTCTATGAGAAGAGGAAAAAAAGATATTACGAACCGCGCGCGCGGGTGCAAGCGGTCCTAGATTGGAGTGGTTCTTTCGACAATTCCCAGCATGCTCTGCCAGACAGAATCGAACTGACTGATGCTGCCTGGTTTGTCCTGAAACCCAAGAAAAAAAATATATAACGGCGTGCTTATTTTAGACTCTAGAATGCACGCACATTCACTACTGGCAGCTAGAGTCCTCGATGGCGAATGTGAAAGGCTTGGTTCACACTACCGAGACCCAATATTCGCAACTTTGCCAGGCAACTTGATGCCACTTGAGTACTACTTTAAAGCGACTTTCAGGGAATGCCTGGGTAATCTTCCTGTAATGTTGGTCCAAATCACTAGTGGCGGCCGGTGTTTTTTTTTTTGGGTGGCAGGCAAACAGTACCCCCTCCCCCCGGTCGGTCAGGTGGGTCTGTGGTGTGGGCGGCGCTTCTCCCGGGCTTCACCGGTGGCTTCCCTTGCTCCAGGGGTGATGGCTTTCCTTTCCCCTGCTCTCCACTGGCATTGCGGCGGCTTCCGTTTCCTCCCTCCTCCTCGGCGGGCAATTGGGACTCTTCTCTTTTCGACCAATCGGAAAACAGGTCTCAGACCTGCCCTTCTGATTGGGCCGGATTGAGGATCAGTGTTTCAATAGCGAATGTTTATTCGCTGTTGTAACACCTTGGTGGGCTCCTGGCGCAATTCTCTGTGCCAGGAGCCCACCCTATTTTGGGGCCTATTAGAGCCTATGGCTCTAAGGTTCTAATCAGGTGCTCAAACCCCCCCCCCCCCACTGTTGTAATTCATGCACCCGGCGTCCTAAAAGGGGCCAAAGGCATGAATAGGGTGTGGCGGTGTTCTGGCAAAATAGCAGCCGTGGATAGAGCATGGGGGTGGCGGCCGTGGATAGAGGGGGCGGCGCTGCAAATCACATTAATATAGATGAGGATCCGACTTGGAGGCGTCTTCCTATGGGCACAATTCAGATAGAAGTCACCTTGAAGTAGCACAGGAACCTCAGAGGGGCTTCAATAGTGCTAATCAGTGGCGATGCGTCCGTAAGGGCGCAGGGCACCGCCCCCACTCTTCTGCCACCCCCTCTATCACCAATAAATAGATTCATGCATTGCATGAATCCATCTATGGCCGTTGCTGCCACCCTCCATTCAGGCGTCCGGCCCCTTTTCGGGTGCCGGGCGCCTGAACTACAGTGGTGGTGGGGGGGTGTGTTTGAAGCACCTGATTAGAGCCACAGGCTCTAATAGGCATCAAAAAAGGTGATTTGCGAGCGCCATGCTGGGCACTCGCAGGTCACTCAGGTGTGTTAGAAAAGTGAATGAATATTTATTCATTACCTTATTTGAAGGTCATGTATCTAGACTCTGGTGTTCTCTTTGCTCTTCATGTGTGTGGTATCATGCCATGATCAAGAAACCTCTACAAGGCCCTTAGAATAGAGGTTGTGGGTGCCTAGGCAAGCAAAGAAAGAGCATGGTGGGGGGGGGGGGGGGCAGAGAATAGGTTTCCCACTGCAGAGGACGGGGGAAAGTCAAAGGGAACATGGTTCCTCTATGGTTCCTCTATGGTTTCCTAGGTCACTGGGGCAGCGATTCGATTGAATGCTGGCAGCTATCCGATTGGATGCTGGTAGCCCATGTGATTCTGGTGGCCATCTTGGGACAGGCAGAGCCTATTTAAAACCCTGGTCCCCGGGCTTGGTGCGCAATTCACATGTGGCCTAGAGCAGGGACAGGTCACCCGTCTGGAAGGGCCAGTGTATAGCGCAGAGGAGTAGTGAAAGTGCAGGGACACGCCATTATTCCTAGATTTCAAATGAATGCTAATTTGTCCAGGACTGGCCGGCCCAGCAAATTCAGCCCAAGAGCAGATTATTTGATGCTAAAATAGGTTTCCAGGAACCCCAAAATTTCATTCTATCTGCACTCAACTGTTGGTCTCAAAGTGCATGCATCTACAATCAGGCAGAGTTTGCACCAATTTAGCATGCATGCCGAGCCGTGCCAGGAAAAAACCTTTGCTATGCAAAAACAGCATTATAACAAGACTAGTGTTTGCTATCAGGCAAATTCCAGGCCTTCTGGAATAAAGTGCTGTGGACCAATGATTCAAAGATGGAGTTGTTTGGCCATAGTTACAGTAAACATGTTTGTCACAAACCAGAGACAACATTGCAGAAGAACCCCCATACCAACCGTGAAGCGCGGTGGTGTAAATGCTGTGGTTTGGGGATGATTTTGAACTGAAAAGCATGAGCAGCTTGCAGTTGAGGGATTTTGAAACTGGCAGTTCAGGCAAGGAAAACCTATAAACACCTTACAACCGATTGAATTTTGAATGGGGAAGTGGTTGGAGATGCCTACAAGAACTTCATTCTACTAAAAGGGGGCAATACCAGCTTCTGAGGTCAAGGGTGTTCCTACTTTTTCCACAGAACTTCATTACATCTATAGTAATTTTCCTTGTGTTTTTATTCATATATATATCACCTTTGTCTGTAGTCACTGGTTAAATGAATAGATACTATATGCCGTTTTAAACGTTTTCAATTTCCACGGGGTGTACTTACTTTTTCATGGCTGTATGATGCATTATAGATCCACACACAGAACACTCCAATGAGCTTTTTATTTCGAGCACTATCCAAGCCGCAGGAGGCCATTTATATACGGAGGCCATAAATGGGAAATCATTACGAGTGATTCACCTGAGCATGAGACTCGCTCGCTATCATCGGGCCGATTCAAAGTAATGCGCATGAATTGCTGTCACTATGGAGTGACTATCACTGTAAGTTAATAGAAAAGCAAAGAAATTGGGACTTTGTAGGTGCAAATAAATTGGAAAAGAGATCAAATATAATATATAAAAAAAATTATTTTATTTTGAGGAGCAAAATAAGAATTCATTCATTAAAAAAAAAGGGGGAAAGGGGGCAGATACAATGATGGCTGGTACAAATGATTATGGTTCCAACAACACAGCAATATATGATGGACTTCCCAACATGTTTCGCCCATGTGTCGGGCTTCCTCAGGGGATGCTGGTCGTTTGCAAAGTACAATGCCTTCCATCAAAAAACACAAACAATTGAACATATTAGGTTGATTCAAACAATCATACAAACATTTACATCTAATATTATCTTTATACATGTGCGTCTCCTCTGTCAGGGTACCACTGCTTACCTATATCTCCTAAAAAAGGGGGGGACCAAGAACTGCCGGGATGGCTAAATGTTTTGCTGCATCAGAAGAACCATGTGTTAAAAGTGGCCATAGATGGTAGACAAAAGACCAACTGGACCTTTCTCCTTTTTAATATTCTGTACGTAATCGCTTTATCCCAAAGGGAAAATAACCTGTTGCTGTAACTGCTTAAAAAAGTGTTGGCTAGGGATTAGCTTCACTGTCGATTTCCATTACCAGATGCCTGCACCCCAAGCCGGTTGAAAAATGCCAATGCAGATGGGCCCATTGCACCGATATCTACTCTTTGAACAGTCCAGTCGTAGCCGACTTGCTCCTCTTCTTTCACTCTTTAATATCCGTCACCGGAGTTCTACGCTCTCCTCTATCCCCACTCGTCTTCGCCGAGCCAACAGCTTTTGCTTTTCCTTTTTTTTTTTTTTTTCTTCCACAAATCATGGGCCATCATTTTGTTAAACAGACCCTTCTTTGCCAAGAGGCAGTCCTAGAAGAGGGTGGTCAATGTCTGGCTTGTGGAGATATTTCCTAATAAATGGGCACCAGTGATCCCTCCGGTGTGTGGTGAGTTTCCCCTTATAACCTGGTCTGTGATCGGAGACGGCTCATATAACCCTCGGCACCGTGATTTGAAGTGGCAGTATGGAAGAGTGGCTTGGGATTTTATGTCCAAGCATCCAACCATGGATAAATCGTTATCACCT
The DNA here is from genome assembly GCA_037952835.1 of Lithobates septentrionalis. Taxonomy (NCBI): domain Eukaryota; kingdom Metazoa; phylum Chordata; class Amphibia; order Anura; family Ranidae; genus Lithobates; species Lithobates septentrionalis. Next base: position 130,866 of record JBBDGP010003081.1, on the reverse strand, counting down.
GAATTTTGACCTAGAAATCAGGGACAGCAGGAAACTCGTTCTTTGGCCTACCATCAGATCATCTCCAACAGATAGCTTCATACATTTCTGGTTCCCTTTTTTGGACCTGTGGTTGCTATCTAAAGCCGTCCAGAGATGGATCAAAATTTGTCCGGTTTATCAGGGACTGGCTGAATTTTGATTCATCTATGGCTAGGGGTGCAACGGATCAAAAAACTCATGGTTCGGATCGTTCCTCGGATCAGGAGTCACGGTTCGGATCATTTTCGGATCAACAAAAAAAAAATCTCCCCCACTGTAATATCCACAATCTCCCTATTGCATTGCAGCAGGGTATTGCAGAGTATTGGCAGGGCATTGCAGAGTATTAGCAGGGCATTGCAGAGTATTGGCAGGGCATTGCAGAGTATTGGCACTGCTGCCATCTGATCTCTCCCCTCCACTGTACAGATCAGTACACAGAGGGGAGAGAGGAACCGGCGTCATGACGCCGGTTTGTTACAAGTGATCGCTCCGTCATTCGACGGAGCGATCACGTGCTAAACGGCCGTCGGGTGTACCAAGATGGCCGCCGCTCCGGAGCTAGGCCAAAGCCGCGGCCTTTCCTATGGCCGAGGCCACAGAGCGCTCCCCGGATCGCGGGTGTCCAGTACGGATCAACCTCCGCAGATCGGATCACGGATCGATGACGATCCGTTGCAAACCTATCTATGGCCAATCCCAGTTCTTGAGAAGTGGATCTAATGATCAACTTATCACGAACAGACTTGTTGGGAATATTTTTGTTCAGTCAGTGCAGACCCATGTATGATCAGCCTTAGATGGAGCTAAAATGCCCAAAATACCTGAGCTTGTAGCTCCGCAATGGCCAGAAAACTTTTGGTTGCCAAACACCCAGTATTCCTTTCTTTGTGGTCCGCTGTTGACCACAAAAGATGAGTGATGTGTCATCGGTGAAGACCTGACACCCGTCAGACTGTGCACAATGACAGCACGAGATGTAGCTCCTTTATTTCTTTGCGGTCATCAATCCTAGCCAATGTGCTCCTCTCCTTTCGCTCTTGATATTCTTCACCATAGTTCTACACTGTCCTCTTTCTTCTTACAATTGAAGATAGCGCTTAAGGGTTGGAGATCACGCTGGACTGACTCAATCAGTTGTAGGTCAATGGGTAGGTGATGATGGGGGCGGGTTGGAAGAGCTCTCTTCCGATGATTTCTGCCCAACTTAACTGGAAGGTGGCAGTGAGCCCTTTTTGGGGGCTTGGGCTGCTACCTCTGAGTACGGCCTCGAGGTCACCTCCACATGTTCTTGTAAAGGTAGGTAAAAAGGAGCAGCCAATGTCCGATGAAAAAGGAGCGCCCCATATGTACTTGTAAAGGTAGTTACACTTGCATTTCATTGGATAATGGGTGCTTCTTTTTACCTACCTTTACAAGTTACGATTGAAGGAGTTTTGTAGGGAGCAGTGGTTACAAATGTCAATGTCAGAGACTGGGGGCAATTATGCAAAATGCCTACAAGAAGTTATTTCTGCTAAGAGGGGTGGGGGTGGGGGGAAGCAAAACTAGCTTCTGAAGCCAAGGAGGTTCTTACTTTTTCCACCGTACACCATTACAGCTATTGACATTTTTGTTAAATAAATGACAAAAACATTAGTCCTAACTCAAGGCACCATTAAAAGAAGGGTAGGTTGAATGGTCCCATCACCCAATATTGAATACCATTAACAAATCGTTATCACCTGTTTTTTTACCTATAAACCAAGGACAGCAGGAAACAAATTCTTTGGCCAACTGTCAGATCATCTCCAACAGTCAGCTTCAACGGTTTCTAGTTCTTTTTTTGGGACCTGTAGCTGCCATCCAAGATGGAAGTATAATGGCCAATATGTCTGAGCTCCACAATGGCCAGAAAATTTGTGGATGCAAAAGACCCATTATTCCTTTCCTCGTGGTCCTCTGGTAACCACAAAAGATGAGTGATGCGTCATCGGTGAAGACCTAACACCCGTCATGCTGTCCACAATGACAGGACGAGATGTAGATCTGTTAGTTCCTTGCTGTCATCAATCGTAGCTGATGTGCTCCTCTCCTTTCACTCTTGATATCCTTCACCGGGAGTTCTACGCTCTCCTCTATCCCCGCTTGTCTTTACCGAACCAACAGCTTTTGCATCTCTTTTCTTTTCTTTTTTTTTTTTCGTCTTCCACAAATCATGGGCCATCATTTTGTTAAACAGACCCTTCTTTGCTAAGAGGAGGCTTAAATATTTAATCAAAACACTGCTGTGCTCAGCTTCTTAACTGTTCTTATGAATAATTTGTGTTTGATAGAAAAAGGCAGCGGGTAAAGCGGGTACAAAGTTTCACCTTCCCGGAGGCAAATGTCTTTGTTTCACCTCAAGCTGATTTGATGACTCTGGGCTTCCTAATCGGCTTCGAGAGGGCAAAAAAAAAAAAAAAGGACAAGCGAAAGCCATTGTCATTATTCAAATCGGCCTTCCCAAAAGTGTCAGTTGCTTCCTCTAAGCCGCGGGATAATGACAGCGTGTCATAAAGCGGGACTTACAGTCTAATGCCCCAAATAACGTCGGCGTGCATTTAAGCCAGCGGGAGAGCTTTGGCGTCAAGCTGTCTGCAGGTAGAGAGGCCTAACTATCTGTCCGGGAAGATGTTGGCTCCTAACTCAGGCAATTAGAGGCGTTTCTCGGGATAATTCAAGAACACGAATTCCAGCGTTGGTGACAAACCAATCTGAAGCTCCTTTGTGAGGAAGGGAAAGAAACTGTCATTTCAGAGCTCCAGACGTTCGGAGGCACTTCAATACGCCGAGAGATTAATGCGACATTGCCGGCAAAGTTCTACACCACCAGTTTTATTGTACCGAACAATGTCCGTCTTTAGAGTAAACATACTGTCACCGGATAAAGCTTTTTATAAAACAGCAATTTATATAGAAAAATCAGGAACTGAAGATTGAAAGTCTTTGTTGGGGGGGGGGGGGGGGAGAGGAATCTTACGTACATCGCTTTGTGCTAAAAATATTGCTCGTCTGTATCTCTTTCTATAATTGAGCAGACTCTTGTGCGTTTTCTTGTGGATATGACACTCGGTTACTGATAATGATCTGATATAGCAATAAAACTTGTCACAACACACAAGAAACTGTCCCTTTGACATAAATGCTTGCTGGTATAGCTGGCGGGGGCTACAATGTAGAAACTTGCAGCAATAAAACTTGAAACCAATAGCTGTAAAAAAATATATATATATATTTACACTTGTATATACACCGATCAGCCATACCATTCCTATCACTGACAGGCAAAGTGAATAACATTGATTATCTGGTGACAATGGCATCTGAAAGTGGGTGGGATATATTAGGCAGCAAGTCAACATGTTGTCCCTGCAGTGTTGCAAGCAGGAAAAAATGGTCAAGTGTAAAGACTTGAGAGACTTTCACTAGGGCCAAATTGTAATGTCTAGATGACTGGGGTCAGAGCAACTCCAAAAGTGCAGCTCCTGTAGGATGTTCCCGGTCTCCAGTGGTCAGGACCAACCAAAAGTGGTCCAAGGAAGGAGAACCAGAAGACTGATGACAGGATCATGGGCGGCCAAGGCTCATTTATGAAGGTGAGGAGGAGGTGGGGGGGGGGGGGGGAGACTCATTGATGGAGGTAAGGGAAGGCTCAGTGATGGAGGTGGGGGAGGGAAGGTTTATTGGTGGAGGTGGGGGGGTGAGGCTCATTGATGGAGGTAGGGGGGGGGGTATCTTTGATGGAGGCGGGGGAAGTCTCATGGGTGGAGGTGGGGAGGCAAGGCTTATTGATGGAGGTGGGGAGGGGAGGCTCGTTGATGGACGTGGGGAAGGGAAGGCTAATTGATAGAGGTGGGGGGAGGGAAGGCTCATTGATGGAGGTGGGGGGAAGGCTCATGGGTGGAGGTGGGGAGGGAAGGCTCATTGATGGAGGTGGGGGGAAGGCTCATGGATGGAGGTGGGGAGGGGAGGCTCATTGATGGAGGTGGGGAGGGTAGGGGAGGCTCATTGATGGAGGTGGTGGGGAAGGCTCATGGGTGGAGGTGGGGAGGGAAGGCTCATTGATGGAGGTGGGGGAAGGAAGGCTCATTGATAAAGGTGGGGGAGGGAAGGCTTATTGGTGAAGGTGGGGCTCATGTATGGAGGTGGGGGAAAGGCTCATGTATGGAGGTGGGGAGGAGAAGCTCATTGATAGAGGTGGGGGGGCTCATTGATGAAGGTGGGGAGAGAAGACCCATTAATGGAGGTGGAGGGGGGCTGGCCTGTGTAGTCTGATGCAATAGAAGAGCTACTGAAGCTCAAGTCGCAGAAAAAGTGAATGCTGGTTCTGATAGGTGTCAGAACACACAGAGCATCGCAGTTTCTTGTGTATGGGGCAGCGTAGCCGCAGACTGGCCAGGGATTCCTTGCTGATCCATGTCCACAGTCAAACGTGCCTACAATGGGCTTGTGAGCATCAGAACTGGATCACGGAGCAATGGAAGAAGGTGACCTGGTCTGATGAATCCAAGAATGGTTTGAGGAACACAACAACGAGGTCAAAGTGTTGACCTGGCCTCCTAATTTTCCAGATCATCTGTGGCATGTTCTGGAAGAACAAGTCAGACCCATCGAGGTCCCACCTCCCAACTTACATGATTTAAATGATCTGCTATGGACCACTTGGTGCCAGATACCACAGCATATCTTCAGAGGTCTAGTGGAGTCCATGCCTCAATAAATGATTGGTGGTCATATGGCTGATTGGTGTACATGCAGGTGGAGCACTTTATAAAGAAGGATGCAAGTTTAATTTGTCAATGTTACCAGCAGCTTTTACCTGTCGACAATGGGGAAAAGAAGGTGAATTATAAAAAAAGCACCAGTGCTATAGTCCACATCTACATTTGTGGGTCTCCAGCAGGACACCAATATCTCTGGTGGCCAAGTCCATATTGGCAAATTACCTCCACAAAGGTGGCTAGGCATGGCTTGTCCTGGAGGAACCATGTTACAGGAAGTGTCGTTGTTACAATGGAGCTCCACAAATATTTCTCAAGGTGGTTGGAGAGTGAAGACGTTGGTACAGCCTACACCCATCTTGGTAAAAAGTTATCTTGCATCTAAATAAAAGAACAGTTATACATATGTGGTTTGCTAAAAAAAATATTATATGACCTTAACTTGCATTCAGTAAACAGAATATGAGGTCAAAGTGTCTCGTAATGCAGGAATATGAGCGAACGGAGGCCCTCGTGCCATCTCAGCGACACGTATCCTCACACGGAGAGACAACAAGATGCCTCGACCACAGGAACTTTGGAAGAATTCTACCCACATCCCAACATCAGATCTACGCAGTTTGCTCATATTTATAGACGCCATCCGGAGCTCAAGGGATCCTGTGGAACATTCTTTTAAGTCTGCAGTTTGCATGTCCAATGATGCATGAATTGACTTGTATGGCTACAGCTGCTGTGATCTGGGGTTTGGCCAGAAAATAGAGCTATTTATGAAGACTCAGCCGTCAACTGCTTTTCCGCCCACTCATTACCCTGAATATGACTACAACCCCTCTCATTATAGACTGAGTAAGCAAGCTGCAGCTCCGGGTCACAGAGCCATGGTGGCTGAAAACACATGTACATGTAAAGAGAAGCAATTATATAAAAAAAAAAAAAAATCAGTAGTATAAATAGAATTCATCATATTTCAGTTTACTGTATTCAGATCAGTGAAAGAAGATTGCCAGCTGGCTTCCAAGGTGGAGGGTGGGGGTGTTCTTAACCTTTTTTGACATTAGAGACCCCCAATATGGATTGCCCTATATATCTCCCGTACCCTTATCTCCAGACTGGCAAAATCATCTTCACCAGTCCTATTGGGTACCAGTTTGACTTCACAAGATGTTAACAGCTTGGCTTTACGTTACATATGGATAGATATGGATCAGGCGACTCCAAACTTTCTGAACAAATGGCCAGATTACTATCATTCAGCCTTTGAGGGGGCCGGACTATAGCCGGTGTGAGGTGAAAATGCCCCAACATTAGTAATCGTGCGAAGAATAATGCCCCATCATTAGTATTTATGGGAGGAATGGTGCCCCATCATTGGTATTAGTGGGAGGAATAGTGCCCCATCATTGGTGTCAGTGGGAGGAAGAGTGCCCCATCATTGGTGTCAGAGGAAGGAATAGTGCCCCATCATTGGTGTCAGTGGGAGGAATAGTGCCCCATCATTGGTGTCAGTGGGAGGAAGAGTGCCCCATCATTGGTGTCAGTGGGAGGAATAGTACCCCATCATTGGTATTAGTGGGAGTATAGTGCTCCATCATTGGTATAAGTGGGAAAATAGCGTCCCATCATTGGTGTTAGTGGGAGGAATAGTGCTCCATCATTGGTATCGGTGGGAGCAATAGTGCCCCATCATTGGTATCGGTGAGAGAAATAGTGCCCCATCATTGGTATTAGTGGGAGAATAGTGCCCCATCAATGGTATCGGTGGGAGTATAGTGCTCCATCATTGGTAAAAGTGGGAAAATAGCGTCCCATCATTGGTATCGGTGGGAGGAATAGCGCCCCATCATTGGTATCGGTGGGAGGAATAGCACCCCATCATTGGTGTCAGTGGGAGGAATAGTGACCCATCATTGGTATCAGTGGGAGGAATAGTGTCCCATCATTGGTATCAGTGGGAGGAATAGTGTCCCATCATTGGTATCAGTGGGAGGAATAGTGCCTCATCATTGGTATCGGTGGGAGGAATAGTGCCTCATCATTGGTATCGGTGGGAGGAATAGTGCCCCATCATAGGTATCGGTGGGAGAATAGTGCCTTATCATTGGGGTCAGTGGGAGGAATAGTGCCCTATTGTTGGTATCAGTGGGAGGAATAGCGCCCCATCATTGGTATCGGTGGGAGGAATAGCACCCCATCATTGGTGTCAGTGGGAGGAATAGTGACCCATCATTGGTATCAGTGGGAGGAATAGTGTCCCATCATTGGTATCAGTGGGAGGAATAGTGTCCCATCATTGGTATCGGTGGGAGGAATAGCGCCCCATCATTGGTATCGGTGGGAGGAATAGCACCCCATCATTGGTGTCAGTGGGAGGAATAGTGACCCATCATTGGTATCAGTGGGAGGAATAGTGTCCCATCATTGGTATCAGTGGGAGGAATAGTGTCCCATCATTGGTATCAGTGGGAGGAATAGTGCCTCATCATTGGTATCGGTGGGAGGAATAGTGCCCCATCATTGGTGTCAGTGGGAGGAAGAGTGCCCCATCATTGGTGTCAGTGGGAGGAATAGTACCCCATCATTGGTATTAGTGGGAGTATAGTGCTCCATCATTGGTATAAGTGGGAAAATAGCGTCCCATCATTGGTGTTAGTGGGAGGAATAGTGCTCCATCATTGGTATCGGTGGGAGCAATAGTGCCCCATCATTGGTATCGGTGAGAGAAATAGTGCCCCATCATTGGTATTAGTGGGAGAATAGTGCCCCATCAATGGTATCGGTGGGAGTATAGTGCTCCATCATTGGTAAAAGTGGGAAAATAGCGTCCCATCATTGGTATCGGTGGGAGGAATAGCGCCCCATCATTGGTATCGGTGGGAGGAATAGCACCCCATCATTGGTGTCAGTGGGAGGAATAGTGACCCATCATTGGTATCAGTGGGAGGAATAGTGTCCCATCATTGGTATCAGTGGGAGGAATAGTGCCTCATCATTGGTATCGGTGGGAGGAATAGTGCCTCATCATTGGTATCGGTGGGAGGAATAGTGCCCCATCATAGGTATCGGTGGGAGAATAGTGCCTTATCATTGGGGTCAGTGGGAGGAATAGTGCCCTATTGTTGGTATCAGTGGGAGGAATAGTGCCCCATTGTTGGTGTCAGTGGGAGGAATAGTGCCCCATTGTTGGTGTCAGTGGGAGGAATAGTGCCCCATTGTTGGTGCCAGTGGGAGGAATAGTGCCCCATTGTTGGTGCCCGTGGGAGGAATAGTGCCCCATTGTTGGTGCCAGTGGGAGGAATAGTGCCCCATTGTTTGTATCAGTGGGAGGAATAGTGCCCCATTGTTTGTATCAGTGGGAGGAATAGTGCCCCATTGTTGGTGTCAGTGGGAGGAATAGTGCCCCATTGTTGGTATCAGTGGGAGGAATAGTGCCCCATTGTTGGTATCAGTGGGAGGAATAGTGCCCCATTGTTGGTATCAGTGGGAGGAATAGTGCCCCATTGTTGGTGTCTGTGGGAGGAATAGTGCCCCATTGTTGGTATCAGTGGGAGGAATAGTGCCCCATTGTTTGTATCAGTGGGAGGAATAGTGCCCCATTGTTGG
>JBBDGP010003081.1:0-117500 GCA_037952835.1 Lithobates septentrionalis | reverse complement strand
GAGGAATTGTGCCCCATCATTGGTGTCAGTGGGAGGAATTGTGCCCCATCATTGGTGTCATTGGGCCCAATTGTTGGCGTCAGTGGGAGGAATTGTGCCTCATTCATTGGCATCAGTGGATAAAATAGTGCCCCAAAAGCCAGATAAAAGTAGGCGAAAGGCCGCATCTGGCCTTTGGGCCACAGTTTGGAGACCACTGGCCTAGTGTGTATTTTTTTTTTTTTTACAGACTTCCCCTCTAGATACAATGCATATTTTCCTCCCCTCCATATACAGCTCACTTACCTCCCTCCCCTCTCTAGACTGCAAGCTTCTACGTACAAGGCATTCACTTGTACCTTCTTATTTATAATGCTTGATGTATAACATCATATAGAACACTTTATATCCTACATTATCAGTGCTGCCTGTCCTCATTATATCTATTGGTACAGCGCCACTTGAGCTGGTGGTGCTATATAAAGCAATAACTCCCATTTTCTATAGTTTGTATACACCAGACCTCCGGAAACACACATTACACATCAGTGACCATGTTCAACCATGCAGATATATACAGAAGATTCATAGAATGAAAGGTGACCCTGACCATACTTCTTCCCATGACAAGAGAACCCGAGAGCAACGCTAGAATCTGGAATAGACGTAGTACTGTGCATTGTATTCTACAGAGAATAGGATACTGAGAATTCCATTCCCATCCACAATAGGAGACATGACACTGTGCTATCACCTATAGAGTGAACAATAGGGGATTGGGAGAACCAAGGCTACCATATAGAAAGAGAATTCACACGTTTGGCTCGATAGACAAAGAACACACAGATACAGAACGCTGCGGTTGTATGTGCAGTGAGTGAATAACAGCCGATGTGACAACCCATGTCTGAGGAATGGTGGCATGATCAGGAGAAGCGAATTGTCTTCCTTTACATGACTGACTAGTGCCAATTGTGACGAGAAGCGACATCTATCCTATATTATACGTGTCACCGTCACAAAGCAAGGGAAAGTCACACACCGATGCCAAACGCAGGTCATGGTTGTCTACACAACCAACATTTACTTTACTGAAGGTTTGCAAGCGGTTAGCCCTTTTTTGACAATGTATCTATTATTTGCTGAGTTAAAAGTAAAATGGAACATTTAAAAAAGCCGAGCTTTATCCCACGCGTTACACTCCTCAATAGGATACCCGGAACATACAAATTTAAAAAAAGGACTGCATACATTTTTGAATGCTGCTCAAAGGAGACCATATCCCTCATAGTGGATGTCCACCATGCCCTCGTTCCTTGTGGTGGATGTCCACCATGCCCTATTTCGACATGGTGGATTGTCCTCCATGGTCTCTTTCCTTGTGGTGGATGTCCTCCATGGTCTCTTTCCTTGTGGTGGATGTCCTCCATGGTCTCTTTCCTCACAGTATATACCCTTAATGGCCTCTTTTCTCATAGTGGACATCCACCATACAATATCTCCTCATGGTGGACATCCTCCCTGCCCGGTTTCCTCTTAGTAGATACCATCTATGCTCGCTTTCATCACAGTGGGCATCCACCATGCCCTCTTTCCTCCTGTCCAATGGATGTCCCCCATGCCCTCTTTCCCCATGGTGGACGTCCCCATGCCCTCTTTCCTCATGGTGGACATCCTCCATGGCCTTTTTCCTCATGGTGGATGTCCTCCATGCCCTCTTTCCTCATGGTGGACATTCTCCATGCCCTCTTTCATCATGGTGGATACCCTCTATGTCCTCTTTCCTTCCAATGGACGTCCCTCATGACCTCTTTCCTCATGGTCGATGTGCCCTATGCCTTTTTTCCTCATGGTGGATGTTCTGCATGCCCTCTTTCCTCACAGTAGATACCATCTATGTCCTGTTCCCTCATAGTGGCAACCTATAGTGGCAACCTGCCCTATTTACTCCTGGCGGATGTCCCCCATGTCCCTTTTCCTCATGGGGGATGTCCTCCACGCCCTCTTTGCTCACATGAGATACCCTCTATGCCCTCTTTCCTTCCAATGGACGTCCCTCATGACCTCTTTACTCATGCTGGACGTCCCTCATGCCCTCTTTCCTCATGGTGGACATCTCCCATGCCCTCTTTCCTCATGGTGGACGTTCTCAATGCCCGCTTTCATCATTGTTGATACCCTCTATGTCCTCTTTCCCCCATAGTGGACATCCACCATGCCCAGTTTCCTCCCAATGGATATTCCCCATGCCTGCCTTCTTCATGGTGAATGTTCCTAATGCGCTCCTTCCACACAGTAGATACCCTCTACGTCCTCTTTCCTCATAGTGGACATCCACCATGTCCTGTTTCCTCCAGGTGGACATCCCCCATGCCCTCTTTCTTCAAGGTGGATGTCTTCCATGCCCTCTTTTCTCACAGTAGATACTCTCTCTGTCCTCTTTCCTTCCAATGGACATCCCCCATGCCCTCTTACCCTAATGCTGGATGTCCTCCATGACCCATTTTCCTCATAGTAGATAACCCCCTATTCCCTCTTTCCCCATACTGGACATCACCATGCCCTGTTTCCTCCCAATGGATGTCCCCCATACCCTTTTTCCTTATAGTGTATGTTCTCCATACCCCTCATTACTTTAGTTTTTGATACAATATTACTATTTAATGCTAAATTTAGACGAGGTTCAGCCATTCTTAATAACCACATGCAGTGTTGAGAGTCTGAAAACTATACAGATTTCTGGTTAATAACGAATTTTGGATTGTTCATTGCCTGCTGAAGGAACGCTTTGTGCATTACCTCAGTTGGCTTTAAAAAACTGATCTTACTTTAAACATGTGACGAATGTGCTTTAATATAGCTGGAAATATCAGAGTGAGAAATTGTCACAATAAAACCCCTATAGATCACACTGGTTGCAAGCGATATTCCGATCCGCACAATGAAAAGTGAGTCGCTTCTGTCGGTAACAAACCCGAAGTGGGCCGTGGACACGTCTCATCCATGTTTGACTAATTGGGAGTTCAGAGCTATCTTGTCATTTAAATACCAGACTTACAAAGGTTATCCCGCGATTCCCTGGCTCATTGTCAGTTCGCTTAGCCTGTCCCGGCCCCCCGACACACATTAAGTGATGGAATTACTGCAACAATCATTTTCATGCTAACAGGTATAGATTCACTTTCCATTTGATAACAAAGCAATAAGTAATTGTCATGTTCTGCTAGCTCCAGGTAACACCATTATCATGCATTACAGTTTATGCAGCATTAACGGAACACGGCAGTGAGTGCAATTCAGGATCCACATTAGATTATCCATTCAAGGTCAAAGAATTTTCATAAGGTAATAGAGAACACTGTAGATTTATTCATCTTTCTAGTTATACATTATTAGAATTCTTTAATAAGGCATTTCAAACCGCAATGAATTGCATAGTGAAGGATCCTGCCCTTTTTTTTTCGATTATATGTCACCCTGTGCAAAATTTAGTACGGTTCCTCCAGAATATTTTGGAAGGGGAGGGGAGCAGTAGAACCCCTGTCTGGTTTTTACTGCTAATTTCCTGTCCTACTGACAACTAAATCGCCAGACAGGAAGTGAGGGGAAACCTGCAACAGGAAGATACATAGCAATAATAATCTAACCGGGGCCCCAGACTCCCTCTACTCTACTAAAGAAATGCATTTTTATTTATGTGTTGCTATTGGATGGTTACCCTCACTTCCTGCCTGGTAAAATATCAACCAAACAGGAATTTACGGGGAATTTCATTAAAGAAGATTTCCAGGCATAGATATTTTTACTTAGTTACAGATTTGACCAACGTAACTATGTGTCAGGACCTGGACCACCTACTGGTGGCCCTGTGCTTCCCCGAGCGAAAGGTTGTAATGCTGGTGTCCACCAGCAGGTGTCTCCCAGCAGCCATCAGATCCCAGTAATCAGTTTCCACCTAATGCTGGCTGCTGGGAGGGCATTTACTTCCTCCTTTACTAGTGCCTCTCGCATTGATCTTTTGCCTGCTCCTGCCCTGTACCCAGTTTTGCTTTCCGAGCCACTGCCAGATACTGTGTGCCATGTATCCTGTCCCTGACCCTGCTCTTGCCCTGCATTATGTAACCTGCTGCCTTAATCGTGCTCCCCTTGTTCCTGATTCCAGTCCTGGTTTCTCCCTTTCTTTCATCTCCATTATTCCCTGTGATCTGTGTTCCTCATTTTGTATATATTGTATTATAATGAGGTATTTTGTCATGTGGTTCACTGTTCACTGGTATTTACAGGTTTGCTGCGTTTCCTCTTTAATGGCGTTTGGATGGATTTGGGTTTCACTGTAAATAAATCTTAGTTAAGGGCCAGTTCACACCATAGAAATGCAGTCCAGATGCGCTTCAGATGCTTTTGTGCATGCGCGTTTTTGATGCGTTCTGGTGCGTTTTCTATGCGTTTTTGGTGCATTTTTTATGCAGTCCAGTGCATTCCCCCCCCCCCCTTTTTTTTTTCTTAACCTTAAATAAGAACATGGGTGTTCTAGTGCATTTTTGGGGCATTTAGGTGCGTTCCGGTACATTCCCGTGAGTTTTTTGATGCTTTTTACAGCATTCCAGTACAGTCCAGTGCAGGAAAAATGCAGCATGTTCTACTTTTTTTTCTGGAACTGGAACGCACTGGAACTGCAAGCACTGGTGTGAACTGTGCCACTGAAAATCATATAACGTACTTTCTTTGCGTTTTTGATGTAGAAAAAAAAACACACTGGACTGCATGTGGTGTGAACTGGCACCAAAGCATACACAGTCTGGTCTCAGTTTGTGAAGTGTAGCCACGCAGATCTGCCTATCCCTGCTTCTGATTCCTGACGTATGTATACACCATATCAACACTTTTTTCAACACAGAGGAACCCTTGAAATAACTTTTTGGTCTCAAGGAACCCCTGCTAAAGAGGACTATATCTACAACTCATGACACATTAGTGTGATGGTCGATTGGAAGAATGCTCCTTACACTTGTGGTCAGTAGGAAGCTCTACCCTCTTACAGACAGCTGAAAAAGAGCAATGGTGTCAGTGGGAACTTATCTGAGAGGCAGAAACTGCTCATTGCTCAGGGAACCCATGGAGGAACCCTAGTTGAGAAACCCTGCTCTAGAAGCTGGAAATCACTGTAGTAGACACCGCTACTCCAGTGATCTCCACTAACGTCCAGGTCCCAGGCCGAGCGGCTGCCCTGCTCCCTTGTGAGCACAAGAGGTCACCAGGTTGGGATGGCGCCACTCAGAAATGACTTTGCCTTTTCTCAATGAAAGTGGTCTCTGATTGGATGAGGTGGAGAGGCGGGGTGGTGACAGGACCCGGTAGCTAGTGGAGATCACTGGAGTAGCAGTGCCTACTACAATAATTGACAACTTCTAGGAGGGATCCCACCTGTATGGTAAATACATAGTTCGTCCAAGCTGGACCAATGTAACTAGGCATCAATATCCATTCCTGGAACTCTTCTTTGATGGCACCCCAGATAACTTTTAAATGCTGAGGAAGGTTCTAAGCCTTCTCCACGACATCCTAATCGAAGAAAAAAGTTTTGGCTGGACATATACTTTAACAACAAGTAAAGCAGCCTCATACATGGGCTGTGGAATATAAAACCAGCACTATGATGTAGGGTTTCCATTACGAAATGGTGCCCAAATCACGCAGCCCATGCTGCCAGCTTTGTACCAACATACAGAAGAAAAGAACCGGCAGTGTTTAAAAGGGAGGTGCTTCCTCACTCTTGGTAAGACTCCCCTCAACATTTAAGGCTTGTTAAATGGTGGGGTGGCTGGAAGGTCCTATATAGGCCATTAAGGGTATACAGGAAAAGAGACCATGGAAGGTCTATGTGAAGCCTTTCAATCCACCTTTATTCCCTACCGCCTTCTGCTTTCCCATTGTCGGATGTCAGTCTCAGCTGGAAGAGTGAGGAAGCAGCTGCTTGAATTTATCACAAGTGTTCTCTAAGAGAATAAAATGGGAAAATAAATTTAGCTTTGCATTCCTGCCACAAATTGAGGACCTGGGCAGCCCAGACAGGTATCCATGGCAAATATTCAGAAACTCAAATAACGGCAGTAACAGACTGGTTGTTCAGTACACGGTGCACATCCTCACTGCTCTTTGTAATGCCTTATTGAATAAGCCTGAATGTCTGATTTCTTGAAATCTAATCATTTTATGTTTCACATTCAGCATGATTTATATGACTCCCCAACGTTTTCCTGCCTGCAATAATGGCAATGAAATGCTGGTATAAGCAGGCAGACTTCAGGCAATACTCCTTGGGAAATCAATGCAAGTCTCTCCAGTAACAGACCAGTAAGTGATTCTCCCCCCCTCCCCTCCCTCCGACTTCACTGAGCATCACACGGCCTTCATAGGTGTCCTGAGAACAAGCCCAGGCGATGGAAAATTCACCATGAAAGAATCGCATTACCTGGAATTTGTTTTTTTTTTTAAGGTCCTCCGCAACAACCCAGTGACCTGACTAGCGTAATCAAGCAAGCAATGGCACCATTCATATTGAGCATCTGTAATGTTTTCTGGAAAAACGGAATCCAATGGTGACTTCATATAACCTCTCTTGGGGACTAGAATTCACACTTCCACCCAGATGGTGAAGCCATTACAGAGCCAAATGGTGGTCAATTTACACCTATGGATTATCTATAATGTAGAATAGATCATTGGGAAGTCCAGCTGCTGAACAGTAACACCTTGTTGTGGCTTTGGGGAGAGAGCGCAGACAGAAATTTCTACAAGAAAACACTTTACCGTAGAACAGGGCTCTCCAAACTTTCTATACAAAGGGCCAGTTTTGTCCCCATTGTTGGTGTTAGTGCAAGGGATAGTACCCCCAAGGGTTGGGCATGGGTAAACAAAGGGCTGCATCTGGCCCGCATTTTGGAGAAATTTTATATGCGATTGGTCAGTGTTTAATTATTTATTGGGTTCCTCTACAGCAGTGGTTTGCTGTAGAGGGGCCCAATAAATAATTAAACACTGACCAGTCAAATATAACATTTCCTGGTGGCACTTTACCTTTAATAATTCTGAAAAAGTCTGACAGGTCCTAATTGTGGACCTGTCGGTAGCGTGCACTCCTAAACCAAGCAACTTGGCTCCATTAAACAGCCTAGTGATGGGACATATGCTGGGTAACGGTTCTGGAACCCATAGTGATAAGTTCCGTCCCCGCTCCGAGATGTAGAACACCACCTACCAACGCAGGCCCACTGGCATTGGAATGAATGGCAGCCTTAGCCATGGTTAAGGGAGGGGCAGAGTGAAACACGTTGAGGACAGCCCCATTATTAGGCTCCGAGGGGTGAAGAGAAATGCATTAGGGAGGTGGCCTGGCAGGATTCCAGGCTGAGACTGCCATTCATTCCAATACCAGTGGGTCTGGATTGATGTGCAGCTCCATGGGATCTATCCTTTGCTCAACAGTTGTTTGGCATGCTCCTTCCCTGGCCTGCCCTCTCAGTGGTGGATACAGGATTGCTTTCCCTTGTAGCCTGAGCGGCACACATTTTCCATTACCACCTACCAACCTTTTAAGAGAGGTGGAGAAAAAGCAGAAACTTTAGCTTGACTTTGTAATGGCTGCATCTTATGGCTCAAAAAAGTGCACACAGGATGCCACAAAGCTAATGTGTGTATAAACAGTATAAACACTTGGAATGTATTCAGAGTTTTCTACAAACCATTGAGACATTTGCTGACAAACTAAGAAAGTGTACTGTGCCACTTACCCAATGTGACCTCAGATTGCATGGGCATGGTCAGTGCCGGGTGCTTGACCTCACAGCTGAAGAGCGCTTCATTGTCTACTTGTGGGTTTAGGGTCCAAGTGAGCATAGCTCGGACCTCCACTGTCCCATCGCTCATTGGAAGATGCATTTGATGGAAGAAATAAGTAGGGTCTGTACTGTGGACCCAACGTG
This sequence comes from Lithobates septentrionalis, assembly GCA_037952835.1. Lineage (NCBI taxonomy): Eukaryota > Metazoa > Chordata > Amphibia > Anura > Ranidae > Lithobates > Lithobates septentrionalis. The sequence continues at coordinate 109,539 of JBBDGP010003081.1, read as the reverse complement.
GGAACTCCAGGCTAACTACTGTCTCTGGAATGGCCTCGGTCACTGGGCTGGACATGGGCCCTTGGTCAGAGGTGCGTCCACGGAATGGCATCTCTGTGAAAGAACTTGGTCCTCGTTCCTCCGTGTCCAAAAGTAAAAGTGATTTTTGCATTTTAGTATCATCCATGTCACGGTTTAGGAGGTTCCGGGAGCCCCGGTTATTCATCAGTCCAGCAGCGGCAGGTGGCGGCTCCAGCATGGGAATGACGTCTATCAATTCCCCATCCCGCTTGAAATAAACCTGAAGACAAAATTAGAAATATTAGTTTGGTTGTTGAAAGAAATTTATCTTTCAATAACCTACATAAGAACCTATATAAAGCCACCACTACATGGAAGTGGCAACAGACTTCGAGCCCTAAAAAGAAAAATGCATTCAATTTTTATGTCCAAAATCAAGTCAAGTTTTGTTTATTTGTACTCATGTGCATAACGTAAACCTGTCACAATAGGTATACAGTATACATTCACATTAGTAAATGCCTTCAGAGAGCCTACAATCCGGGGTTCCTATCACATATATATATATACTAGAGCCAATTTGTAGCCAGTTAACCTGTCAACACATCTTTGGAGTGTCATGACCAAGATTTGAACCAGGGATCCCGATGCTGTAAGGCATAAGTGCTAACCACTAATCCATCGTGCTACCAACTAACCTGGAACCAGCATGCAAGTTAGGTTAATGGTCTTCATTAGCTACCTTTTGGTTCCATAGAAAGTGAATGAACCTCTGGGGTGGGACTTTTAAGGCACTCTGACCGTATATATATAGAAAAATATCAATTTATGCAAAAAAACATAATTAAAAAGCTTTACAAGAGATAAATACACATGGAAATACCAAAACACACTGGAAGTTGCACATATACAGAATGGTACTGTCAATGGATGTCCTCAATCCAACGCATTTCGGAGTCTGTATTTATCTCCTTCATCAGGGGGATGAGAGAGGAATCATGCATAGACAATCCAGTGATGTATACATAAATATTCCATGACACTTTAAAAAACAAAACACGGTATCGGGAAATCCTTCGTCACCTTGCTTGTGGTAGATTTGAGTTATACTGATGTCTATAACTTGGATCATAACAAAAAACTGCGGGGGGGGGTCTCAAAGAGGGACCTCACCCCTTGATGGTGTGGATTCAGGACCACTGAGGTCAGGCAGGCGAGACCCTCATGGAGTTTGTAGATCCTACAAGATGGACGATGGCAATGTCCAGCGTCAGCAACATTACCTTCTGGTTCCAGGTCAGTGATCGTGTACTCTAAAGCGGACCTTCACACTAAATGTTTATGTGAGCATCTGGCTCCAGCCCCTTTTCTCTTTCACAACTGGATATTTTTTAACTGCTTTTTATTTTTTTTGTGCTTCAGGGCAGCACTTGCTCTTTTCTCACCTAGGCGAGAATGATGTTGTACACATGTGTGTTGATGTTGTGTGGAGTTCTGCCAGGCTTCAGAACCTGGCAGAGACTTACGGTACATCTGTGCACATGTGGGTCTCCCCTCCGCACACACCCAAGGATGGCTCAGACAGTTAGAGGAATTCTGTTTTTTCTGCGCATGCGAGCAACACTCGTTGCATGCGCAGATACGCCACAGGGCTCTGCCAGGTCCTAAAGGCTGGGCAGAGCCCTTTGGCGCATTTGTGAGGATGCCCAACAACCAGAAATGGTGGTGCCAGTGGAGGGGGGGTGCAGCCATGATTAAAAGGACCTCTTTAAGTCACAGGGTGACCTTGAGAGCCAGGAGACTTTGCAGCTTATAAAGAAAAGGTCCGCAAACATCACTCTTGGGTTAACTTTTCCTTCTTATAAAGAAAATGTGTGTGAAAATTTATTTTTGTATCTTACAGTAAATATCTAAAGAACATGGCCCACCATGGCCATTTCATGTGGCCCTCACACCTCTACGGCCTCGTCTCTGCCCTCACCTTGTCTCAGCAGTCACCAGCAGAGAAAAGGAGAGAACTCCTCTGTCAGATCCTGCGCTTCTTCGTGCAGCTTGAGAGGCTTGTACCCCCCCACCCCTGTCTTAACAGTCAACAGCGGAGTGGTGGACAGAGCTCCTCCTACAGATCCCGCACCTTCCCTGGTTTCAGCATTCAGCATATTCCGGCAGCTGACTTCAGCCCTCCTCTGGTCCTCCTCTAGATCCTGCACTTTCTGCTTTCCACACCCCCCCCCCCCCTGGATTTTCCCAGCAGCAGCACAAGGTAAGGTAAGGGGGGTGCATTATGTAAGAGAGGGTGAGGAACCCATGGCTTCTAAGGGTGGGGCGGCTCTTGACAGCTGACGTGGGGGGGGGGGGTTCTCTGGAGATCTAGTCTTACAGATACAAACAGCCCTTTGAGGGGACCCATAATGTTGATGTGGCCAACGATGTAATTGAATTTGACAACCCTGGTCTAAAGTAACCATTATTTAGTACATTTGGTAATAGATATGTGTAGCCCCCCCCCCCCCCCCCCCACCCCCCAAAAAGTAACCAGTGTAAGAACAGATCTTAGATGCAGACCACGCAGAAGATTCTACACAATGCATTGTACCTGGAGGGATGGGGGGGTAGATTAAGGCATTTTTTGGGCCAACATTTGGCTGTTATGGCTACCTCTTCTCTATTTTAATAGTTTGGATTCATTGGTTTCCATTGCGTTGGAAAATACTATTTACTGAAAATACAAATTTTATAAAAAAAAAAAAGAAACAACAAATCAAAACTGAAGAAATTGTAATAAAGTAACGTGCATTTGATTTGTATTGACTTGAAGAAAATGCATGTGGGAGAGGTGGCCACCCGGGTCTTCCAAGTCCTGTGTCCATAAACTGAATAAACTTTTAGAATTTTTACATTTTTAGGTAAGATAAAATCTCTGCTGGCAGCTGGGTTGGTCAGGCTACATAAACATCTCCCGTATCTGTAGACTGAATCCTCGTTGAGGTGGAAGAGAATATTATCCACTGTGTTCTTGGAAATATTAATGACTGCAAGTCTCTTAAGGAAGATTAGCCGACACTGTGCCAAAATACAATGCCGCATGACGTTCAAAGTGCTATCTTTCCCAAAGCAGAATCTTCAGGAGACGCGAACTATAGGCAGCGTGTCTTGGGAACAGCAAATGAGGGGAATTTGTTTAAAGTTGGCAATTTTCCTGGTGAAAATGCCAGATTATGAAGTGTCTGCTTTGCTTCTAGCTCTAGAAAAAAAAAAAGACAATATTTGTATTTCAAAGGGTGAGAATTCAGATGCACGCATTTATAGCAGTCTAGGATAATTGAGCCGGCAGAAGGCAATGTTTTTGAACTGTGGGAGGAAACTAGTGGACGAGGCGAGAGAATCCAAGTGAACATGGGAGACTCCCGAAAGACATTCTCCCCGGTGAGAACCGAGCCCAGGGCCCAAACACTGCAAGACCACCTGTGGTAGCTACTGGGTCACCAAAAAATCCAAACCTACCATGTGCTTTAACTAAAAAAGCCAAGTCGTCGATATCACATTAGCTCATGACTAATTCACAAGCTACCTAAAAGCAGGTGAATAAAGGGTAAATGGCACACTCTGCCAAAAACAAACACCGGAGGACCTCATTGATTAGTCCTTCACGTAGATTAGTGCACCTGATGAAGGAAATTGAAACTTCTGATTGTGGTGGATCTATCTGATACTATTAGACTTGAGGGTTTGGTCAGTTGGTTGCCAGGTACTTGTTAGGCAGCCTGTATACTTACCTGCTTCTTTATTTTTTTTTTAACAAGAAATACTTACCTGCTTCTTACGTGGCTGGCGTACGTTCTCCCAGAGCTGCCTTGCTTCCCAGTTCCCAAGCAATTGAACAGAACACATTCTTTTAATCCCTGCCAGTACCTGGTCTCTGATGCCCTATACCTCTCCCCTGGGTCTCCTGTCAGTTGCCAGGCAATGAGCCTTTATACATGCCTCCCAGCCCCCCCAGATAGGTCTTTAGTCCAGAAGGCGCCTTATTTAAACTTTAGTAATCTGTACCTCTATGCTTGTGATAGTGTTTCCTGCTGACTAAGTGCACCTGACTTGTTTGTTCCTCTAGCTGACCTATGCTATGTTCATGGATTCTTTTGTCTGCCAACTGTTCTGACCTTTAATTCTTTTCCAGAAAGCTCTGCAGGCCTCTCTGATGATTCCCACATTAGCAGATACCTTTACTGTCTGCTGCCTCCCCTGACCTTTGCTACATTACCAGATATTTCTACTATCTGCTGCCTGCCCCGACGTTTGCTACGCTACCAGATGCCTCTACTGTCTGCTGGCTGCCCTGACATTTGCTACATTACCAGATACCTCTACTGTCTGCTACCTGCCCAGGACCTTTGCCACATTACCAAATATCTTTGCTAGCTACCCTGATGATTGCCAAGTTACTACATACCTCTACTGTCTGCTGCCTGTCCTGCCTTTTGCTAAGTTACCAGAAACCTCTACTGTCTGCTGCCTGCTCTGACCTTTACTACATTAGCAAATACCTCTCCTAGCTGCCCCGATGATTGCCAAGTTACCAGATATCTCCACTGTCTGTTGCCCACCTTGGTCTTTGCTACATTACCAGATACCCCTGCTAGCTGCCCTGATGATTGCCAGATATCTCTATTGTGAGTTGCCTGCCCTGGCCTTTGCTACGTTACCAGATGCCTCTACTGTCTGCTGCCTGCCCTGACATTTGCTAAATTACCAGTAACCTCTACTGTCTGCTGCCTGCCCTGACCTTTGCTACATTACCAGATACCCCTACTGTCTGCTACCTGCCCAGGACCTTTGCCACATTACCAAATACCTTTGCTAGCTATCCTGATTATTGCCAAGTTACTACATACCTCTACTGTCTGCTGCCTGACCTGCCTTTTGCTAAGTTACCAAAAACCTCTACTGTCTGCTGCCTGCTCTGACCTTTACTACATTAGCAGATACCTCTCCTAGCTGCCCCGATGATTGCCAAGTTACAAGATATCTCCACTGTCTGTTGCCCACCTTGGTCTTTGCTACATTACCAGATACCTCTGCTAGCTGCCCTGATAATTGCCAGAAATCTCCATTGTCAGTTGCCTGCCCTGGCCTTTGCTACATTACTAGATACCCCTACTGTCTGCTACCTGCCCAGGACCTTTGCCACATTACCAAATACCTTGATTATTGCCAAGTTACTACATGCCCCTACTGTCTGCTGCCTGACCTGCCTTTTGCTAAGTTACCAAAAACCTCTACTGTCTGCTGCCTGCTCTGGCCTTTACTACATTAGCAGATACCTCTGCTAGCTTCCCTGATGATTGCCAGATATCTCCATTGTCAGTTGCCTGCCCTGGCCTTTGCTACATTACCAGATGCCTCTACTGTCTGCTGCCTGCCTTGACATTTGCTAAATTACCAGTAACCTCTCCTGTCTGCTGCCTGCACTGACCTTTACTACATTAGCAGATACCTCTGCTAGCTGCCCTGATTGCCAGATATCTCCATTGTCAGTTGCCTGCCCTGGCCTTTGCTATGTTACCAGATGCCTCTACTGTCTGCTGCCTGCCCTGACATTTGCTACATTACCAGATACCCCTACTGTCTGCTGCCTGCCCTGACCTTTTGCCACATTACCAAATACCTTTGCTAGCTACCCTGATTATTGCCAATTTACTACATACCTTTACGATCTGCTGCCTGACCTGCCTTTTGCTAAGATACCAAAAACCTCTACTGTCTGCTGCCTGCTCTGGCCTTTACTGCATTAGCAGATACCTCTCCTAGCTGCCCCGATGATTGCCAAGTTAGCAGATACCTCCACTGTCTGTTGCCTGCCCTGGTGTTTGCTATGTTACCAGATACCTTTACTGTCTGCTGCCTGCCCTGACATTTGCTACATTACCAGATAACTTGACAATCATCAGGGCAGCTAGCAGAAGTATCTGGTAACTTAGCAAATGTCAGGGTAGGCAGCAGAGAGTAGAGGTATCTGCTAATGTAGTAAAGGGCAGGCAACAGACAGTGGAGATATCTGTTAACTTGGCAATCATCAAGGCAGCTAGCAGTGGTAACAGATATCCTCACTGTCTGTTGCCTGCCCTTTACTACATTACCAGATACCTCTACTGTCTGCTGCCTACCCTGACATTTGCTAAGTTACCAGATACCTCTACTTGCCGGCTGCCCTGATAAATGCCAAGGTACCACATACCTCTGTCTGCTGCCTACCCTGAACCTTGCTACATTACCAGATACTTCTACCGTCTACTTCATGCCTTGACCTCTGCTACATTCTTAGATTCCTCTCTGTCTGCCACCAGCAACTCCTTCAGAGTGCCATCTTGTTTCTCGCTGTGCGCATCAGCTGCAGGCCGGATACAATCTTGTAGCAGGCCTGGATGTGACCCTTGGGCCAAGGTTTGGAGAACCCTGGTCTAGATGAAAGTTTCTGGTTATAGGATTGTCTTTTATAACAAATAAATATAATATTTTGCTGGAGGTTGGACAGTTAAAGGCACCACATCCCTGATGGGACCTTTAAGGTGCCACGAAAAAATTGCAAATAAATATATAAAAATATCAAATTTATTCATACAGAAATATATAAAAACAAAAGGATGTCATCATACCATAACCATATATTGAGTAAACAGCAGTTAATTCTGTTGATGTGTTTTGCCATACAATCGCTTCCTCAGGAGACTTCAGGATATGTACTGCATGTATGGTCACTATAGAGTAAAATCGATATATTAGAAAATGTCTTAATGGCTTTCCCTTTGTTGATTGACAATTAGGGTACATGACCGCTGAGGAGTCTTCGTTTGGTTTTCCAACACTGTCAACTAAATGGGATTACTCATAGGACTGGTTTTTCTCTTGTCACCTAGTAACAGACCCCAAACGTTGGATAGACTGGTAGGTTAGATCCCTTCTTTATATATATTTCAATCAATGTCTTTTTTGTACTGAGATATAAAAGAATATATCCTTTCTGTAGACGGCTGGTTTAGGAGCTTTTATGTCCTCCTCTGTAGTACACCAGATATCTCCGCAATATCAATGTCCTTCCACGTCTGAGCCACATGGTGTTTATATGGGATGCGCATCACAGTCCAGGTGGGGATGTTTTGGGGTTTAGTTCCAAAGTCAATGCACATCTGAGAAAATTATGATTCTTGTGTATATTTGTGTTTATGAAGTGAAGTTGTACATCAACTATGCATTTTATGATATATTGCTTTTACTCTATAGTGACCATACATGCAGTGCTTACCTGAAGTCTCCTGAGGAAGCCATGGTATGACGAAACATGTAGAGCGAGAAGTTACTACTGTTTACTCAATATATGGTTATTGTACGACGACATCCTGTTTTTATATATTTCTGTATAAATAAATTTGATATTTTTATATAACTATTTTTTGTGGCACCTTAAAAGTCCCATCTTTCTCTCTCTATCATATGTATTTTTTTTAACAAATATTGAGAATATATACAGATTAATATAAGATATGCTCATGGATTTTGTGTCCGTTGTGACTCTAAATAGTCCCTGAAAAACAAGTTACTTCTTTCTGATATTTTAAATTTAATGAAGAGGAATTGACGACAGTAAGATCATCCCTGCCAGGATAACCCTGTGGCGGCTTTCACCCCGCACACCTTATAAATGCCGCCCTACAACGCCTGTATAGAGTATTTCAAGATCGTTATCAGAGAATAGGAGCCACTAAGCTGTTTATTGGGGCATCCTCACCTCTAATAGGTTCACTTGGGTAGCTGAGATTATGCCAGATTTCTGCAGAGTGACTGACAGCCCGGCCTGGTGCCAAAAAAACAAATAGGCGAGAGTCCTCCAACACCTGTCTCTTCATGAACAGCGGAGCTGAACAGGGATTGTAAACTAGTCGGCTGAATTAAATCTACTTAGGAAGCCCTTCTAAGATCATTCAAAATTGACCTTTGATCAGAGATCAATATAAAGTATTGCAGGGAAATTTAGCACACAGTTCACAGTTTATATGGGAGGGACTGGGGGCTCCTGGTCGGAGATTCTGTGGTGCGCAACTTCGATGTACACCACCAGGGTGTGTGAGGGAGGCGACAATGAGAGAGCTGTGTATGAATTGGCTGTAAATCCGGGGGGGGGGGGGGGGTTCTGGGTGTATTGGACGTCAGTGTCCCCCTGCTGTACATTGTGGTTCCATCCACTGACCCCCTATGTCACTGACAAGACAATGATGGGGGGGGGGGGGGTCAGAGGATGAAACCACAGCACGTAGCCAGAGGGGCACAGGAATTGGACATTTTCAGAAGTGTTGAGTACTGAAGATTCAAACAAAGGCTGCAGTCCTGGAATGGAGGGGGGGGGGGGGGTTAGAAGGCCCAGACCCTAGGCTAGGATAATACTTTTTCTATTCCTGGGACCAGGGGAGGTGAGTATAATATGCCTATTCCAGCGACCTGTGTGGAGGTGGGGGGGTTAGCAATATATATATATTCCGGGGAGCTATTGGGGGGGGGGTGAATATAATACTTCTATTCTATGGACCTAGGGTGAGTATAATATGTCTATTCCAGGTACCTTTGGGGGGGGGTGAATAGAATACATCCATGCCTTGGTCCTGGGGGGGTGAATATAATAATTCTATCTCAGTGACCTATGGGGGTGTGAGTATAATACCCAGGGATATTAGGGGGGGGGGGTATATCGTGTCTATTCCAGGAGCCCAGGGGGAAACGGTATAATGTCTATTCCAGGGACCTGGGGAGTGGGGGTAAGTACTATATGATATATTTACTCCAGGGACCTGGGGAGTGGGGGTAAGTACTATATGATATATTTACTCCAGGGACCTGGGGAGTGGGGGTAAGTACTATATGATATATTTACTCCAGGGACCTGGGGAGTGGGGGTAAGAACTATATGATATATTTACTCCAGGGACCTGGGGAGTGGGGGTAAGTACTATATGATATATTTACTCCAGGGACCCGGGAAGGAGAACATTATAATCCTTCTATTCCAGGGACTGGAGGGTTGAAAGGGAGGGGGTGTTGGGTTGTTGAGTATAATACTTCTTCTTTTCCAGGGTCCAGAGGCGATGAGAATAATACTTCTACTCCCGGCACTCGGGGAGGTGGGTGTAATACTTCCATTCCAGGAACCTGGGAGGGGTTGAGTATAATACTTCTATTCCATTCACCCGGGGAGGTGGGTGTGATATTTGTACAGTATGATACTTCTATTCCAAGAACCGGGGGGGGGGGGGGGCGAGTATAATACTTAATATATTCCAAGGACCTGGGGAGGGGAGTATAATACTTCTATTCCATTCACCCGGGGAGGTGGGTGTGATATTTGTACAGTATGATACTTCTATTCCAAGAACCGGGGGGGGGGGGGGTGAGTATAATACTTAATATATTCCAAGGACCTGGGGAGGGGAGTATAATACTTCTATTCCAGGGACCTGGAGAGGTGAGCATACTACCTCTATACCAAGGACATGGGGGGGGGGGGGGAGTATAATACTTCCATTCCAAGGACCTGGGGGTGGTGTATTATTTCTATACCAGGGAACTGGGGAGGTAAGTACAGCTATCTATACCAAGGACCACAAGGACCAGAGGGTGCGAGAATAATACTTCTGATCCAGGGACCTGGGGAGGTGAGTATACGACTTCCCATCCAGGGGCCTGGGTGGGCGGGGGTGACCATAATACTTCTATTCCAGGGACCCGGGGAGATGAGTATAATACTTCTTCTAATCCAGGAACCAGGAATAGAAGAATAGAGTGTAATGCCGCGTACACACGAGCGGACATTACGGCGGACTTTGCCCGGCGGACTGGATTTCGTCGGACAATTCGATGTGTGTGGGCTCCAGCGGACTTTGTTTTCTCAAAAGTTCGACGGAATTAGATTTGAAACTTGTTTTAAATTTATCCGTTGAAATCGAGTCCGGTCGAAAAGTCCGCCGTCTGTATGCTAGTTCGACGGACAAAAAGCCACGCTAGGGCAGCTATTGGCTACTGGCTATGAACTTCCTTGTTTTAGTCCGGTCGTACGTCATCACGTACGAATTCGACGGACTTTGGTGGATTGTGTGTAGGCAAGTCCGTTCATTCACAAAGTCCGTCGGAAAGTACGTCGAAAAGTCCGCCGGGCAAAGTCCGCCGTAATGTCCGCTCGTGTGTACGCGGCATAATACTTCTTCTATTTCAGGAACCTGGGGAGATGAGTATAATACTTCTTCTATTCCAGGAACCTGGGGAGATGAGTATAATACTTCTATTCCAGGAACCCGGGGAGATGAGTATAATACTTCTTCTATTCCAGGAACCTGGGAAGAGGAGTATAATACTTCTTCTAATCCAGGAACCAGGAATAGAAGAATAGAGTGTAATACTTCTTCTATTCCAGGAACCCGGGGAGATGAGTATAATGCTTCTATTCCAGGAACCCGGGGAGATGAGTATAATACTTCTTCTAATCCAAGAACCAGGAATAGAAGAATAGAGTGTAATACTTCTTCTATACCAGGAACCTGGGGAGATGAGTATAATACTTCTTCTAATTCAGGGACAAGGAATAGAAGATAGAGTATAATACTTCTTCTATTCCAGGAACCCAGCGGGGAGATGAGTATAATACTTCTTCTATTCCAGGAACCAGAAATAGAAGAATTGAGTATAATACTTCTTCTATACCAGGGACCTGGGGAGATGAGTATAATACCTCTTCTATTCCAGGAACCCGGGGAGATGAGTATAATACTTCTATTCCAGGAACCCGGGGAGGCGAGTGTACTACTTCTTCTATTGCAGGGACCTGCTTTGGACAATTTTGTACACATATTTACTTCTCCATCGGAATAACATGGAGGCCGCCATTGCCAACTTTCTAAAATTGCTGGTAGCCTGGCTGTTATCCTGACCCCCCCCCCCCCTTCTCCGTTCTTGATTCAGGTACTCGGAGCAGTCAGGACAGAACCCCCCCCCCCATCTGCCTGTTCTGGGTTAAGGACGAAGAGTCCTGACACCGGAGGGTCACCCAGCCACGTGGCATTCTCAGATTGTGAAGTCATCAATGGCGGCCTCCACGATCCTCTCGGGAGAAGGTTTCCCTTTAAGAATACTGACGGTAATGATAATGTGATCTCGTCTCCCGGCACACATCCCGTGCAGTCAGGTGTGTACACAGCCACGTGATAATATCACTGGAAAGTCACTCGATGCATTAACAGCGGGAGTCGCAGGACAAAATGCCTCTTCTAGTGCCAATTACGCAGCACAAATGCCGCCTCCTCGCTACTAAAAAGTCTTTCAGGTGCCATTACGGTTATAATTATGGTGCTTGTTTGCCGGAGAGAATGCAGCTTTAAGAGGGTTTAACAGCAAAAAATAAATGACATTTAATATAAAATATATATTTTTTCCCCAATCTGAATGAAATAACAAGTCACTGGCTGTTTAAATGTGTGGTTCTTCCCCCCCCCCCCCAACCCCCTCTCAATAGTGTTTTAACATAGCGATGCATCTGTCAAACGGCGCTCGCTGCAGAGGGGCAAAGGACCAAATTATGCATTCCGACTATAGAGGATGAATAATAGGCAGAATGGGGGGAGCGTGGAACACAAAACAAGTGATGCACTGATTGGAAAACGCTCTTGCTCAAAGGGAATTGGAGGGAGAGGATAAAAGCCCTCGCCATTCGCCGGGTGAGGGGAAAACACAGAGCTCGATAGAAATCTGCAAAGCACATTAAGATGTATTAATTTAGCGGGTCGATTCTGTCAATAGGAGGCCCGCCTGCCTAGATTGCTGCCGCGGTAAAAGGAACCAGCGGAAGGAACAAGAAGTCATAATGATGTTTGCTCCTTTCTCTGCTCCAGCTTTTTTTTTTCTTTTTTTATCTAGAAGTGTCGACTGAAAAAATATTTATCGCAACGAGCGCGATGCCGGCGCGCAAATCACGAGTGACAGTGCCAATTATAAAAACACAGCATGAAGGCTCACATTTATATAGTGACATTGGCAGAGGGGAAAAGAGCAGATTCCTCAACAGTTATCAATTAAAATTGATAGTGGTTACATGTCATTAGAAAAAGTGGCGGGACATTCTTCATCTAAAACCAAAACCAATTTTTTGGGGGTTCCTGTATCCTTATTGGTAAGATCTTCCTGCCCTGCCTATATGAACACCTGGACAGGTTGTGATGGGAAAATTGCCCTCAAGGACAAGGTCATTTTAAGAAATTGGTGGGTCCATCTGGTCCTTCGAATGCATACCCCCTCCCCATTTCTTCAAATCCTGGACTCCCTCAAGGCCTTTTGAAGGAATATGTAGGCCCACCAATGGTACATCTGATCCATCAATGGGCCCTCTAATGTGTGCCCACCCTTCCCCATTTCCTAAAATGCCAGACTTTCTCAGAGCCATTTTAAGAAATTAGTGGGTCCATCTGGTCCATCAATGGGCCATCTAATGCATGCCTCCTCCCCATTTCTTTAAAGGCTAGACTCTCTCAGGGCAATTTTAAGAAATGAGTGGGTCCATCTGGTGAATCAATAGGCCTTCTAATGCATGCCCCCTCCCCATTTCTTTAAAGGCTGGACTCCCTCAAGGCCCTTTTACAAAATTGGCGGCCCACCAATGGTACATCTGATCCATCAATGGGCCCTCTAAAGGGTGCCCCCTCCCCATTTCCTAAAACGCCAGACTCCGTCAGGATCATTTTAAGAAATTGGTGGGTCCATCAAAAGGGCCACCAAAAGCATGCCCCCCTCCCTATTTCTTTAAAGGCTGGACTCCCTCAAGGCATTTTTAAAAAACTAGCGGGCCCACCAATGGTACATCTGATCCATCAATGGGCCCTCTAATGTGTGCCCCCCCCCTCTCTCCCCATTTCCTAAAACGCCAGGCTCCCCCCCAAGGCCATTTTAAGAAATTGGTGAGACCATCTAATGCATGCCCTCTCCCCATTTCTTTAAAGGCTGGACTCCCTCAAGGCCTTTTTACGAAATTGGCAGGCCCACAAATGGTACATCTGATCCATCAATGGGCCCTCTAAAGAATGCCCCCCTCCCCATTTCCTAAAATGCCAGACTCCCTCAGGGCCATTTTAAGAAATTGGTGGGTCCATCAAAAGGGCCATAAAAAGCATGCCCCCCCTCCCTATTTCTTTAAAGGCTGGACTCCCTCAAGGCATTTTTAAGAAATTAGCGGGCCCACCAATGGTACATCTGATCCATCAATGGGCCCTCTAATGTGTGCTCTCCCTCTCTCCCTATTTCCTATAATGCCAGGCTCCCCCCCCCAAGGCCATTTAAAAAAACTTGTGGGACCATCGATGGGCCATCTAATGCAATTTTTAAAAAATTGGAGAGCCCACCAATGGTCCATCTGACCCATCAACAGGCCCTCCAATACGTGCCCTCCTCCCCATTTCTTAAAACGCCAGACTCCCTCAAGGCCATTTTAGGAAATCGGTGGACCCACCAATGGTCCAACAATGGACCATATAATGGGTGCCCCCTCCTTATTTCTTAAAATAAAAAACTCCCAGATAGCCCTAAAATTTATCCCGCATAGGTCCAGCACCTTTTCAGTGTAAACAGGGTAGTGGAATGCAGATCAGAATTCTGACTTTTTGACTTTTGACTAGCTGCACTTTTGTTCCAGGACACTGAAGCAGAAACACTGAAGCCACAAAACAGCCAGTTATTAGAATTTTCAGGATGCCAGAAATGGCTGTCCCCATAGGTTTCCCATTGGCAAATAAACCTAATGGCTGTCTGGCATCCAAATAAGCAGCATTTTACCCACAGAAAGCTTCATGTTCTCCTATAGGCTGAACCATTTATGGTTCCAAACAATACGTCAAAAAAGCTATAGGGCCCATTCACACCATGTTTTAATAAAAATACACAGGTTGTTTTCAGTAGGGTTAGTTCTTATGTATAAATTGTGTCAATGCATGTTGTAAAAATAGCAAATTTTTATACAACTTGAACCTGAAATTCTACATTGCAGTGGGACTATGCCCACAGTACATAGGTTAACCCTGCTAATCCAGTTCTTGCAGCGTCTTCTCCCCATGCTCTAGCAATACTACACCGGTCCCTGTGGCATCTTCTCCCCCCATGCTTTAGCACTAGACCAGTCCCTACGCTATCTTCTCCCCCATGCTCTAGCAATACTAGACTGGTCGCAGCGGTGTCTTCTCCCCCATGCTCTAGCACTACACTGGTCCCTGGGGCATCTTCTCCCCCATGCTCTAGCAATGCTAGACTGGTCGCTGCAGTGTCTTCTCCCCCATGCTCTAGCACTTCACTGGTCCCTGTGGTGTCTTCTCCCCCATGCTCTAGCAATACTAAGACCAATCCCTGCCGCATATTCTCCCCCATGCTCTAGCAATGCTAGACTGGTCGCTGCGGTGTCTTCTCCCCCATGCTCTAGCACTACGGGACGGTCCCTGTGGTGTCTTCTCCCCCATACTCTAGCACTAGTAGACCAGTCCCTGTATGTCTTCTCTCCCATGCACTAACACTAGTAGAGTAGTCCCTGTGGTGTCTTTTCACCCACGCTGTAGCACAAGTAGATCACTCCCTGTGCATCTTTACCCCCATGCTCTAGCACTACTAGACCGGTCCCTGTGGCATCTTCTCCCCCATGCTCTAGCAATACTAGACCGGTCCCTGCTGCATCTTCTCCCCTATGCTCTAGCACTATGAGACAGGTCCCTGCGGGGTCTTCTCCGCCATACTCTAGCACTAGTAGAACAGTTCCTGCGTGTCTTCTCTCCCACGCTCTAACACTACTAGACCGGTCCCTGTGGTGTCTTCTCCTCCATGATCTAGCACTACTAGACCAGTCCCTGCGGCACCTTCTCCCCCATGCTCTAGCACTAGTAGACCGGTCCCTGCAGCATCTGCTCCCCCATGCTCTAGCACTAGTAGACCAGTCCCTGTGGCATCTTCTCCCCTATGCCCTAGCAGGCCTGGCATCAAGACCAACGAAGGTTCCATAGCACTGCATTGGACATGATGATGCCGAGGAAAAGTCCACCGCCTAAGTAGAGGGAGGCGCCAGCTGCTGGGGGAGCAGGTAAGTAAAACTGCCGTTTTATGGAATAGTTAACCCTTGCAGTATGGGCACAGCCTCAAGGGGCAAGAAGGATTTTTCAAATTTCCCTGAGTTGAGCTTTAAACACAACTTTTACCCGTGCTTCATAGAACTTTTCCAATGAAATTCAATTCGAAATCTGTGTAAATCTTGGGTGAAAACATTTATAAATGAGATTTACTAAAAATGGAGCACTCAAAATCTGGTGTAGCTGTACTTGGTAGCCAATCAGCTTCTAACTTCAGCTTGTTCAATTAAGCTTTGACAATAAAACCTGGAAGCTGATTGGTTTCTCTGCAGAGCTGCACCAGATTTTGCCCGCTCCAGGTTTAGTAAATCTCCCCAATAGTGTCCTCTGAAAAGTCTGGAGGCAGTACCAGTACTTTGATGACATCACCTTCTTGGGGTCCCTCTCTCCTGCCCAACATTCTTTTACCCATGATTTGCAGAAATTTTACAATTAAATCCAACTAGAAAAAAGACTCTTAGATAAAAGTTGTGTGAATCTTGGGTGAAAACATTTATAATAAGACCCCTTAATGTCCTCTGAAAGGTCTAGTAGCAGTACCAATAGGTTGAGGACATCACTTTTTTGGGGTTCCTCCCTCCTGCCCAACATTCTTTCACCCATGATTTGCAGAAATGTTCCAATTAAAATCCAACTAGAAAAATGTATCTTGTATAAAAGTTGTGTGAATCTTGGGTGAAAACATTTATAAATAGACCCTAGTATGCCCTCAGAAAGGTCAAGGTGCAGTACCAATAGGTTGAGGACATCACTTTCTTGGGGTCCCTCTTTCCTCCATGATTCTCAGAAATGTTCCAATTAAATCCAACTAGGAATATGCTTGACTCTTGGATACAAGTTATGTGAATCTTGGGTGAAAAACATTTATAAATAGACCCTTTAATGTCATCTGAAAGGTCTTGGGGCAGCACCAATAGGTTGATGACCACCTTCCCAGCTCCTCTGACCAACATCCTTTCCTCTTCCTCCTCAAGCACCCCTCCTTGTCTGTCCCTCCAGTCGGACTTTTCCGGGCTTCTCCACTGCCAATCAGGCGGCCGTATAACACCTCCAGGTTTGACAAATTAACGACACCACAGATTCCCCAAAGACACCCAGATGCTGAATGTTGTTCTCCACCCTTGTATAGAACTTCTGCCCTAGCAACCTTTCATCTTAGAACACAACAGCAATGTTTTCTCAGCTGCCTTGGAAGATCACTGACTTATGCAATATGATGAGGCTTTAATCTTAAAAGCAGAAAAACAATGTTGACGTGCAAAACGTAGCAGCACATCGGATTTCCATTCATTGGGGTCAGACTGGCTGACGTGATTTCCAATAGGTTGGCACCCTCCGCCATTTTGCACATCCGCATGGTAAATAGTGGTAATAAGACCAACCAAATTCCTAATTTACTCATCTCTGAAGCTTCATGCTAATGACGCCACACATCGGCAGAAATCAGTTAGAAGACTCTCTCTAAGGTTAGCACTGACCTGTGGAGCTGGCTTTCCTCCGTACACAATGCACACCAGGGTGAAATTCTGGGCCTGGTACCTGCTGAATGGAGCTGGCGTATCGGCAGCGACCACTGCGATGGAGACAGGAGGGGCTGTGGAGAAAATAGAAGAAAATGGTTATGGAAGTTGCAATGCAGGCTCAGCTTTAACCACTTATAGTGAAACTTTACAAGAAAAAATGGTTACCAGGTCATTTATGTACATTACATGGATTGTTTTGTAATTCACTGAAGATTCTTACATGCTTCTGCCTTTTAGGTACTGGGAAAGGCCACTACATTGACTTCCTCTAACTGAAGGGAGTGGGGGGAGGGAGGTCGTTTATCAGTTATAATCACATCTTTAGTGCTCTAATAAGAGAACATCCATTGGGAAAACAATAAACCAATCACATCAGTAGAAAAACAAGGGATTTTTGTGTCGGAGGATGCAAGGTCGCTAGTGTTGCCATGATTACAAGGGAAGCAAGGTTGCTGAACAAAATACCAGGATCACATGAAATGGAACTAAGCCCTCCTATCCACCAAGGATGTCATCATATTATCCTCTATTTAGGTCTGCATCGGTCATAGTGTTGCACACCTGGACAAACCATGACACCAGCCATTTAAGGGCTTCAAAAATCAATTGAGAGTTGACATAAGCCACCGGTAACTGTGGCCCTGTACCATATCTGAGGACCCCATAATGATAGCCTGGATACCCTTGGTGAGTGCACCTGTGGAACCTTCCTGGCCACTCCAATGATAGGGTTGCCATCACCAGACCACCACCCACTCCTGACCCAAGCCAGCGGTTACAAGCCTCTCAGGCATAATCTAATTTATCCGCCTCCTATCAGTTAGAATCACATCATTAGTGCTGTAATAGGAGAACATCAATTGGGAAAACAATAAACCAATCAGATCAGTATGCAAGGTCACCAGTGTTGCCATGCTTACACGGGAAGCAAGCTTGCTGAACAAAATACCAGGATCACTTGAGATGGAATTAAGCTCTCCTATCCAACGAGGACTTCATCATCCTATCCTCTATTTGAGTCTGCATCCATCATGGTGGTGCACACCTGGATCAGATATGACACCAGCCATTTAAGGGCTTCAAAAATCAATTGAGAGTTGACATAAGCCACCGGTAACTGTGGCCCTGTACCATATCTGAGGACCCCATGATGGTAGTCTGGATAGCCTTGGTGAGTGCACCTGTGGAACCTTCCTGGCCACTCCAATGATCGGGCCGCCATCACCAGACCACCACCCATCATCTTATCCTCTATTTGAGTCTGCCTCCATCATGGTGGTGCACACCTGGATCAGACATGACACCAGCCATTTAAGGGCTTCAAAAATCAATTGAGAGTTGACATAAGCCACCGGTAACTGTGGCCCTGTACCATATCTGAGGACCCCATGATGGTAGTCTGGATATCCCTTGGTGAGTGCACCTGTCGAACCTTCCTGGCCACTCCAATGGTTGGGACGCCATCACCAGACCACCACCCATCATCTTATCCTCTATTTGAGTCCGCCTCCATCATGTTGGTGCACACCTGGATCAGATATGAAACCAGCTATTTAAGGGCTTCAAAGTTCAATTGAGAGTTGACACACTGTGCATGGCTCAACTCCATCCCACTGACTCAAACTTTATTCAGGTTTCAGTCGCTTCTTCAACCAAAAGGCCTGATCAGAAGAAATATACTTCATTTGACACTGCAAAGCCTCATTCTCCTGGAGGTTCCAGATCCGGAACATGCCCTGTACCATGCCTGAGGACCCCATAATGGTAGCCAAGATACCCTTGGTGAGTGCACCTGTGGAACCTTCTTGGCCATTCCAATGATACCAGACCACCACCCACTCCTGACCAAAGCCAGCTGTTACAAGACCTCAAGTATAGTCTGATGTCTCGGCCTCCTATAGTACACCACTTGAGTGATACAATAATGAGGCATTTCTTGTCTTAACTATTCTTCATATCGCTGGCATCCAAATCATTGGTACAAATGATTCAAGCTTTACATGACCCATTTGGGCCCCCAAATGACAAACTGGTGCTGAAATCGATTGAAAAGCATGTGCTTGCCTAAAGTATAACTAAAGGCAAAACTATTTTTTTTTTTTAGTTTTAGAAGGAGCGGAGATGGATTAGAACAACCGTTAAGTTTTTATTGCTATCTGTGCCCTCCTTAGGGAGATTTTCTCTCACTTCCTTTTGGCTATGGGACAGGAAGTGAAGGTAAATCTCCCTAATGGGACACAGAGGGTTAAAAGAAAAAAACTTTATGGGGTTATAACCCTCCCTTACTCTATCCAAACTGAAAAAAAAAAGTTTTGCCTGTAGTTCTGCTTTAACGTCTGTAGAAGACAAAGAGATGCATGAGAATTCGTCCCTTTCCTGGCCACTTGTTCCGTGTTGGAGTTCCTACCAGGAACCTGCGGTGAACATTTACATTTATTGAAATGAGATATTTTCAATATTTAAATCTATTCAAATGAGACAATTTGCCTGCCAGCTCTGGCACTTCTGTGCCTGGGGAGAATGGATGGCTCTATTGCTCTAATGAAGTCAGAGGGATCTCAGGTAAATTGATCTGCCTCTCAGCTGGTACAACAGTAAATCATGAGAAACCTGGAACTTAAATCATATCTGTTTCACGTATCCCACCTTCCAGAGCCAGTAGTGCTCACACACCACACAGAGAAAATACAGAGATGGGTGCAAAACGGTCATCTATGCCCAGGACCAAAACTACCCTTCCAAAGTTGTCCTTTTTGTCAATTTTATTCAACCTGCTAATAGGGATGAGCCGAACACCCCCCGGTTCGGTTCGCACCAGAACCCGCGAACGGACCGCAAGTTCGCACGAACGTTAGAACCCCATTGACGTCTATGGGACTCGAACGTTCGAAATCAAAAGTGCTCATTTTAAAGGCTAATTTGCATGGTATTGTCCTAAAAAGGGTGTGGGGACCCGGGTCCTACCCCAGGGGACATGTATCAATGCAAAAAAAACTTTTAAAAACGGCCGTTTTTTCGGGAGCAGTGATTTTAATGATGCTTAAAGTAAAAAAAAAAAAGTGAAATATTCCTTTAAATATCGTACCTGGGGGGTGTCTATAGTATGCCTGTAAAGTGACGCGTGTTTCCCATGTTTAGAACAGTCCCTGCACCAAATGTCATTTTTAAAGGAAAAAATCTCATTTAAAACTGCTTGCGGGTTTAATGTAATGTCGGGTCATGGCAATATGGATGAAAATCAGTGAGACAAACGGCATGGGTACCCCCCCAGTCCATTACCAGGCCCTTTGGGTCCTGTATGGATATTAAGGGGAACCCCGCACCCAAATTAAAATAAGGAAAGGTCCCTATATACTCTGAACAGCAGTATACAGGCGGTGCAAACAAGACAGGGACTGTAGGTTTGTTGTTAAGTAGAATCTGTTTGTAATTTTGAACATTTTTAACGTGTTTAGCTCCAGCCAAAAAATCTTTTCTAAGCTTTTTGGAAAACATAGGGAAGGGTTATCACCCCTGTGACATTTGTTTTGCGTCTTTCCTCCTCTTCAGAAGATTTCACCTCACTTTTTTGTCCCAATGAAAAATGTTTTTTGAAAATTTGGGTTTTTTTGTGGAACAAGGATTGGAAAGCATCAGTGGAAAGGAGAAATTGTTTTCCCATATTAACTCTTACATGAGAGAATTTCCCTTCCTAGGGGTAGATTTCATCTCACTTCCTGTTGTCTCCTTCCGTTTGCAAGTAGGAGTCGTTTGTAAGTTAGATGTTTGAAAGTAGGGTCCTGCCCTATATACTCAGCAGAAATTAGGGCCTTAGGTGTTGCTGTGGCCAAAACACTGTAAGCCCTCACAGGGCCCTGCTGTGAAATATTAGATCAAGAATTGTAATTACATGCCCCTGTTGAACAGGAGCTGAAAAATTAGGCCTTAGGCACTGGTGCTGGTGCCACAACACTGCAACCCCTCACAGACACTCTAGTTGGAACGCAGGAACGAGCCCTGCTGCAAAGTATTGCATCAAAAATTGTAATTACACGCCCCTGTTAGACAGGGGCAGAAAAATTGGGCCTTAGGCACTGGTGCTGGTGCCACAACACTGCAACCCCTCACAGACACTCTAGTTGGAACGCAGGAACGAGCCCTGCTGCAAAGTATTGCATCAAAAATTGTAATTACACGCCCCTGTTAGACAGGGGCAGAAAAATTGGGCCTTAGGCACTGGTGCTGGTGCCACAACACTGCAACCCCTCACAGACACTCTAGTTGGAACGCAGGAACGAACCCTGCTGCAAAGTATTGCATCAAAAATTGTAATTACACGCCCCTGTTAGACAGGGGCAGAAAAATTGGGCCTTAGGCACTGGTGCTGGTGCCACAACACTGCAACCCCTCACAGACACTCTAGTTGGAACGCAGGAACGAGCCCTGCTGCAAAGTATTGCATCAAAAATTGTAATTACACGCCCCTGTTAGACAGGGGCAGAAAAATTGGGCCTTAGGCACTGGTGCTGGTGCCACAACACTGCAACCCCTCACAGACACTCTAGTTGGAATGCAGGAACGAGCCCTGCTGCAAAGTATTGCATCAAACATTGTAATTACACGCCCCTGTTATACAGGGGCTGAAAAATTGTGCCTTAGGCACTGGTGGTGGCGCCCAGAACCAAAAATGTTCTTACAAGCTATCAGCGTGATGATTGAGGAGGAAGAGGATAATTACTCAGGGATAGTCACTCAGCATCAGCATAGGCAGTCTTTGAAGGGATCTGAAAAAAATTATTCAGTTACATCAGCATCAGGTGCTTGGTAGCTGGTGGTGATCCAAGACTGATTCATTTTTATGAAGGTCAGCCGATCGACCGAGTCAGTGGACAGACGCACCCTGTGATCGGTTACCACGCCTCCAGCAGCACTGAATGTGCGTTCCGAAAGAACGCTGGATGCAGGACAGGCCAGTAGCTCAATTGCATACTGTGCAAGCTCTGGCCAGTGATCCATCCTCAAGACCCAGTAACCCAGAGGATTTTGGGTGGGAAAGGTGTCCAAGTCTGATCTTGCCCCTAGGTATTCCTGCACCATGTAAAACAGACGCTGGCGATGGTTGCTGGAACCGATCATACCTTGGGGCTGCGGACCAAAAAATTGTCTGAACGCATCGGTCAGACGGCCACCTTCTCCACCGCTCCTTCTTTGACTGACCGAAGCCTCAGCAACACGTTGTCCAGAAACAGGAGTTTGTAACCTCCCAGTCTCTGGGAACGCGTTGCACAGACCTTTCTGCAAGGCCTCCCGAAAATGTTTCATCCTCTGCTCCCTCTGCGATGGCAAGATAAGGTCCGCAACCTTACCCTTGTAACGTGGATCAAGGAGGGTTGCCAGCCAGTATTGGTCCTTCTCCTTGATACCACGAATACGAGGATCCTTACGCAGGCTTTGCAGGATCAGGGAGGCCATGCAGCGTAGGTTTGCTGAGGCATTCGGTCCGGAGTCCTCTGGGTCACTAAGGACAACAACGTCCGCAGCCACCTCCTCCCAGCCACGTACAAGTCCATGTGTTCCTTGGGACTGATCCCTTAAAGACTGCTGATGCTGAGTGCCAGGCTCCACCTCCATACTGACACAATCTTCCTCCTCCTCCTCCTCCTCCTCCTCCTCGTCCTCTTCCTGTGTGATCGGCGGGCACGCAGGAACACTGTCTGGATAAAGGGGGCCTTGAGAGCTAAGGAAGTCCTCCTCTTCCTGCCTCTGTTCTGCCTCAAGTGCCCTGTCCATTATTCCACGCAGCGTGTGCTCCAACAGGTGGACAAGGGGGACAGTGTCACTGATGCATGCACTGTCAGTGCTCACCATCCTCGTGGCCTCCTCGAATGGTGACAGGACAGTGCATGCATCCCTGATCATGGCCCACTGGCGTGGGGAAAAAAAACCAAGGTCCCCTGACCCTGTCCTGGTGCCATAGTCGCACAGGTACTCATTTATGGCCCTCTGCTGCGTGTGCAGCCGCTGCAGCATGGCCAATGTCGAGTTCCACCTGGTGGGCATGTCACAGATTAGGCGGTTCTTGGGCAGGTTAAACTCCTTTTGGAGGTCCGTCAGCCGAGCACTGGCATTATATGACCGGCGGAAATGCACACAGACTTTCCTGGCCTGCCTCAGGACATCCTGTAAGCCCGGGTACCTGCCCAAGAACCGCTGCACCACCAAGTTAAGGACGTGAGCCAAACAGGGCACATGGGTCAGTTGTCCCTGTCGGAGGGCAGAGAGGAGGTTGGTGCCATTGTCGCAAACCACCATTCCTGCCTTAAGTTGGCGTGGCGTCAACCACCTCTGAACCTGCCCCTGCAGAGCTGACAGAACCTCTGCCCCAGTGTGGCTCCTGTCCCCCAAGCACACCAGCTCAAGCACCACATGGCATCTTTTGGCCTGCGTACTTGCGTAGCCCCTTGAACGCCTACGGAGCACCGCTGGTTCCGAGGAAGAGGCCATGGAGGAAGAAGAAGAGGAGGGGGTGGAGGAGAGAGGTGTGTCACAATCAGCATTTTGGAGGCGTGGTGGCGGAACAACCTCCAACACTACTGCACCTTGTCCTGCATCCTTCCCAGCTGCCAGCAGAGTCACCCAATGCGCCGTGAAACTTAAGTAACGTCCCTGTCCATGCCTGCTGGACCATGAGTCAGCGGTAATATGCACCTTACCGCTGACCGCCCTGTCCAGCGAGGCATGGACATTGCCTTCCACATGCCGGTAGAGAGCTGGAATCGCCTTCCGTGAGAAAAAGTGGCGTTTGGGTACCTGCCACTGAGGAACCGCACATTCCACAAACTCACGGAAGGGGGCAGAGTCTACCAACTGAAAAGGCAGCAGTTGAAGTGCTAGCAATTTTGCCAAGCTAGCATTCAACCGCTGGGCATGTGGATGGCTGGGAGCAAACTTCTTTCGGCGGTGCAGCAGCTGGGGCAGGGAAATTTGCCTGGTACAATCTGGCGTCGGTGTACCAAAAGCAGATTGCCCACAAGTACTTGGCTGTGACACACCTAATTCTACACCTTCATTCCTCTCACTGCAGGTCTCAGAGAGGACTGAAGGTCTAGTGGGGTTGGAAATCTCAGCTGATGAGGAGCAAGGAGAGATCCTCTTTGTTCTTTGGTGTGGGTCTTTTAGATATGCTTGCCAACGAACTGCATGGCAGGTCAACATATGTCTGGTCAAGCATGTGGTACCCAAGCGGGAGATGTTTTGGCCACGCGAGATACGCTTGAGACATATGTTGCAAATAGCAGCGGTGCGATCTGATGCACTCGTCTCAAAAAAGCCCACACCAAAGAACTTTTTGAATAACGCGCAGAGACTGCAGCGCCCTGCACATGTGGAGCTTTGGGGTGTGATGCAGTCAATGTGCTGCCCTTAGGCTGGCCCCTGGAGGGCATCCTGCCTCGTTGGTGATGTGCCGCCTCCTCCTCCTCCTCCTCCTCCTCTCTCCTATCAGGCACCCACGTTGAGTCAGTGACCTCATCATCCCCTCCCTCCTCATCACTGGAGCAAACCTGGCAGTATGCTGCAGCAGGGGGAGCATGACTGCCAGATTGCTGTCCTTCTTGGGCACCCCCTCTGTCCGTGCTCATGTTACTGCCTTCATCGAGCTCAGTATCATCATCAGAGCCTTCCAAACGCTGGGCATCCTCCTGGAGCATGTACCCAACACTGTGGTCAAACAGTTCGAGGGAATCCTCATGAGGACATGGTGGAGCTAGGGAAGGAGTCACTGATGACATTGAGCTGAGGGAAGAGGCCGCTGCTTCGCCAGACAAAGCACCCTGGGCATGGGTGAGAGAGGATGAGGAGGATGAGGACGGCTTGGTCATCCACTCGACCAAGTTTTCTGCATGTTGCGGCTCAACACGGCCAGCTGCCGAAAAAAAGGCCAAGCGTGTCCCATGGCCACGTGCTGATGAGGATGCACCGTCTCCACGACCAGCACTAGACACAGAGCCTGCTTGCCCTCTCTTATTGGCTTGTGACTGTCTGCCTCTCCTTCTTGGCCTTCCAGACATACTAATGGCCTGTAGCTGCACTAAGCTGGGATAGAACACCTGTAATTTTCTTCAGGTAGCTTTATATACTGTAACCAGACAAGCCTGCCTGTCAGTAGGAAGATAACAGGAACGGATCTAGCTGAACACTGTGAGCAGGACGCACTGCACTAAATGTAAATAGCAGGAACGGATCTAGCTGAACACTGTGAGCAGGACGCACTGACTGCACTAAATGTAAATAGCAGGAACGGATCTAGCTGAACACTGTGAGCAGGACGCACTGCACTAAATGTAAATAGCAGGAACGGATCTAGCTGAACACTGTGAGCAGGACGCACTGCACTAAATGTAAATAGCAGGAACGGATCTAGCTGAACACTGTGAGCAGGACGCACTGACTGCACTAAATGTAAATAGCAGGAACGGATCTAGCTGAACACTGTGAGCAGGACGCACTGACTGCACTAAATGTAAATAGCAGGAACGGATCTAGCTGAACACTGTGAGCAGGACGCACTGCACTAAATGTAAATAGCAGGAACGGATCTAGCTGAACACTGTGAGCAGGACGCACTGCACTAAATGTAAATAGCAGGAACGGATCTAGCTGAACACTGTGAGCAGGACGCACTGACTGCACTAAATGTAAATAGCAGGAACGGATCTAGCTGAACACTGTGAGCAGGACGCACTGACTGCACTAAATGTAAATAGCAGGAACGGATCTAGCTGAACACTGTGAGCAGGACGCACTGACTGCACTAAATGTAAATAGCAGGAACGGATCTAGCTGAACACTGTGAGCAGGACGCACTGCACTAAATGTAAATAGCAGGAACAGATCTAGCTGAACACTGTGAGCAGGACGCACTGACTGCACTAAATGTAAATAGCAGGAACAGATCTAGCTGAACACTGTGAGCAGGACGCACTGCACTAAATGTAAATAGCAGGAACGGATCTAGCTGAACACTGTGAGCAGGACGCACTGCACTAAATGTAAAGAGCAGGAACAGATCTAGCTGAACACTGTGAGCAGGACGCACTGCACTAAATGTAAAGAGCAGGAACAGATCTAGCCTAATCTAGCTCTCAAATCAAATGACACTGTCTCTCTCTCTCTCTATCTCTCAGCACACCGGAACACACTACACAGGGCCGCCGTGCAGGCGGCCTTATATAGTGTGGGGCGTGTACTAAATCCCCTGAGCCATAATTGGCCAAAGCCACCCTGGCTTTGGCCAATTACAGCTCTCTCTACTGACGGCGCTGTGATTGGCCAAGCATGCGGGTCATAGTGCATGCTTGGCCAATCATCAGCCAGCAATGCACTGCGATGCCGCAGTGAATTATGGGCCGTGACGCGCCACACGAATTTGGCGCGAACGGCCCATAACGTTCGCAATTCGACGGACGGTCGAACAGCCGATGTTCGAGTCGAACATGGGTTCGACTCGAACACGAAGCTCATCCCTACCTGCTAATATGTAACATCTCTACAAGACCACCCCAACTGACTGAGCATGGACTCATGACCTACTCTCCGACTCTGACCACCCCAACATACTGAGCATGGACTCATAACCTGCTCTCCCACTCTGACCACGGACTCATAACCTGCTCTCCGACTCAGACCAGCCTAAACCTACTCCCACCCCAATAAACCTAGCCTAAACCTACTCCCACCCCAATAAACCTAGCCTAAACCTACTCCCACCCCAATAAACCTAGCCTAAACCTACTCCCACCCCAATAAACCTAGCCTAAACCTACTCCTACCCCAATAAGCCTAGCCTAAACCTACTCCTACCCCAATAAACCTAGCCTAAACCTACTCCCACCCCAATAAACCTAGCCTAAACCTACTCCCACTCCAATAAACCTAGCCTAAACCTACTCCCACCCCAATAAACCTAGCCTAAACCTACTCCCACCCCAATAAACCTAGCCTAAACCTACTCCCACCCCAATAAACCTAGCCTAAACCTACTCCCACCCCAATAAACCTAGCCTAAACCTACTCCCACTCCAATAAACCTAGCCTAAACCTACTCCTACCCCAATAAACCTAGCCTAAACCTACTCCTACCCCAATAAGCCTAGCCTAAACCTACTCCCACCCCAATAAACCTAGCCTAAACCTACTCCCACCCCAATAAACCTAGCCTAAACCTACTCCCACTCCAATAAACCTAGCCTAAACCTACTCCTACCCCAATAAGCCTAGCCTAAACCTACTCCTACCCCAATAAGCCTAGCCTAAACCTACTCCTACCCCAATAAACCTAGCCTAAACCTACTCCCACCCCAATAAACCTAGCCTAAACCTACTCCCACCCCAATAAACCTAGCCTAAACCTACTCCCACCCCAATAAACCTAGCCTAAACCTACTCCTACCCCAATAAGCCTAGCCTAAACCTACTCCTACCCCAATAAACCTAGCCTAAACCTACTCCCACCCCAATAAACCTAGCATAAACCTACTCCCACCCCAATAAACCTAGCCTAAACCTACTCCCACCCCAATAAACCTAGCCTAAACCTACTCCCACCCCAATAAACCTAGCCTAAACCTACTCCCACCCCAATAAACCTAGCCTAAACCTACTCCCACCCCAATAAACCTAGCCTAAACCTACTCCCACTCCAATAAACCTAGCCTAAACCTACTCCCACCCCAATAAACCTAGCCTAAACCTACTCCCACCCCAATAAACCTAGCCTAAACCTACTCCCACCCCAATAAACCTAGCCTAAACCTACTCCCACTCCAATAAACCTAGCCTAAACCTACTCCCACCCCAATAAACCTAGCCTAAACCTACTCCCACCCCAAAAAACCTAGCCTAAACCTACTCCCACCCCAATCAACCTAGCCTAAACCTTCTCCCACCCCAATAAACCTAGCCTAAACCTACTCCCACCCCAATAAACCTAGCCTAAACCTACTCCCACCCCAATAAACCTAGCCTAAACCTACTCCCACCCCAATAAACCTAGCCTAAACCTACTCCCACCCCAATAAACCTAGCCTAAACCTACTCCCACCCCAATAAACCTAGCCTAAACCTACTCCCACCCCAATAAACCTAGCCTAAACCTACTCCCACTCCAATAAACCTAGCCTAAACCTACTCCTACCCCAATAAGCCTAGCCTAAACCTACTCCTACCCCAATAAGCCTAGCCTAAACCTACTCCTACCCCAATAAACCTAGCCTAAACCTACTCCCACCCCAATAAACCTAGCCTAAACCTACTCCCACCCCAATAAACCTAGCCTAAACCTACTCCCACCCCAATAAGCCTAGCCTAAACCTACTCCCACCCCAATAAACCTAGCCTAAACCTACTCCCACCCCAATAAACCTAGCCTAAACCTACTCCCACTCCAATAAACCTAGCCTAAACCTACTCCCACCCCAATAAACCTAGCCTAAACCTACTCCCACCCCAATAAACCTAGCCTAAACCTACTCCCACCCCAATAAACCTAGCCTAAACCTACTCCCACTCCAATAAACCTAGCCTAAACCTACTCCCACCCCAATAAACCTAGCCTAAACCTACTCCCACCCCAAAAAACCTAGCCTAAACCTACTCCCACCCCAATCAACCTAGCCTAAACCTTCTCCCACCCCAATAAACCTAGCCTAAACCTACTCCCACCCCAATAAACCTAGCCTAAACCTACTCCCACCCCAATAAACCTATCCTAAACCTACTCCCACCCCAATAAACCTAGCCTAAACCTACTCCCACCCCAATAAACCTAGCCTAAACCTACTCCCACCCCAATAAACCTAGCATAAACCTACTCCCACCCCAATAAACCTAGCCTAAACCTACTCCCACCCCAATAAACCTAGCCTAAACCTACTCCCACTCCAATAAACCTAGCCTAAACCTACTCCTACCCCAATAAACCTAGCCTAAACCTACTCCTACCCCAATAAGCCTAGCCTAAACCTACTCCTACCCCAATAAGCCTAGCCTAAACCTACTCCTACCCCAATAAACCTAGCCTAAACCTACTCCCACCCCAATAAACCTAGCCTAAACCTACTCCCACCCCAATAAACCTAGCCTAAACCTACTCCCACCCCAATAAACCTAGCCTAAACCTACTCCTACCCCAATAAGCCTAGCCTAAACCTACTCCTACCCCAATAAACCTAGCCTAAACCTACTCCCACCCCAATAAACCTAGCCTAAACCTACTCCCACCCCAATAAACCTAGCCTAAACCTACTCCCACCCCAATAAACCTAGCCTAAACCTACTCCCACCCCAATAAACCTAGCCTAAACCTACTCCCACCCCAATAAACCTAGCCTAAACCTACTCCCACCCCAATAAACCTAGCCTAAACCTACTCCCACCCCAATAAACCTAGCCTAAACCTACTCCCACCCCAATAAACCTAGCCTAAACCTACTCCCACCCCAATAAACCTAGCCTAAACCTACTCCCACTCCAATAAACCTAGCCTAAACCTACTCCCACCCCAATAAACCTAGCCTAAACCTACTCCCACCCCAATAAACCTAGCCTAAACCTACTCCCACCCCAATAAACCTAGCCTAAACCTACTCCCACTCCAATAAACCTAGCCTAAACCTACTCCCACCCCAATAAACCTAGCCTAAACCTACTCCCACCCCAAAAAACCTAGCCTAAACCTACTCCCACCCCAATCAACCTAGCCTAAACCTTCTCCCACCCCAATAAACCTAGCCTAAACCTACTCCCACCCCAATAAACCTAGCCTAAACCTACTCCCACCCCAATAAACCTAGCCTAAACCTACTCCCACCCCAATAAACCTAGCCTAAACCTACTCCCACCCCAATAAACCTAGCCTAAACCTACTCCCACCCCAATAAACCTAGCCTAAACCTACTCCCACCCCAATAAACCTAGCCTAAACCTACTCCCACTCCAATAAACCTAGCCTAAACCTACTCCTACCCCAATAAGCCTAGCCTAAACCTACTCCTACCCCAATAAGCCTAGCCTAAACCTACTCCTACCCCAATAAACCTAGCCTAAACCTACTCCCACCCCAATAAACCTAGCCTAAACCTACTCCCACCCCAATAAACCTAGCCTAAACCTACTCCCACCCCAATAAGCCTAGCCTAAACCTACTCCCACCCCAATAAACCTAGCCTAAACCTACTCCCACCCCAATAAACCTAGCCTAAACCTACTCCCACTCCAATAAACCTAGCCTAAACCTACTCCCACCCCAATAAACCTAGCCTAAACCTACTCCCACCCCAATAAACCTAGCCTAAACCTACTCCCACCCCAATAAACCTAGCCTAAACCTACTCCCACTCCAATAAACCTAGCCTAAACCTACTCCCACCCCAATAAACCTAGCCTAAACCTACTCCCACCCCAAAAAACCTAGCCTAAACCTACTCCCACCCCAATCAACCTAGCCTAAACCTTCTCCCACCCCAATAAACCTAGCCTAAACCTACTCCCACCCCAATAAACCTAGCCTAAACCTACTCCCACCCCAATAAACCTAGCCTAAACCTACTCCCACCCCAATAAACCTAGCCTAAACCTACTCCCACCCCAATAAACCTAGCCTAAACCTACTCCCACCCCAATAAACCTAGCATAAACCTACTCCCACCCCAATAAACCTAGCCTAAACCTACTCCCACCCCAATAAACCTAGCCTAAACCTACTCCCACTCCAATAAACCTAGCCTAAACCTACTCCTACCCCAATAAGCCTAGCCTAAACCTACTCCTACCCCAATAAACCTAGCCTAAACCTACTCCCACCCCAATAAACCTAGCATAAACCTACTCCCACCCCAATAAACCTAGCCTAAACCTACTCCCACCCCAATAAACCTAGCCTAAACCTACTCCCACCCCAATAAACCTAGCCTAAACCTACTCCCACCCCAATAAACCTAGCCTAAACCTACTCCCACCCCAATAAACCTAGCCTAAACCTACTCCCGCTCCAAATTTGTATAACTATCACTTTAAGGCCTACTGTGGATATCATAAGACAGTATCTGTCTTTATCTGCTTTTTTTTTTTTTATAAGACCAAGAGTTCATCATTAAAAACAGCTGCAGGTGCCACCCAAGTGAACCTGTTGCATAGCCATGAATGCCAAAGCACACATTTAATTTGAAGCTCTCACTCCAGGAATTCAGCCACTTTCTAAAATATGGCAGATTACTATGAGTTAAGTCTAACGAGGTGCAAAGCATCTCCTGGACTTCTCCTTAAATTGACATTTTTACTGAGCGCTGGGAGTACAGCTGCTGCTATACTTTCAGTGCTCTGACACTGGACCTTCTAGGCTTAGCTCCTGCAGCCGTATGCAGCCACTTTGCCCACTGCTGCTGCTGTGTTGGAACACCGGTAGTATATAGTCACAGCCGTACTCCTGGAGTTCTGTAAAAACTGTCAATTGTAAGAGAAGTCCATGAGGTGGCATGCACCTAGTTGGACTCAACCCATAGTAAGCCAACACATTTCAAGGCGAAGTACAGCCAAAGCTCTTTTGGTTGTACTTCTCCTGTGGATCACAGGAGTGCAGTTCGTTCTGCACTCCTGTGACCCAATTTAGAGACAGCGGGCTGAAGCCCGCTGTCAGCTGATGTCACAGAGCTGGTCCAGGCTGCGAAAAGATCATGACCATATGGTCGAAATCCACCCAGAAACCTGGACTGGCACCCGGCTCAGCCTCTCAGCTCCCGCTCCTGCCCCCTCCACAGCCCAGCACTCCAGTGAGTAGGAGGGGGGGGAGGGCAGAACACAGAGCCGGGGATTAACTCACGGAGCTCTGAGAACTGAGCGTTCGGTGGTCTTTGATTGCTCAGGCCCCCTCTTAGAGTTGGAGTGGGGCAGATGCAGCATCCCCTTAGGCAAGTGTGATTTAAAAGACAAATATATACTTCTCTTGTAAGAAAGTGGCTGAACTTCTGGAGTTCTGCTTCAAAGTGGAACACAAAATCAAAAATGACAAATTTCATGCCGTCTGACAGCAGCATTAACATTTGTTTCTTCTCTGGATCCGCCTGTAACTTACTAGAACAGGGCTCCTTCAGCAGTAGATAGATATGTTTAATTGGACCAAAAATGTAAATCCCAACTTCACCTAAACAGGTTTTAAGTAGTTACAGAAACCAGATTTTCCTTTTGGATAAAAGGTTTACACTGAACAAACAAAAAGTTGACTGTTGTAAGCGCCTCCGGCAGTCTTGTATGGTTTGTACCAGCCCCGATAACTGTCATTTTTTGCTGGACAGCCCGATCTACATGTAAATGTGGGAAATACATAAATAAAAGCTTTCAAACTAAAAAGGAATTCATATACTGAATACCGGGCTTTGCAGGTTATTGCCTCATACAGTTACCAGATTAAAGCATTTTTTTCCCCATAGTCTTTCTTTCAAGCTTACTTCTGGCCAAAACCTGTAAGCCTCTAAGCAAAAAAGCTGTCGGTGGATTTATTTATTTAGACAGAAAAAAAGAAAATCTTGTTGATGACACATTGAGAGATGATTCTTCGTGAAGCCGGTAAACATCATAAATACACATTTTCTATCATCCTTTCCCATACCTCACATTATAACACTGCGTTCCTGTTGAATCTTGCATGATTTGCAGAATAAACGGAATGGGTTATAAAAGAGCGGTAATAGCCTGAGAAATGTTGATGAACTCCACGTCCAGCTCTAAAAACATACAAAGTCTTTACAATAATCTACAATGTCCAGCTCTAGTCACACAAGGTCTTCACGATTGTCCAACTCTTCAACACCCGGCTCGAGATATACAAGGTCTTCACAGTACTCTCCAACATCCAGGCCTAGATGTACAGGTTCTTCACAAAACCTTTCAACTCTTCAACTCTAGTCATACAAGGTAAACTCAAACATCCAGCTTTAGTCATACAAGGTCTTCCCAACACTCTTCAACATCCAGCTCTAGGCATACACAGTCTTCACCCTACTCTTCAAATGTGCGGCTTTAGTCATACAAGGTATTCACAAAACTCTTCAACATCCAGCTCTAGTCACACAAGGTCCTCACGATAGTCTAACTCTTCAACACCCAGCTCCAGATATACAAGGTCTTCACAGTACTCTCCAACATCCAGGACTAGATGTAGAGGTTCTTCACAAAACCTTCCAACTCTAGTCATACAAGGTACTCACAAAACTCAAACTTCCGGTTTTAGTCATACAAGGTCTTCCCAACACTCTTCAACATCCAGCTCTAGGCATACACAGTCTTCACCATACTCTTCAAATGCGCGGCTTTAGTCATACAAGGTATTCACAAAACTCTTCAACATCCAGCTCTAGTCATACAAGGTCTTCATAACACTTTTAAACATCCAGCTTTAGTCATTCAGGACAAAAGGTCTCCACAAAACTCTTCAAACACCTGTCTCTAGACATAGAAGCTCTTCACAACACTCCTCAACTTCGGGCTCTATCATACAAGGTCTTCATAACACTCTACACCACCCAGCTCTAGGTATACAAGGTCTTCACAACACTCTTCAACATCCAGCTCTAGGCATACACAGTCTTCACCATACTCTTCAAACGTGCGGCTTTAGTCATACAAGGTATTCACAAAACTCTTCAACATCCAGCTCTAGTCACACAAGGTCCTCACGATAGTTTAACTCTTCAACACCCGGCTCCAGATATACAAGGTCTTCACAGTACTCTCCAACATCCAGGCCTAGATCTACAGGTTCTTCACAATACCTTTGGACTCTTCAACTCTAGTCATACAAGGTATTCACAAAACTCTTCAACATCCAGCTCTAGTCATAGAAGGTCTTCAGAACACTTTTAAACATCAAGCTCTAGTCATAAAGGACAAAGGTCTCCACAACACTCTTCAAACACCTGTCTCTAGACATAGAAGCTCTTCACAACACTCCTCAACTTCGGGCTATAGTCATACAAGGACTTCATAACACTGTTCACCACCCAGCTCTAGTTATACATGGTATTCACAACACTCTTCAATATCCAGCTCTAGTCATACAAGGTCTTTGCAATACTCTAATGTCTGGCTTTAGACATACAAGTTCATCACAATACTCCTTAACGCCTCAATGTCTGGCTCCTGACATACAAGGTCTTCACAAAACATTTTTTTCTTAACTTCATTTAGAAACAACATTCGGTGTAATTCATACAGAGTCTCTACAACGTTATTCAGAATTCTGTGGTGCCTCCACACGCCAAATTTTGATGTAGGCGACAGATTCATGTACCTGTTGAAAACATGTATGTGAATTAGGGGTAAGCACTGCGTGTGAAGGTGCACTGATTGTCCATACGGACATTCCCTTCTCTGTACAGCGGAGCTCCCTTCCCACCACTGCAGCTGTCACAAAGACAGTGCAGCTGCCAAGGAGTTTCGTAGCTGAGTGGGCGGAGCCTGATGAGTAGGCTGAGACACCACTTCCCAATCAGGTCTGCTTCCTCCATGTGATTGACAGCAAGCAATGGATGGATTTTACATCAGAGTCCTCTCCGTACACCAGAGCATCCCTTATGTTAGGGTTCCCAGATTTCTCCCTTACATCAGAGTCTGCAGAGTCCCCCCCTTAAAGTGAAAAGGAACTCTACGAGTTCAGGTGTAAAAGGGGAATTCTGCAGATTCAGATGTAAAAGGGGAACTCTGTGGACTCCGATGTAAAGGCGGACTCTTGTGATTAACTTCATATGATTAGAAATGTTTGTTTATCTATGCATACTATGAAAAAAAATTGCTGTGCAACGCCGAAGTGTTTGGGTTTGACTTGAAGAAAGGGTGGCAACCCTACTCTTCCAGCTCATTACATTCTAGAATCCTCCAGAAGGCAGGGGGAAGCAGTCGAACCCACAGGCAGTGAAGCCTAGAACAGTCCAAAGCAATCGCAAACTGCTCCGCTGATTACAGGGGAGCCAAAATGACTAAGCTTACCTAGCCTATCTAGCGGCTTATCCAAGAGGGTGCTACACAAGTTCTGCAAATTGGCGGTGGATAGTGGAGATACACAGGACATCAAAAAGAGACCCTTTGGGGTTTTTAGAAAATGCACTTTCAGGGCTGGGCTCAGCCCTTCCTTCTCTGAGCTGGGCGCTAAGCTGTCGGCTAATTGCCAGCTCCCATCTCTCCCCACAGTTACTCAGCTGTTGATGATATCCTGCTCGTCAGTCCTGCCTACTTAAGCCTTCCAGTCCAGAGGAGCTCTGCCTTCGCCTTGGTCACATCACAAGAAACTATCTCCTGCATTCCTGTTTAAAGCCTGGCTTTGCTGACATCCCTTCTGGCTCCAGATACCGCTTGCTGTTCCACTACTTTGATCCCTGACTTCTGGCTTGACTGATTATCCGTTCCAGTTACTGAACTCTGGCTATGTATTGACTATGTTTGTTCTTTTTACTTTTATTATTAAACAAGTGTGATTTAACTGTACTTCTGTCTCGGTCTGATTTCATGGTTTCTGACAAGTTCTAATAAGAGAGAAGACTTCCACTCAGTTATTGTACAATGGGATCTTGGCTCAGTTGGGCAACTGCAAACTCTGAAGACGCCTCCTAGCCAACTGATCTCGAAAGAGGAATCAATTCTCAGCACCAGCCACCATTGCTTTCCTGAGATAAAAGGTGGTGGCATTTCTGCCTGGTCAGCATATAAAACGTGCATGCTCGTCCAACACGGGGACGTATGCTTATGCGAAAATCCCTCAGAATAATGTGGCTTGACATACAGATCTTCTGACTGCCATCTTGCGCCTAAAGAAAACAAAATGGAGGTCTGTAGCTCCTTAATCCTGAGCCGAGCGATTAATGCAGCGTACGTGTCTGGTAGGAAACACGCGCACACACACACAAAACGCTGGCAGGTATCATTGCCGACTTCATCAACCCACCAAGGTGCGACAGACGAAAGTTTACTCTCCTTTCTTTCGTTCAGCCCTTCTGTGCCAAGCCTACAGGGACGGCGGGTGATAAAACTGCAGAGATCCAGCAATCTATTTTACTCACACATCGTAAAGAGGCCAATTAAAAAGGGGGGAAAAAAAAAGAGAGCCGTAAAAAAGAAAAAGGGGCCGGCAGTTTGGAGCGCCGTCGCCCTGGTTGTGTTCTCTGTGCACGCTGACAGCAGACTCGGGCGGCCGGGGACTTAATGACCTACAGCGTGTGCGCACGTTGCTGGGAGAAAGGAGGCAAATTATGGAAGCCTATAAAAGTGCGGCAAGACATGGGTTTATTATAGAGCCCACATCTTCACCGCTTTAATTAACTTCACTCCTTTGTGCCGCTCTTTCTTTTTTTTTTCATCTCGCTGAGAGAAAGTGTAACCCTCGCCGTTCCAAAGTCTCAGGTACATCATTGCTTACCAACCATGCTCTTTATCTACCAAAATTGGAGGGCCATTCTAATTGCATAGCTTGCCGTACCTGGGTACCCAATTCAGGATATAAGATCCTGTACCCACTTCCCGCGCCTTAACATTTCCAGTTCCTTTGACTCCCCCACGGGGGAACATTACCCATTATCTCCATTACCTAATAGTCTCCAACCTTGTTAACCTGTGCTCTACACTAGTTCTGCTCGATAACTTTAACCACTTTCAATTCAGCTTCACAACCGCTGAAGATGATGGCAATGGAGGGGGCGTTTGAATACGGATATGCCTAGTTAGGTCCCAAGGCCCTCCAGGGGATTAACTCCATATGCAATGTCTGCTAAACCTGTCCACTTTTCCGCCTCCACGAGTTCACGTGATCAAGCCACCTCCTCCCCGACCACAAAATAGCATGGCCGATGCTGCGGTCCATCCACATTGCTGCAGCTGTGATGCCTTGCTTAACGGTATGGCCATAATGTAACTGGAGGCTTAGCATTCCAAACAGAGGAAAGCATTAGACTTGCTCATTGGAAGGGTCTAGTCTCTGCAGTGAACCTCTGCAGAGAGACCACTGCTTCCACATGGTGAACAAGGATCCTTCTCTGCAGCATGCTGGCAGGGGTCAGGCTTTTCTACTCAGGCTCGGAGTACACTTTTTGATGAACCTCAACTGGGTTCTAAGGTCTACCATAGTCCTACTTTTGTTTGCCAATTACCTTCCCTTGAATTTATATGATATTCAATTGCCACGCCACTATATGCAAATGCGGTTTACATATGCAATGCTAAATTCTTCATTCATGTTAGTCATAAAAAAAAAAAAAAAGAAGCTTCCCAGCTCATTTTAGCCATCCATGAAATATTGCGCTGAGATCAGAACGACCCCCGAGGGCCTCCGGGTCTGAGCGATGTGAATATTCCACCGTTTACGTCCATCAATCACCCCAGAACGTTGCGCTGTTCCTAAGTTCCCTATAGCGCGCATACGCTTCTTCCTCGTGAGAAAAACAAACATATAGACCTTACAATATTGTGCGATATGCAGAGAGGAATGGGAGATTTTACATAATTCTGGAAAGCAGCTGCTAAATTAAATTGAGTCTATCATCAGAGTTTTGCATAATCACATCTAAAACGAAGTAGCGCCCGGGGTGGTACCGAGAAGCTCGCGCTCGTGTTTTTTTTTTTTTTCGCAGAGATATCCATATTCCTGAATTATATTTTGCAGCCCAAGATTTTATAACTTGGAGAGAGTGTGTGTATAGATATAATTGTATTTCCCAACCAAAAGTACGAGCAAAGTGACCTAGATGTAAATACTTCCATTGGAATATTAAAGCTGAACTGCAATAAGACAACGGAATGCAGAGACTTCACACATGGATGTGACTTGAATTCCCTGCTTAAATTCTGTTCAACCAATCTTGGGACTCATATCCACCCATGCCACCCTGAAGGGTGACATTGTCTTCTCGATTACTATACAGCAGCCTTACCCCAGAGAAACCCTTCATTTTCAGGTCTTGGGGGAACCTTACTAAAATAAATTGGATGCCATTGGGAAAATGTCCCTCAACTTGATGGTCAGTGAGAAGAATGCCCTTTACATTGGTGGCCAGTGGCAAGAATGTCCCTTACACTGGTGGCCAGTGGGAAGGATGTCCCTTACATTAGTGGCCAGTGGGAAGAATGTCCCTTACATTAGTGGCAACTAGGAAGAATGTCCCTTATATTTGTAGCTAGTGGGGAGTATGCTCCTTACATTGATGGCCAGTAGAAAAATGCCCCTCACAATGGTGGTCAGTGGAAAGAATGCCCCTTACATTGGTGGCCAGTGGGAAAATGCCCCTTACAAAGGTGGTTAGTGGGAAGAATGCAACCTTACATTGGTGGCCAGTGGGAAGAATGTTCCTTACATTGGTGGCCAGTGGAAAGAATGTTCCTTACATTGGTGGCCAGTGGAAAGAATGCCCCTTACATTGGTGGCCAGTGGGAAGAATGCCCCTTACATTGGTGGACAGTGGGGAGTATGCTCCTTACATTGGTGGCCAGTAGAAAAATGGCCCTTACAATGGTGGTCAGTGGGAAGAATGTCCCTTAAATTGGTGGCCAGCGGGCAGAATGTCACTTACATTTGTGGTCAGTATGTTCCTTACATTGGTGGTCAGTGGGAAGAATGCTCCTTACATTGGTGGCCAGTGGGAAAATGCCCCCTACATTGGTGGTCAGTGGGGGGAAGAACGCCCCTTACATTGGTGGTCAGTGGAAAGAAAGCTCCTTCTATTGGTGAACAGTTGGAAGAATGTTCTTTACATTGGAGTCAGTGAGAAAAACGCCCCATAAATTGGTGGTCAGTGGAAAGAATGACCCCCCCCCCCTTACAGAGAGCTAAAAAAATCATTTGTGTTAGTGTGCTGAGTCTGCCAAGTGGTGTTGGACTCAGAAATATGTAGATGCTATCATATATGAGGTAAATTAGCCACTGTTCAAGGAACTCCTTGATTAATTCGTCTAGAGCATCCTTTTTCAACCAGGGTTCCTCCAGAAGTTCCTTGGGCTGTGCCTGACTGCCCTTACATTTGGTGATGCCTGCATCGTTTCTAGTCCAAAGTCATTTGGCACAACCACCAGCATGATGCCAGTACTTTCAGCTGTCTATAAGAGTGGTAGTCTGAACACCACTGTATGAATGGCATTTTTCTCATTGACCTCTAATAAATTAATTGTTGCAGAGCTTCCCCAAGACCTCAAAATTATTTGAGGGTTCCTCTGGGGTAAAAAGGTTGAGAAAGGCTGCTCTAAGGGAACCCTTGGGTTCCACAGAACCCTGGCTGAGAATGGCTGCTGTGTACAGAAATACACTAATTAGGTCATCAACATAGCACTAAGTAAATAGAAACATTATTCACGCTAGACAAGAAGCCTCAAACCTAATTCATCATCCGGAGTCTACAGCAGACAAACCATAGAACCAAAACCAACAAATAACTACTGTTATTGGACTACCACAAACATCATACGAGCCGAATCCTCACTCTAATACCAGTTTTAGATTGGGAATCTTTGGTTGGATGATTTTGAATGGAGATACTATAGGTACACCAATGTGTTTTGTTTTGTTTTTATGTATAAAAAATGGTCTTCTTTGGAATCTGGATGGCAATAATGTTTTTTTATTTTATTTTATATGACTTATATTATGTTTGTGACATGCATTGACAGTAGTTATTTGTTGGTTTGACTCTAAAGAAATAGATCCCCAAATAGCACTCCATCCACCAGTCTGAGGCCTGCTGGGCATAGTAATAAAAGCAGATGATATAAAGACATGACTAAAAGAAGCGACTGCAGGGATATATTTTATGCAGTAGTGCGAACTGAATTTATAAACACAATTATATTATAACTAAAGCTAAGAATTATTTTAAACTAGGAATGGATTTTTAATGGCACTATATTCAACAGGGATTGCTGCACTGAAATCTTCAAGATGGACACATTGCCCGCCCACCCTACTATTTGTTTGGCTATAGTGGCCATTCTCAACCAGGGTTCTATGAAACCCTAGGGTTCCTTTAGAGGTTGCTAGGGGTTCCTTGAGCTGTGGCCGATGAACCTTGTTATTGATGGTGCCTTAATAGTTCCAAGGCCAACGCCACTTGGCAAAGCCAAAATCACAAAACTATATCATTTGAGCTGTCTGTTAGGTCCCTTTCACACATGAAATCCAATGGAAGAGCCGGCACTACTGGCACTAGTGGATAGTTCATCTGTGATCTTTAATTATATCATACCAAGTCTAAAAAGACAGGCTGACGCGTTTCGGCACACGCCTTGTTCACACTTCGGCACAGGCTGGGAACAAGGCTTGTGCCGAAACGCGTCAGCCGTCTTTTTAAACTT
Source organism: Lithobates septentrionalis (assembly GCA_037952835.1). NCBI lineage: Eukaryota > Metazoa > Chordata > Amphibia > Anura > Ranidae > Lithobates > Lithobates septentrionalis. Next base: position 69,479 of record JBBDGP010003081.1, on the reverse strand, counting down.
GATATGATATAATTAAAGATCACAGATGAACTATCCAGTAGTGCCGGCTCTTCCTTTGGATTTCTTCAAGCTTTCGTTTTGGATGTAGAAAGGGCATCCTGAGCTTTAGAGCACCTGGAGTTGGGTGTGCCGTTTTATACCTACTACTTGTTACCTGGATATCATAGTTCAGAGCGGTTTTCATTCTGATTTGCTACCTTTTACACAAGAAGTCTGATTGGGTCTGCCTGTCCATTTTTCAGGCAGACCCAATGGGACCCTCTATTCTGATTTGCTACCTTTCACACAAGAGGTCCGATTGGGTCTGCCTGTCCATTTTTCAGGGAGACCCAATGGGACCCTCTATTCTCCTCTATGAGCAGTCAGATGTAAACTAACTTGTGTCCGATTCAATTCGGGAAAAACAAATGGAGGGGGATCCATTCCCCTCTATCTGGCCAGATCGGATCGGAAGGCAGGCACGTGTAAATGGACAGCTGGTCTGTTTACATCTGACTGCCCATAGAGCAGAGCGGTGTCAGAAACCATGAAATCAGACCGAGACAGGAGTACAGTTAAATCACACTTGTTTAATAATAAAAGTAAAAAGAACAAACATAGTCAAAACATAGCCGAAGTTCAGTAACCGGAACGGATAGTCAGCCAAGCCAGAAGTCATGGATCAATGTAGTGGAACAGCAAGCAGGATCTGGAGCCAGAACGGATGTCAGCAAAACAAGTCTCGAAAAGGATCGCAGGGTTTCTGTGATGTTGAACCAAGGCAAAGGCAGAGATCCTCTGGGCTGGACGGCTTAAGTAGGCAGGACTGACGAGCAGGATATCATCAACAGCTGAGTAACTGTGGAGAGATAGGAGCTGGCAAATAGCTGACAGCTGAGCGGCCAGCTTAGAGAAGGAAGGGCTGAGCCCAGCCCTGACAAGTGGGCTGTGTATGTGTTTGCATAAGTGGTACGGACATGGACCAGTCAGCTGGCTGCTGCGCTCAGCTCAGCAAGGGATCAGCCAGCGGATCCTCTGCTGAGAAACAATGGATCCAGCCCATGTGAAAGGGGCCTAAGGGTGGCATTCTGACCACCACTATAAGGGTTGCATTCTTTCAACTGACCACCAATGGCAGGGGCATTTTTTCCAATGAGATGGTTTTAGCAAGGGTTACCCAAGAACTGAAAATCATTTTAGGTGTTCCTCTGGAGAAAAAAAAAAGAATGCTGGGCTATAGCCTAACCCTGATGAAGGTCAGCCACAAAACTGATTACTCACAAAAAAAAAACAAGAAAAAAGTTTATCTAGAAACAGGGAAAATATGGAGCTCGGCTAAAAGTTCCCTCAAATCAAAGTATGTGATATATGATTGGCTTGGAGAAGGAAAGGAGAACATCATCATTCAGGGCCATAAGAGGTACAAATAGCATTCAGTCTTTTATGGACACAGGCGGGTAATGTGGAATAAATTCACCTATTAATAACGTGATGTGTTTTTCTGGAGCTCTGCGTGATCTATCACTAAAAGCTACCGTCTGGTTCATGAATATTCATTGGAGTAATGTACTTCTAGGGTCTGGGTAATGGACTTTTAATCCATTAATAGCAAACAACACACCAGGGAGAGTACCCTGCGAATGGTATCATTGGATTGGGGGGGGGGGGTTCACCCCATTAATAAGCTGCAGAAGATGAATATGTGTATGTAACATACACACATTATATATATATATATATATATATATATATATATATATATATATATATATATATATAAAAATTACACACACAGGCACCAGTCAACTACTAATTATGTGACATGTAGATAAGGCACAACGTCCTCTTGAACTACTTTTAAAAGCCAAAAGCTTTCTAAAGCCAACATTAAAACTGCTCTGCATTCCAGCCTACCAGTGCTAAGATATGGCGGCTGCATTAGACTTTTTTGTGGGCAAAGTACATTTTCAGCAAGTACAGAAAACAATAGTTTATCATGCCAGAATGCACCCTATGAAATGGAGATGAAGAAAGGAAGACATGTTTGAAGTCCAGCCACGGCTCGGTCCAAAGGTAGAGTATAGTGAGTAAGCCTAACCACCCTAATACAGGATATGTGTTATCTGCAAGATTACCAGGTAAAAATAAAAGGGGGGGGGGGGACTAAAAAAAAAAAGAAAACAAATGCAGTCACCACACCTAAGGCCTGGCAAGCTGCGATATAATATCAGCCATTCTCAACCACGGTTGGAGGGCAACCTCCAGAGGTTGCTACAGGTTCCTTGAGCTGTGGCTGATTGACCTCCCACTTGATGGTGCCTGGCATAGTTGCAGGACCAATGCCACTTGACAAAGCCAGCAACATGACACCAAAATGAAAAAGAACTCGCTGCTCCAGGTCAAGTAAGTATGCCTGATGGAACCTCCAAACGAGTGACAGCCCCGGCCCGCCTCCGTGGACAATATCTAGATGAAAAGAAATGGCTGCACATCGGGTGGTTCCAAATGCCGTTTATTGAGTCACCATGGTGACTCCAGGGGACACCAACACACAATCCCGTAGACGTGTTTGTGTGAAACGTGTCTATGAGATTGTTTGTTGGTGTCCCATGGTGTCACCATGGTGACTCAAACAGCATTTGGAACCACCCGATGTGCAGCCATTTCTTAACATGATACTAATTATCTTTTTAGCTATCTGTAAAGGTGGTAATTTGGCCACCACTGTAAGGGGAGTTTTTGCCATTGTACCCAGATGAATTGGTTTTAGTAAGGCTTTCTTGAGACTTGAAAATTATTTTGGGGGTTCCTCTGGGGTAAAAAAAAAGGCTGAGAAAGGCTGTATTACAGATTTGGTTTTGGGTGTGCATATGCTTTAAAAATCATGCATCTCCATTTGTCTGCACCCTGCTCCTGAAGCTTAGTACATGGGTCCGTGACCATTAAAAACTGGTTCCCTCTAGTATGCTAATAAAGACTAGCTTTCTAGTCACTGGCTTGTTCAATCCTCGCCCACCTTCTGTACTCCACGACTGGCCTATCGCTGTAATAGGCAATCTTGCCAACCAATTGAAAAGTGCAGGAAAAAAAGTGCAGGACCACAACAGGTGGCTAGGAAGCCAGTCACCATTGACACAACAGTGTACTCCGGTGTTTTAGGGATCCTAAACCACGCTACTAAGCTGGCTGCTGACACCAGGTAAGCGTAATGCCCACAAGTTAACTTTAAAAGAGAACTTCAGCTAACATTTTTAAACCAGGAAAAATGGTACATGGGCAGGTCTTGTGATGTTATGTCCACAGAAACTGAGGGAATGATTTGGTGTTTTGCCTATCATTTTTAGCACCCTTTGACCTAAGGCTAGAGGCTAAAGCCAAGGTTAGAAGCCAAGGCTAAGACTAGAAGCTAAGGCCAAGGTTAGAAGCTAAGGCTAGAAGCTATGGTTAAGGCTAAGACTAAAAGTTAAAGCTAAAGCTAGAGTCTAGAGCGAAGGCTGAAAGCTTTTTAAGGGTTTTAGCTTCCTTTGCCCCCATCGGATAGTTTTCTTCACTCTTGTGAATAACTTGAGCAGGAAGAGAAGGGATAAAGTTTCAGCGAGGCTAGAAGCTTAGGCTAGGGTTAGAAGCTAAGACCAAGGCTAGAAACCAAGGCTAAAATCCAAGGATAAGGCTAAAAGCCAAGGACAAGGCTAAAAGCCAAGGCCAAGTCTAGAAGCTAAGGCCAAGGTTAGAAGCTAAGGCCAAGGTTAGAGACTAAGGCCAAGGTTAGAGACTAAGGCCAAGGTTAGAGACTAAGGCTGGCCATACACTATTCAATTTTCCTGTTCAACTTTCCTTTAGATTTACGAAAACCATATAATATGGAGGTAAAACCTAAACCCTTTCAATGTGTATGCAATCAGGCAGACCCTTGCACTACATAGTTGAAGGTAAATCTAAAGAAAATTGAATAAGAAAATTGTATGGTGTATGGCCAGCTTAAGGCCAAGGTTAGAAGCTAAGGTTAAGGCTAGAAGGTACGTTTAAGGCGAAGGCTAGAAGCTAAGCTAAGGCTAAAGCTAGAGTCTAAGGCTAGAAGCTTTGTCAGGCTTTTAGCTTCCTTTCCCGCCACCTGATAGATATCTTTACTTTTGTGAATAACTTGAGCAGGAAGAGAAGGTATATAGCTTCAGAGAGGCAAGAAGCTAAGGTTAGAAGCTAAGGCTACGGCTAGAATAGTAAAGGACTAGTGCGCACAACCCCACTCACAGAGATCATGGACAATGGTACCAAAAATTAGAGCAGCTGCCAACATAAGAGGTGTCCTCACCCACCCTGATGAGCAACGTAATAATGGTAAAAGTATGTGGCGCTAATCTAAGTGTACCACTCACAATGGTGGACAGCACTTCCAAGTGGCCAAAGGCTCCGTACTGTCTTCATATACAATGCACGTGTTGCCTATAGACAATAAAGCAACCAATAAACACCTGCAAAGGGTAAATATGAACCAGTGTATATGCTGTGTTCACATGAGCACTACATTTCAGTGAGCACTCCTATCTTCTTTCGTTGAGGAGCAGCCCAACTATACTAGAGTGTTAGATGCTAGTGGTCATTCCTAATACAAATATATAAACAATAGATAAATCATCCAATGTACATAATGCTCCTAAAATCCATTATGTGAAACTATGATCACAAATATAAAAAAGTGTTGATAGTGAAAAAATGTTAATAAATAAATAGCAATTCCTAAAATAGATCATAAAGTGTAACTAGTAATTCACAACTTAAAGTGATCAAGTGCAGAGCAAAGTGACAATCGTGCAAATACATGCATATAGAAATGCGATTCTGAAAAGATGGTTCCAAGGTTCAACACCCTTCCCACCTGAATAAATTAATATTATATAATAGAAAAAATATATAAAGCAAAAAAAACTTGTAAAGATAAAAAACTGTGACATAAATAGTGTTCAAGTCCAAATAAATAATGCTTCATGCAGTGCGACTCTTGATATCCATATAAACAGTCAATAGTAACGTGCCAGTAAGGTGACTTTGTGCTGAATTCATTTACTTCAAAACTGGTGCGACACACAAGTGTTTCCCCCAGCCTCTCACCTCAATTGGCGGCCCCCAATGAGCCAAGTCAAGCAGATGGTTAATGCTTATAAGCAAGGTCCAGAAGCTGTTCACCTCCTCCAGAGGGTGTGCGTGGGTCAGGCTTTCAATAGTAGTTACCACCGCTCACACAGACCCCAAAAAGACAATAAGGAAGAAGAAGATGCTCCCATAGTGAAGTATTTAAAATCAAGGTTTATTAAAACAAAAGTAGTAACTTACAGATCAAAACGAAAATATCAAGAGTCGCACTGCATGAAGCATTATTTATTTGGACTTGAACACTATTTATGTCACAGTTTTTTATCCTTACAAGTTTTTTTTGCTTTATATATTTTTTCTATTATATAATATTAATTTATTCAGGTGGGAAGGGTGTTGAACCTTGGAACCATCTTTTCAGAATCGCATTTCTATATGCATGTATTTGCACGATTGTCACTTTGCTCTGCACTTGATCACTTTAAGTTGTGAATTACTAGTTACACTTTATGATCTATTTTAGGAATTGCTATTTATTTATTAACATTTTTTCACTATCAACACTTTTTTATATTTGTGATCATAGTTTCACATAATCTATTTTAGGAGCATTATGTACATTGGATGATTTATCTATTGTTTATATATTTGTATTAGGAATGACCACTAGCATCTAACACTCTAGTATAGTTGGGCTGCTCCTCAACGAAAGAAGATAGGAGTGCTCACTGAAATGTAGTGCTCATGTGAATACAGCATATACACTAGTTCATATTTACCCTTTGCAGGTGTTTATTGGTTGCTTTATTGTCTATAGGCAACACGTGCATTGTATATGAAGACAGTACGGAGCCTTTGGCCACTTGGAAGTGCTGTCCACCATTGTGAGTGGTACACTTAGATTAGCGCCACATACTTTTACCATTATTAAGGCTACAGCTAAATGCTAAGTCTAAGGCAAAGACTATAGCTAGAAGCTTAGGCTGCCAAGGCTAAAAACTAAGGCTAAGACTGAGGCTAGAAGCTAAGGCTAAGACTAAAGCTAAAAGCTTAGGCTAAGGTTAGAAGCTAAGGCTAGAGTTAAAAGCTAAGGCCAAGGCTTGAAGCTAAGGCCAAGGCTTGAAGCTAAGGCCAAGGCTAAGGCTGGCCATACACTATACAATTTTCTAATTCAATTTCCTTTAGATTTACCTTCAACTATGTAGTACAAGGGCCTGCCTGATTGCATATGCATTGAAAGTGTTTAGGTGTGACCTCATACCCTGTTTCCCCGAAAATAAGACCTAGCATGATTGTCGGTGATGGCTGCAATATAAGTCCTACCCCCCAAATAAGCCCTACCCTGTTTCCCCGAAAATAAGCCCTACCCTGAAAATAAGACCTACAAGGACTTTAACTAGGGCTTATTTGGGGGGTAGGGCTTATATTGCAGCCATCACCGACAATCACGCTAGGTCTTATTTTCGGGGAAACAGGGTATTATATGGTTTTGGTAAATCTAAAGGAAAATTGAATAAGAAAATTGTATAATGTATGGCCAGCCTAAGACTAAGACTAGAAGCTAAGGTTAAGACGAAGGCTAGCAGCTAAAGCTAAGCTAAGGCTAAAGCTAGAGTCTAAAGCTAGAGTCTAAAGCTAAGGCTAGAAGCTTTGTCAGGCTTTTAGCTTGCTTTGCCCCCATAGATTTCTTCACTTTTGTGAATAACTTGGGCAAGAAGAGAAGGATATAGTTTCAGTGAGGACACAGACAATAATAAAAAACTGACAAATGTTCTAACCTTTTTCCCATGGTAACCAAAACTAAAAACTGCCGCTCCACATTGATTTGTTTAATGTTATTTTTATGCTGTATAATATATTGCAGCCAGATCCTCCAAGCCATTTTACTGATCTTCTTGATTGGAATACAACTTGTGTTCACTGACTTCTGCTATACATCCTCCCTCTCTGATAACAGCAGAGGGCAACATGTTATATTATGGGGAAAAACTGCATTTTCACATCTTAATTCAGGAGAATACTGTCAACATAAGCAATCTAACGAAAAAATATAAAGTGTGGCGCTAATAATAGCAAAATATGAACCTGAGCAATAAGTAATATCACACAATGGAAATGTAAAGCAAAATTGACACGTAAGCACCAATGACAGTGATTAATAAACAAGAATAAATATATGTGTTCAATACAAATATTACGTATAATCTAAAACAATAAGGGAAATATGTGATAACAGTGCATAAACAGTTATCCAATGTAAAGTCCAAAACACCAAAAAAAAAAAAACGTGACAGCAGTGCATGAATAATTTTAAGCAGATGTTTTCTTATATGTGTAGAAAAGCTTTCAATCCAGTAGCCTGGCTCTTCTGACGACTACTTAGTCGAAACATGTCGGGTTGATCCCTCACAGCTACCGCTACACGTTTGATAACGCTATTCTTATCTGCAAGAAATGTGAGTCTGTTTTTTATTGTTATTTTTTAAATAAATCCAAGTTTTACGGTATTACACTATGTGAGTGTTTTTATTCCTCACATGTAATACGAATCTTTCGCATGGTCTACGGTGGTATATCTATCTAATGTGGAAGTCGTGTTGACCGATCCTTCCTCCCCATGGTTTGTGTGACGATAACTTCTGACCGGATAATACGTCTAGACCTGTTGGTCACTAAGCCTTTTTGACCTGTATGGCATACGCCATTTCAGGCCACACCGTCCGGTAAGCCTTCATAACTTCTGGTGATGGTCCTGGCACTGTTTTTAAACTTCCGTGCACCTCGGGTCCTCTACGGTCTACGTACCTACCAGGCTACTGGATTGAAAGCTTTTCTACACATATAAGAAAACATCTGCTTAAAATTATTCATGCACTGCTGTCACGGTTTTTTTTTTTGGTGTTTTGGACTTTACATTGGATAACTGTTTATGCACTGTTATCACATATTTCCCTTATTGTTTTAGATTATACGTAATATTTGTATTGAACACATATATTTATTCTTGTTTATTAATCACTGTCATTGGTGCTTACGTGTCAATTTTGCTTTACATTTCCATTGTGTGATATTACTTATTGCTCAGGTTCATATTTTGCTATTATTAGCGCCACACTTTATATTTTTTCGTTATTATTTCTGCCCTTGAGTCTACGGGTGTGTTGGCTGCTTCCTCAGTTTGTTTTTAGCGCAGCGCTGTACCACATTTACAAACATAAGCAATCTAACCTACAGGCAACTAGTTGCACCAAGTGATTACCGAAACCCCCGAGATGGTCAGATGAAGACATGAACCAAGCTGATAAATCAGTTTAGTTTCTTGGCACCAGCATAATAGATAGCTACTCCGAGAACAAGAAGAGCCCTCTGCGTGTGTGAAGCACCTAATAAAGACGCCATAACAAGGCGGTCAGGCCAGTTAGCAGCAGAAATTGCTGTAACCCACGCAGATAAATGAAATCTAGGAGGAAAATGAAGAAATATTCATGGCGACAGAGCTGAGATGGCAGCGGGGAGAGGCCCAGCCGCCGAGCCTATACAGAAAAGGTTAAGATTGATCACTACAAATGCCGCTCTTACTCTAATAGTAATCAGCCTGTGGAATTCACTTCCGCTAAACTATAGACTTGAAATCAGTTGATTAATTTAAGAGGAAATTGAAAAGAGTCCTCGAGGACAGACGCCCACACAAAATCTGTGGGTTATCTTAGGTTCTGGTGTCATTAAGAAGCTGGGAGAATAAAAATTCATCAGCATTTGAAGCTTAAAGCCACAGCCTTAAAATTCTTTGTAGATGATGGATTCAGCCAACCTGTTGAAGGGTTTTGTTTTCTGCACCAGCAACAACAAAGTATACCAGGCCACCCAAACGTGTGAAGTCCTCTCCTCTTCAGTAAGTAGGGTTCTCAGAGACCCCAGACCATACAAGATTTAATATACTCAAAAACAAGATTTAATATATTCATTTTATACAAAGTGTACTTGGTGACCTTGTTGATTTTTAATGTTCACTAGCAATCAACATACCTTTGTTAAAGATGAGTTGATACCTAGACAGGGTGCCTCCACTCTACCCACCTGCAAATCCACCCCCAATTAGATTTATTCAAAAATTAAACCATACGCCTCCATTTTTAACTGAATCCACTTTCACGTGACACGCCATGTCCTAAATCTTCTTTCTTCTGGACTTGGACTGCAGAGTAAGTGGGTCCTTCTTCAGGTGCCAACATCTTTTCTGGTTATTCAGATGCTTTCTGTTGGCTATAGGAAGAAATGGCGGGGTCGTTAAAGTGGTTGGTGGGCCTACACTGTGGCAGTGGACCATTGATCTTCTCTACTAGAGGAGGAGCTATTGAGGGCTCCATGGTGATGTAGATGCTTCCTTTTGGCTGAAAGCAGAGTCGGTTGGATGGGTTCTTACGATTCCAGTACTGGTGTGATGACATCATGATGAAGAGCGACAACAAGAGTGGTTGGTGGGCCTAAACTGTGGCAATGTATCTTCAGGCTCCACTACTAGACAAGGAGACATTGAGGGGTGTCTCTGTTGAGATAGATGCCTCCTTTTGGCTGAAAGCAGAGTCCATTGAATAAGTTCTTCGGATTCCAGTACTGGCATAATGACATCATGATGAATGGCAACATCAAGAGAAGTTGGTGGGCCTAGACTGTGCCAATGGATCATTGGTCTTCACTACTAGAGGTGGAGCTGTTGTAGTAGTGGGGGGGGGGGGGGGGTGGGAGATGTTGAAGGAAAGGGTTGTTTTTTCCCCACAGATGGGCTTTAAAATTTAAGTGTTACCACTACTATAAATTTTATAGCAAGGCCAAGACACATACCCTGTTTCCCCCGAAAATAAGACCTAGCGTGACTGTCGGTGATGGCTGCAATATAAGCCCTACCCCCCAAATAAGCCCTAGTTAAAGTCCTTGTAGGTCTTATTTTCAGGGTAGGGCTTATTTTCGGGGAAACAGGGTAGAGCTTATTTGGGGGGTAGGGCTTATATTGCAGCCTTTACCGACAGTCACGCTAGGTCTTATTTTCGGGGAAACAGGGTATTTACCTGCAACACATGATGCAATGTGCATTATTAAACTATTCATTTGGCATAGAATCTCAACACACAAGTACAGTAGCCTGCAACACACATCTTAGGTGACTTAGAAGAGGTCTAAAAAAATCCCATCAGTGGTACGAGCAGCAGAGGCACCCATTGTCGTGTGGCGTCTGGTTTACCAAACATCGAGTTGCTTTATTTCACAAAAAAAACATGTTTCGCAGCTTTAAATGGCCACTTCCGCAGTCTAGGGTGAAACACTGATATTTCGTATTTCCCAAACCTAATTGGGCGACCTCTTCTCACTCACCTGGTTCAGCAACCACCTGAGAACCCCACAGAGGATCCAGGATTAAGACCCCCGTGGCATCAAAAGCAACCTTTTTAATCCTGCGTAGGGACAGGGTTTTCTTCACATGTGTGCCTCTACCCCACAGGATGACCGCAGTCTCAGCAGATGTAATTCAATTTATTTTATTGTTAAACTTTTTGAGGTTTTCATTATATTTGAGTCACTTATTACACTATAAGGGCTCTCCTGCCTACTCTGAGATGCCCCATTGGTCTTTAGCTAGCCTTTTAAAGCCAAACCCCTTGGACCTCCATGGACCACCACATCCTAAGTTCCATCACACTCCTTAGTGTTTCATCCATGGCCATGCCTTAGCAGCTAGGACATGTGCGCTTGTTTCATTATGATTCATTTTAGGAGATTCGGAGATGTATACGAATCTCTGAATGGACATAGTACAGAATGTCAACAAATCCAAAAAAAAAAAACTATAATGAAATTAACTAATGCATTTGTCTCATTCGGATGACATCACATGATGCGATAGTAGTTCGGGCCCATACTACTACTATCCACCTGGACCAACGATTTTGCGAAACGAATGCCGAAGATATGAAACGAATTCCATAAACGAATTGGTCCAACACAACAAATATGACAAACTTAAATTCAGCAATGAACGTATGCATCTGAAACTAAACGAAAATTTTCCGGCGTGTCTATTGGCTGCCCTTTTATAAAGGCATTGGTTGCCTTAATTCAAAATTCCTCACAGTAATGGGTGTGAAATAACAGACTACAAAGGTCTGAAGTGAAACATTTTTTTATTTTTTATTTTTTTGCTTTGGCCAATGCCACTTTAGGATTGCAACAACTTCATACGAAGAAAGAAAATCTTCTCCTCTTTAAACAAAGGGTGTTTTGACTTGCTAGATCACTGGAGGGCTGAGATGAGGCTTGAAAGTAATGAAGTATGGATTTGAAGTCATAAAGGATGTCATAACTTAGCCTCCTGGTGTTCTAGGAAGCAGACAAATGCCATTTTTTTGCTCCTTCGCTGAAATGTTCCTGAGTGTTCTACAAAGGATTGATAGGTACGAAGGCTATGTCTGCGCGATAGGCAATAAAACTTAAATTACCCTCTTCATATTTAGATCATTGGGAGTCTGTAAAAGTTTAGACGGATGACACCTGGGACCAAGCCCAGGTCCCATTTTTTGCTGTATTTTATTTGAATCCTAGCTCAAGCCAAATTATTATTATTATTTTTAATCCTAAGCCCCTTAAAGAGTCGGGAGGCATCAGCTCCAATGGGTTAAGGGTTCTTTGTTTTATGTAGGCAGCGTCACTGTCACATACAATATTGGACATGTTTGTACCAGCAAGTCTACCCAAAAATGTTTGGCTGGAGTTGGCTTTGAAGTAAAACTTCAGTAAACCTTTTTGGACAGGGTGGGTAAGGGCTAGAACCTCTCATTTCTTGATGCTTTGGTAGGTAAATCGGGTGCCCATGTAAAGAAGAGACAATGGTTATCCATTATCATTGTTCATCAAAGAAATGCCTTTCCGCAAATTACCTGGTAGACTGGGAGCCGGTGCTCTGGCCAAAATACCTTTGGAATGTGGCAATAATCCTCTAATATAATGAAGCCAGCTACTCGGTAACATGAATTGCATCAATTCTTTATTGGCTACATGGTGGCAGGATACAGCAGTAACATTCTAACGCGTTTCGTCAAAAGCCTAACTCATAGTGTGTTACTGCTGTATCCTGCCATGTAGCTGTAGCACCCTCTAGTTTGTTAGATGTAAGTAGGTTTTGTTGTTAAGAATAGGAAAATGTATTTCTGGTTCAGGGCCAAGCCAGAGCTGCTGAATCTGGGTCAGTGTTTAGTGACTCAGGGGCTGGATGGCTCATCTCACAGCTCTCTCTGGCACTTCCCCCTGATCTGGTGTTTGTAGAAACTTCCAGAGCTAGAGAGGGTGGGAGTAAGGAGGGGCTGCCATGCATATTTATGAGGCCTCAGCCAATCCACAGCTTTGGACCGGCAGGGGGCAGAGCTTACCTCATAAATAGACATGAGCCATGCCAGCAGGGGCAGTCGGATGGAAGATGGAGCGCTGATAAGGCTGTTGGAGGCCCTTTCAGGGCACCCCCTAGTCTGTGGGGGGTTGACCTCAGGTCTGGGGCTCAGGTGCTGGAAGGATCTGCCAAAACACACAGAAGAAGCCCTTCCTGAAAGCATGAGAGCAAAGGAGTGAGGACAGCAAAAGCAAGTCAGCACGTCTAGGAAATCCCCTGAGAGTCAGCTGGGTGGGCTGGCGAGTGTCAGCCTGGAGGACTGTGGGGGGAAGTTAGTCTGGAGGGATAGTGAAAGGGGCAGCTGCAGCCCAGGTTGGGTTGTCAGTGCCTGAAGAGGTGGTGCTGGGATCAGTAGCCACAAGAGTGATACAAGGTGAACACTGAACTTTGCTACACAACCAAGTGGCCTCGGGTTCCTGCCTGCAATGGGCTATTGCTTCATCTACCTGAGTTACTCTTGGATAATTCACAGTTTTCCAGCAGGGTTCTGTAAACTGGAGGAAGAGTAGAGACTGTATATAGGACTGTATATAGGAAGAGTTGTCCCTGAAGTTTGTCCTGAAGTCAAGTGGGCATCCCATAATCTCCCATCCACTCAAAAGTGGATTTTCCACTTATCTGTCTCCTCCCCCCCACCGGTGCCACATTTGGCACCTTTCGGGGGGGGGGGGGGGACCTGTTTTGACTTCCAGGAGACTGGGTCGCAGCCTGGTCTATCGGAAGTTCAGCCCCCTCCCCCTTCCTCCGCTGCCGGACCAATAAGAAAGCGCAGTGCGCTTCGTGCATGTGCAGTAGAGACCTGGCTGTGTTCCCTTACCAGGATTACCGGCGGCTGCGGTGCCGACATGGCGGGCTCCCTGGACAGGTAAGTGTCCTAATATTAAAAGTCAGCAGCTACAGTATTTGTAGCTGCTGACTTTTAAATTTTCCGTGGGGGGTGGGGGGGGGGTGGACCTCCTCTTAAAGGGGTTGGGCTACATAGCCAATAAAGAATGGATGCAATGAATGTTCCAGAGTAACCGGCTTCATTATATTAGAGGTTAATCATTGGTTAATGCATTTTTACGAAGGCTGCTCAACTCCTAGAAGGACCTGTCTGGGTATTGCCCTTTAAGCGCATAGTGTAAAGAAGGAAGGATGTGCAGAACTGTGGAACCAATGCAAACGAGCTGACCAGGAGCATGCTGATAGGAGAAGAAAGCAGAGAAAGATGACCTCATCAGTCTGCTGCTGCTCTTCCACACAGCATAGAGAGAGGCTGTGCTGGCTGTGGCAGAGCTGCGTAAATCTAAGCACTGGATAGACAGAAATACAAATCCTTTGGCGAGTAAAGCGATTCCCTTGTATGTATGTTATCAGTGTATTCAGCAGTTTGCTTGGAGTTCAGCTTTAATCAAAAACAACTGTGCAGAGGCCCATAGCATGTTATGAACCATATTTATCAGTCCAGACCAGCGAATAAGGAATTCTGATTGGTTGCTGTAGATAAATTTGCACTATTGGTCAGTAGAACAAGCTAAGCTCCAGGGTGCCTTTGATTTTATACTGGGCACCTTCCTCCCCCGCCCCCCCCAAGCATGAAGGATGAATGTAAATCCAACAGTGGGTCCTATTCATCTCATGGGAGAGAACGGAACTCTTGATTAATGCCCAGCCTAAACACTCACATTTCCATCACACACGACTTTGATGAATCAGCGGCAGATAAAATAAAAATGCATTTAGAATATTATCTCTCCCAAATGGAGTTTCATGAATCAAGCAGCAAAAGTGGGCAGAAAAATATCAGAATATCAGCAAAATATGGCTTTGAACCCATGAATTATGGGTAATAGGCAAAAAAAGAAAAATCACAGATAAAAAGCCAGCCAAATGATTTTCTTCCTTTACAAGAACTTAAAGGGAACAGATGATTGTGTTAGATTCTTTGAGGCTGCTACTCTTCTGATATATACTGTATATATATATATGTATATATATAAAGGGACAGACTGCGACTGAAGAAAGAATATAGAGGCAAATCCCCAGACTTTCTGAGACTGGAAATGGGCAGCATTGTAAGACGAGACGTTTTAAATACAGGACCTGCCCCGTCTATAATGCCGGACAAACTGCCTTTGTTTCGGAGAGAAAGAGACAAACAACTGAGGTGCAAATGTGTTTACTGATACCAGATCATGCTTCCCTATAGGCAACTACACCATATAGCCAAATGGTTGAGGACACCTGATCATCACACCAATATAAGCTTGTTGGACATCCCATTCCAAAGCCATGGGCCCTTATATGGAGTTGGCCTATCTATGTGGCTATAACAGCCATCACTCTTCTAGGAAGGCTTTCTACACGAATTTGGAGTCAGTCTATTGGAATTTGTGCCCATTTGTGAAGTCAGGCACTGATGTTGGATGAGAAGACCTGGCTCACAATCGGATTCGGATTCATCCTAAAAGGTGTTCAGTAGGGTTGAGGTCAGGGGATCTGTGCAGGCCACTCAAGTTCCTCCACACTAAACTGGTCAAACCATGCCTTTATGTTGCTGGTCCAAATTGGTCAAACCATGTCTTTATGGAGCTGGTCCAAACTGGTCAACACATGTCTTTATGTTGCTGGTCCAAATTGGTCAAACCATGTCTTTATGGAGCTGGTCCAAACTGGTCAACACATGTCTTTATGGAGCTGGTCCAAACTGGTCAACCCATGTCTTTATGTAGCTGGTCGGAACTGGTCAAACCATGTCTTTATAGAGCTGGTCCAAATTGGTCAACACTTGTCTATATGGAGCTGGTCCAAACTGGTCAAACCATGTCTTTATAGAGCTGGTCCAAATTGGTCAAACCATGTCTTTATGGAGCTGGTTCAAACTAGTCAAACCATGTCTTTATAGAAAAGGTCCAAATTGGTCAAACCATGTCTTTATGGAGCTGGTTCAAACTGGTCAAACCCCATCTTTCTGGAGCTGGTTCGAACTGGTCGAACCCTGTCTTTATGGGGCTGGCCCAAACTGGTCAAATCATCCCTTTATGGGGCTTGTCCAAACTGGTTTTAAACCATGTCTTAATGGGGCTGGTCCAAACTAGTCAAACCCTGTCTTTATGGAACTGGTCAAATCATGTCTTTATAGAGCTGGTCCAAATTGGTCAAACCATGTCTTCATGGAGCTGGTTCAAACTGGTCAAACCATGTCTTTATGGAGCTGGTCCAAACTAGTCAAACCAGGTCTTTATGGAGCTGGCTTTGTACACAGGGGCACAGTCATGGTGGAGCACAAAAGGGTCTTCACCAAGGATGGCAGAACACAATTATCCAATGGTTCTCAATCTCAGTCCTCAGGTACCCCCAACAGGCCATGTTATGGGAATTTCTCTTAGATAAAATAACTGTGATAAATACCAAGCCAGTGACATTGATTGAAAACATGACCGGCTAGGGGTACTTGAGGATTAAAGTTGTGAAATTGAGCTCCTCCACACGAAACTGGACAAATCATGTTTTTATGGAGCTGGCTTTGTACACAGAGGCACAGTCATGGTGGAACAGAAAGAAGTCTTCACATCTGTTACCACAAGGTTGGAAGAACACAATTGTATATAATGTCTTTGTATATTGTAGGAACAGAACCCTTTACTGGAAACAGAACTCAATCACATGGAGAGGCGTCCACATAGATTTGGTCAAACAGGTGTCAAAGTTCAGCCACATGGCCTACAGTATGGACAATAAAGCCTTACAGGTTCCACCAAACATGATTACCGTAATATTACTGAGGCAATTGACAGGAAATAAGAGACCATGTGCTATGAGCTACATACTGTAAAGTCCATATCTGAAGAACCTGCAAAGAAAGTGGAGACAACCATTGGTTTATGTGATCCATGGGGAATACCGTGAACCCTCTGAGCAGTCTCCACAAGTCTGTGATGCAACTACATCATATACATACCCTGTTTCCCCGAAAATAAGACCTAGCATGATTGTCAGTGATGGCTGCAATATAAGCCCTACCCCCCAACTAAGTCCTACCCTGTTTCCCCCGAAAATAAGCCCTACCCTGAAAATAAGACCTACAAGGACTTTAACTAGGGCTTATTTGGGGGGTAGGGCTTATATTGCAGCCATCACCGACAATCACGCTAGGTCTTATTTTCTGGGAAACAGGGTACCAATATGTACCTAGCAGCATTTTTGCATACGTGTTAAAATGTATCTTTCTTGCTTATTGCAGCTTTATTTTCAAATGCCCTCATCGGCATCCATTGACAAAGGACAACACTGCGCTGCATGCTGACACAAGACATCTACACCAATGTAAACTGCCTCATTGACCTGAATGTAACATTTAGTAGCATTTCTAAAAAAATTGAAAAAGCAATGCATGACACTATGTAAATGAACACTTACACTTTCCATTTGGGGGGGAAAAAAAATGAGTACATTCTGTGACCTGACCAGCACTTAACCCTGATATGAAGGAATCATTGTACTTTTTGCACTGCCGCCCCATACATAATCTTACATTTATTCATCTGGACGAAGTGCTGTCTGCCCCAGTGTTGGAAATGTGCCACAAATCCAGAATTACAAATGATGTTTGGGTAAAAGCTTGAGTCCTTCATGTGGGAACAGAGTGTACCGATATCTGATATGAGTTTTTACCAAGCGGAACATCTTAATTTCTTATTACTGTCGCACTGCCTTCAATCGTGGAGGAAACCTGCACATTATTATATATTACTGACTTCAGTGCCCTAAGAGCTCGGTTCCTAAATATATCTCATGCTAATGTACAAAGAGGTTTGAAATGACTGTAATAACTTACAAATAATATTTTGACAACCAAAGTCCCAGGTATGGTCATATATCCTATAGGAGTATACGGTTAGTCCACCCAAATTCAAAAGTGTTGGGTAGACACCAGAAAATTAAAGCGCCAAATGGTTTCTTATAACGTACATAAACTTGGGTGGTGAGATCAGGTCAGACATTCTGCTCCGCACACCTGCCGTGGCCATTAGGAGGGGCTCCCACCATCCCTGCAGGACTTCGATTTTCATGAACCCTATGGAAAATGCAACATGAGGAGCTGAACACTCCTGTCATGGTAAAAGTAATCTATAAAATGGAGCTGGGAATTGTCAAGAAGATTATTGAACCACCCCCCAGGGATGTGTAATCAGCCAGTGGGTTGTTCAAACCAACAGTCGCCACTTAAAATATTACTTTTGTGTGGAATGAACTTTCAATGAATCATCCACAGCTCAAAGAACACCTAGCAGCCTATGATGGAACCCTAGGTAGTTCCATCTTAATAGCATCAGAGCCCCTGGGCAAAGTAATGCACTGGGGTCCCTACCAGCCTGCACCAGGTGTCCCCATCACGGTGTCCCCATACATCAGATGGCCTCATCACAGTGCCCCCTTACATTAGGTTCCTCCATTACCGTGCCCCTTACATCAGGTTCCCTCATCACAGTGTCCCCATCACAGCTCAAGGAACCCTTAGCAGCCTATGAAGGAACCCTAGGCAGTGCCATCTTAATAGCATCATGGGCCCCTGGGCAAAGTAATGCCCTGGGGTCCATACCAGCATGCATCAGGTGGCCCCATCACAGTACCCCCCTTACAGTGTTCCCACACATCAGGTTCCCCCATCACTGTGCCCCCTTAAATCAGGTTCCTCAATCACATTGTCCCCATCTATTAGATGTCCCCATCACAATGCCCCTTACATGAGGTTCCCCCCTCACAATGTTCCTTACATGAGGTTCCCCCATCACAATGCCCTTACATTAGATTCCCCCATCACTGTGCACCCTTACATCAGGCTCCCCATCACAGCTAAAGGAACCCCTAGCAGCCTATGAAGTAACCCTAGGCAGTGCCATCCTAAAAGCGTTATTGGTTCCTGGGCAAAGTAATGCACTGGTGCCCCCAATGAGCCTGCATCAGGTGTCTCTATCACAGTGCCCATATACATCAGGTTCCCCCATCACAGTGTGCCCTATACATCAGGTGGCTCCATCACAGTGTCCCCATCCATCAGGTGGCCCCATTACAGTGCCCCCTTACATAAGGTGTCCCCATCACTGTGCCCCGTTACATCAGGTTATCCCATCACAGTGTCCCCATCCATCAGGTGTCCATATCCATCAGATGGCCCCATCACAGTGCCCCTTTACATTAGGTTCCCCCATCACTGTGCCCCACAGTGTCTCCATACATCAGATGGCCCCATCACAGTGTCCCCATCCATCGGTTGTCCATATCCATCAGTTGTCCCCATGACAGTGTTTCCATACATTGGGTATTCCCATCACAGCGCCCCCATCCATCAGAGTTGTGCCTCCTCTCCACTTCCCCCTTGTACTAAATGTTGTTCCCACCTGCAATGAAGGCAGTTCCTCCTTCCTCTCCCGCACTGAGACTGAGGTGAAATTTCAGACCTAGTGCCAGCTCTCTTACGCCTCCTGCAGGAGGGAGGCGAAAGCTGAATCCTCTCTCCAGGAGAAGCCAATTGCTCCTTCTGACAGGAGTGATATTGCAGTTACAGAGCGGCACGAGAGGACAAATCACCAGTGCACTCCCCCCCAACAGAGCGTCTGCTCCCTCCCCCTTTTCCTTGCCCTAATCATGGCCCCCCCAACCCCCATGCACCTGGTGCCCCTGGGCAGTGCCCAGGTGTGCCTATTTATTAAGCCTAGGGTTCCATAAAACCCTGGCTGAGAATTCCTGATTTATTGGATCATACTCTAGGAAAACAACTTTTTGGATGGAGATGGGCTTTTAGGTCAAAAGGTTGTCAAGTATCTAAAAACACTCAAGTCTGGAGGATTCAAAGAAATACCGCATAAAGAAAATCCTTACATCAGGGCAATGAAGACGTTTCCTTGGTGACATTTATCAAGTGGGCTCAAAAGAACACAAACAACTAAATTATAGAACATTCCAACCTTCAACACTGGAAATGTAAAGTGGAGGTTACTAACTCTGCATTGTCGGAGCAAGAAAACATATGTATAACCCTGAAAACTCCAACGTATTCACAACTGAGAAAACTGTCACAGGGATCCCAAGGACACTTTGTCGCAAAGCTGTGTCACTTACTTTTGAATCTAAACAACTCTGGTGCCTTTTACAGTGCCTTGAAAAGTATTCATACCCCTTGAAATTTCCACATTTTGTCATGCAACTTAAATCTAGTGGAACCATTTGCCTTCAGAAGTCACCTAATTAGTAAATAGAGTCCACCTGGGTGTCATTTAATCTCAGTATAAATACAGATGTTCTTTGAAGTCCTCAGAGGTTTGTTTTAGAACCTTAGTGAACAAACAGCATCGTGAAGACAAAAGGAACACACCAGACAGGTCAGGGATAAAATTGTGGAGAAGTATAAAGCAGGGTTAGGTTATAAAAAAAATCTCCCAAGCTTTGATCATCTCACGTAGCTCTGTTCAATCCATCATCGGAAAATGGAAAGAGTATGGCACAACTGCAAACCTACCAAGACATGACCGTCCACCTAAACTGACCGGCCGGGCAAGGAGAGCATTCATCAGAGAAGAGCCAAGAGGTCCATGGTAACTCTGGAGGAGCTGCAGAGATCCACAGCTCAGGGGGGAGAATCTGTCCACAGGACAACTATTAGTCGTGTTCTCCACAAATCTGCCCTTTATGGAAGAGTGACAAGAAGAAAGACATTGGTGAAAGAAAGTCATAAGAAGTCCTGTTTGTAGTTTGTGAGAAGCCATGTGGAGGACACAGCAAACATGTGGAAGAAGGTGATCTGGTCACATGACACCAAAATTCAACTTTTTGGCCTAAAAGCAAAACGCTATGTGTGGGGAAAACTAACACTGCACATCACCCTGAACACACCATCCCCACCGTGAAACATGGTGGTGGCAGCATCATGTGGTGGGGATGCTTTTCTTCAGCAGGGACAGGGAAGCTGGTCAGAGTTGATGGGAAGATGGATGGAGCCAAATACAGGACAATCTTAGAAGAAAACCTGTTAGAGTCTGCAAAAGACTTGACTGGGGGGGAGGTTCACCTTCCAGCAGGACAACGACCCGAAAAATCCAGCCAGAGCTACAATGGAATGGTTTACATCAAAGCATATTCATGTGTTAGAATGGCCCAGTCACAGTCCAGACCTAAATCACATTGAGAATCTGTGGCAAGACTTGAAAATTGCTGTTCACAGACGTTCTCCATCCAATCTGACAGAGCTTGAGATATTTTACAAAGAAGAATGGGCAGAAATGTCCCTCTCTAGATGTGCAAAGCTGGTAGAGACACCCCCAAAAAGACTTGTAGAGAAAGGGGGTTCTACAAAGTATTGACTCCGGGGGGCGCCATACAAAAGCACGCCGATTTCAAAGGGGTTTTGGTTGTAACATGACCAAATGTGGAAAATTTAAAAGGTGTATGAATACTATTTCAAAGGCACTGTAGTGCTTAACAATGACCAATCTAGTCTGTCAAAAAGCACTGTGCAAAATGTAGAAAACAACAGAGGGGATGAAAACACGTACAACCCAATCTAGAATTATTGGCACTATATGAAGGCTTTCACCTTTTTATCCTAATAAATGCCTGAAAAATGTAGAAATTGTGATCCGCTTCAATGGAACTCTCTACAGGTATTTGTGATACATCCGTATTTTTAGCACTTGCACCTTTCTAAAAACTATTTATAAAAAATACAATCACTTCTTTTTGATTTACTGAATACGTCTTGTGATAGCGCGAGGCCCCGCCACTATGTGAAGTCAAATAGAAACTACACAGGATACGCATTAAAGCTTAAAGTGGTTGTAAACGCTCACATATTTTTTATTTACCGTCTTGCATTCTACGTAGCACCCCCAGCCCCCCTAAACCTTACCTTGGCCCCATTTCGATCCAGCGACGTGCTCTCCCTCCTCATTGGTTGAGACAGCAATGGTAGCCATTGGCTCCTGTTACTGTCAATCAGAGCCGGTAAGCCAATGAGGAGAGCGCAGAGGCAGGGCCGTGGTCCATGTGTAAAGGCACACACAGAGAGCATCTGCTCGGGAGAGAGCCTGCCCCCCCCCCCCATTGCAAGGTGCTTGCTCTGAGGGCCCGGAGCGCCGCCGAGGGACCCGAGGAGAAGGGGATCGGGGCTGCTCTGTGCAAAACCATTACAGAGCAGATAAGCATGATGTGTTTCCCTAATTTAAACAAAAAATTAATTAATATCACTTTAATGCAAAACTCCAGAGTGTTTGGTTTGAGCGGAGAAAGTTGTGCTTTTGTTGTGCTTTTCTCCAAACTTCATAATCCTGGATCAGGTTCTTGGGTGGGAAAGAACCTTCAATCCCGTGTCCGGACCTTGCTGGACGCCTACAGCCTGTTTGAGTGCCCGGGTGTGCAGGGTCATTATAAGCCAGGTCTGAGAGCAGCTCAGGGAAGTTGCTGCCATTCAGCCACACAGCTTGCGTGTGAAGATAGCGGTGTGCTACAGCCAGGAGCGGTGACTTGCCTGGGAGACGAGACCCCCATGATAGGGGGATTTCTTGCCAAAGGGACTGGGATAGTCAAGACAGCTACAAGGATCCAGAGAGATCGAGAAAGTTGAGGTGACCAAGCAGGTCCACAGAAGGGCCTGGAGGGCGTCCTGTGTTCTTGAGAAGTGTAAGAGAACCCATGGTGCTGGAGAACCCTATCTGGAGGCCAGGAGTGGGGCTCGTACAGAGAGGTTCTGTGATAATAGGCTGAAAACCTGAAGAACCTGTGGTCTGGAAGACCAATGCTTGGGTTTGGTTCTGATGAAGAAGGTTTGACCCTCGAAACGCTTCAGCCGTTCCTGGAGGCTAGGAGGTTTGCCCATGCCATCACATAATGGTGGATTTCGAAGCAGTTTCATCAAATTTTCTAAATATGCATTTGTGAGTGTTCACTTATTTATTTTTCAAATAAATTGTGTTATGGTAATGCCCTAGGTCGGGGTGCCCTCTCTTTTGTTGTTTTATAGTTGCTGAAGTGTAGACAGCGGGCAAACAAGCCTTTAAAGCACAGTTCAGACTGGCATGGACTCCACTTACAAGGCATCTACTGCCTTAGCTAACCAACCCCCATATCACAGCTTGTACATGTGTACAGTTATGGTCACATTTATCTGTGCATACGATATTGCTTTGCATTGTTCCTCTACAATTGAACAAAAGTTAATATTTAATTCTCTGGTTAGGGAATCAAAGAGGCAATGTAAGCTCAACAGAGAGACAACATCACGGCTTAGGAATCAACAAAAACACATCGCGGCTTAGGAAACAACAGAAACACAACAGCAAGGCTACAATATTTTATATTTTGTATAAAAAGTACCAAATCGCAATAAAAGAGAAGTTCGGCTTTTTTTTTTCAAAGATCATACTTACCTAGGTGGATGCTGCATCTGTCGCTCCCCAGCTCTAAGACTGAGAACCGGGCGATCAAACACCGCTGATCGCTCGGTTCTCAGAGCTCAATGAGCAGAAAGTTGGTCTGTGACGCGAGTCACTTTGGGCGGGGGGACCTGTGGAACCCAGAATCCCTTGGAGAGGTTGGGAAACCATTGTTTCAGCTCCCCATGCATCTCCTATGTGTAAGTTACCCTGTGTCTATTAGGGGCACAGGGTGACCAAGAACCCCAGTCTGATCTGTGCTAATCGGACTCGCTGTACAACCACACTGGAATGTTGTGTGTGTATATATATATATATAGATATATATATATATATATATATCTATATATATATTGTATATTGTCTCATACTGTTGTGTACTCTTTGTGTGGCTTTATTCCATTGTTCTATTGTGTCTGTCTGCCTTGGGTATTATGGGATTTTTGTATTTGCTGTGAGGAGGGAGGGGGGAATTTCTCCAACAGCTCTCCCTGCTGATTGGACAGTCTACTGGTGAGAAGTTTGAATATCTCTGTGTGCCTGTGTTCAAATAAACAGTTCATGTTGAGCAGCTAAAACGAGTACTGCCTAGTTATTGGTTGTCAGTGGTTGGAAGATCTGATATCTATATTCAGACTGGAGGAAGTGTTGTATGATGAAAGCACTCAAGCAAGGTGTGGGACGTTTCGTTACATGGTTAAAGACCGCTGCCTGCTCTGCCCCGCTCCCGCACGTGCTGGGCTATGGAGGGGGCAGAAGCAGCTGGCTCAGGCCAGCTGAGAGGTTGAGCCAGGTGCCGGTCCAGGCATGTGGGCGGATCCAGACTTTATTATCGCAATCTTGCCCAAGCCTTGAAGCAGCTCTGTGATGTCAGCAGACAGCAGGCTGCAGCCCGCTGTCGGCTGAAAACAGGTCACAGAAGTACAGAGCGAACTGCACTCCTCTGAGCCACAGGAGAAGTACAGCTAAACAAGCTTTTCCCCGTACTTCTCCTTTAATATTACACTTTGGATCTGAGTAGCTTACAAGCATCTCATGATCTTAGAAGATATTTTCTGGGGAAAAGCTGAAACGTGTGTTGGTTCACTTTGACACCAGACACTAAGAGAGTGAGAGGTTATTGCTGCACGTAGTCAATGCTGGCGACTGGTTCCACTGGTTTGGCCAGTGAGGGACAACACAATAGGAAAAGTTAAATGTCTCCTCATTATTCCCGTTGTTAATGGATTCCTTGTAGCCCCATAGGCTAAAGCTGCTGAACTGTCATGGCTGCTACCTTGGTAGCCTGTCCCATAATCCCTGCTTACTGAAAACATGTAGTTGGTGCTATGTTAATATGAATTGCTTGAGAGCCTTTATAAAAGGATAAATAAAAACACTAATGTGCAACTAAATGAAAAATAAAAATCAATGAGTGGCTGCCAACATTGAAAAGTGTTTCCACGCAATAGAGAGTAAATAAGAGGTAATAATGTGGCACTTACTCAATACGAGATGAACAACATAAAGTGCATGTGCACCAAGAGGGTAATTATATCAGTACACATAGATGGATAAAGGGAGTCCCGGAGCAAAAGAATAAATTAAATGGGCGGAGGGACAGCATGACGGAAGCAGGACAGCAGGACAGACAGGGGTAAGCTTGGTAGGCGCTCCTTTAAGAAAAGGGGGGTGGTTAAGAGCCAGGAGGAGACTGGGGGGAAGTTAGTGCTAGGAAGAGACAGGAAGTGATGTCAGGTGAGAGCAGAGAGCGTGGAGATTCCCACCGACCCTCCCTATGTTTGGTCATTATGTCAGTTGGGCTGTCAGGACAGCCCGGCAGTGGTGGGTCTTTGGAGGAAGAGAAGAAGGCTTGTATATAAAGGTGGTTGGGGCCCATCTGTGGTATGGGGTTCCCGGGTACCTTCCGGTTAACGAAGGGTTTAACCAGGAAGGGTTTAAATAGTAGGTCACTGCGCATGTCGAGTACCGTCTCCGAGTCGGTGGCTTGCGACTGGAGGCCTGAGTTTTAAAAGAAGTTGGTCGCAGTGACCAAGTTGTGTGTCGTTGCCTTGAAGACCAATAAAAAATATAGAGAAGTTTTAGTTGATGGTTATTTTAAATGTTAAGGTACATTAATTGCTTAAATAAAAGGCCATAAGGCCCTTTTACTCCAAAAAACATTGTCATGTCATTTATGGGGTAAGAGGGGGTGGTTTTGGAGGTCAGGGGTTAACAGGTTGAGTAGAAATCTGGAGGTGTATGTCCTTTATATGTCATGTAAAACATGTGCAAAGGTTGCAATCACAATACAAAACTGTACAAGAAGGCAATAACATGCTTCCCTTAGCGCCGACCGTACACAGATTTGCGTTCGTGGCTTCTAGAGCGCCGTTGGGTAACTGTAGAAACGGCTATGGCATAGTAGAGTGGCTTGGAAAAGAAGAAAGGTAATAGCGCTCTCTGCAGGGACAACAC
Source organism: Lithobates septentrionalis (assembly GCA_037952835.1). Lineage (NCBI taxonomy): Eukaryota > Metazoa > Chordata > Amphibia > Anura > Ranidae > Lithobates > Lithobates septentrionalis. The sequence continues at coordinate 44,111 of JBBDGP010003081.1, read as the reverse complement.
AATCCATACACCAGGTCCACTCACAGGTGCCGAGGCTCGATGTGTCCCAACACACTCCAATGCAAAAGTAATAAGGAGAGTCGGCAAAACTGTAATCCTTGAAGTGTCGTTTATTGGTACAACAGAGTGACAATAAAACAATAAAGCTGACGTGTTTCGGCAATAGCCTTAGTCGTAGCAATAAACGACACTTCAAGGATTACAGTTTTGCCCGCTCTCCTTATTACTGTTGCATAGTAAAGTGGCTGCAGCGATTGGGTAGACTGGTGGTAGGAGGGGCGTGTTGGGGGTTCGCGGAAGCTGTGCAGTGCGCGTTGCACCAAGCAGGATGGCAGCAAATTGGTGTGCAGATGACGCGCGGTTTGACGCCATGTTACTGGCTATGGCTCAGCAGCACGAGGGTGGCATTTATCAAGCAATTATCAATTAATTGAACCAAACTTTTTGCACTTGATGTCACATTCATGACCAAGGATTTTTGCACAAGCACTTTATTCTTTTATATTTTTTGGATTGATTATTATATATTTATCTTAAGCATATTATTGCCTTCTTGTACAGTTTTGTGGTGTGATTGCAAACTTTGCACATGGTTTTCATTAACCATCTATGTTGTACTGATATAATTACCCTCTTGGTGCACATGCACTTTATGTTCTTCATTTCATATTGCTTGAGAACCTTTGCCATCTATTGGTCATTACAGAACTCTGCAGCTCTCAAGTCTAATCAAGTCTCTGCAACGCACACCTGCACCCTAATCAAGAAAAGTTAAATTGAATGCTGGTTAAGCAGCCCTTCCCTGATTAAGAGGTTTGTCCTTTTCTTATTCCCCCGACTTCTGTCTTTTCATGCCTTCTTTTTGCCTGTAAACTGTTTTGCTGCATTTTTACGCCGCTTGTCTGTTCTTATCCTAAGCATTGGTCTGCTATCACTGTCTGGGACCTGGACTCTGCTTTTCTGCGCCTCACATGGCTACCAGCCTGCTAATTTTGAGGCTGATGTTTAGGTACGGCAATTTTTTACATAGTACATCGGTCCAGCTTAGGAATGCAAATGATGTCCTGAAATGCTCTGGATGGGGCTGGGTGTCACCTGCTCGGGGTGGGGTGGGGTTCTGGAGGATGATAGGAGACTATGGTTGCCACCTCATCCCTTTAAACCCAAACACATATTAATTACACAGGCTCTATGGCTGATTAAGGTGGTAGTTAAACTCATTGGTGCCTTATCTGCATTTATTTAAGCCTCAGAACCCGTGTAATTTAAAGGTGTTTGGGTTTAAAGGGATGAGGTGGCAACTCTATAGGAGACTTGCAGCAGGCTTGGCGGCATTGAGGTTTTTTTTGAAGGGGCTGGGGGAAACTGTGGGCGATGGGGTTCCTGGAGGGGATGGTGGTCTCTCCATGCTGAATACTGTGTAGGGGCACTGTGGGTGACTGGAAGGTGTGGCAGGGGCTGGGTGTCACTGTCCCGGGGTGGGGTTCTGGAGGATGATAGGAGACTTTGCAGCAGGCTTGTTAGCCTTGAGGTTTCTTGAAGGGGCTGGGGGATACTGTGGGCGATGGGGTTTCCTGGAGGGGATGGTGGTCTCTCCATGTTGGAGACTGTGTAGGGGCACTATGAGTGACTGGAGGGTGCAGCAGGGGCTGGGGGGAACTGTGGGCGATGGGATTCCTTAAGGAGATGGTGGTCTCTTCATGCTGGAGACTGTGTAGGGGCACTGCGGGTGACTGTAGGGTGTGGCAGGGGCTGGGGGGCACTGTGAGAGATTGGAGGGGGGCAGTGTGGGACACCACTAGAGATTGGAGGCACTATTTGGGGGGGGGGGGGCTTGGGGCTATGCGGGCTTGGACCAACTTGTGCCATAGCTGTTGGATCCCTGTGGAAATGATTGTAGTAGGCACCACTATGCAATGATCCCAATTAGCTTCTATGTCCTGTATTGAGCGGATGCCCTATTGCTTAGTAAACACAGGAGGTTGATCGTTGGCGCAGGCACCAGAGAACACGGCACACTTTCTCAATGAATGGAAAGTGTTTACTGATTGGGCAAGGCGGAGAGGCGGTATTGGTGATATCACAATCTCTACCTCAACCAGATAAAACTTTGCATTCCCTGAGAAAATGCTAAATGTTCTCTGAATGGCACCTATGGCAAATGGGTGGACCTCCTGTATTGAGTAAGCACCAGGGCAACCACCGGGCATGAGACCCAAAAGCTAGTAAAGAAGATCACCGTTGTAGCGGTGCCTACTACATCGATTTCCAGCTTCCCTGGGGATCCCACCGCTATGGCACAAACATACATTAGTCCAGCCTGGACCAATGAAGGTAACTATGAAAAAATTACCATACCTAAACTTCAACTTTAAAGCGGTTGTAACCCTCTGAAATGAACAAGGTGTCTACCTACCCCTATCCAAAACACTTAGTGTGATTTTTTTTTTTCTCCTTTCATTTCCCTTTACGATCCACTAGTCACTTCTGCCAGTCTATGCTGACAACAGACATTTCCAGAAGATGTCCACACCACCCCCCCCCCCCCCCCTCCAGCACACAGCAGGTGACTGACAGCCTCAGCTGGGCATGTTTCCCTATGAGACCCCGTAGAGGTGTGTCCATTCTCTCCACTCATGTCTCAGATTACACTCAGCTTTCTGCTGAGTGTTTGACAGGAGATCCCCACCTACTTTTTCTGGAGCTCAGAAATGCTGTGTGCATTCTGAACTTTGAACAAATGTAGAGGAGAGAGGACTGCAGATAAACCGGTACAAATTACATAGGAGGATTGGTTTGATCTCCATGTATTACCTGAGGCCAGTCGCTTCACTGTGTGTGTGTATATATATATATATATATATATATATATATATATATATATATATATATAAAAGGGTGTACAACCACTTCAGGCCTGCCCCATAGCAGTTTACTGCTAAAGGGTGGCACCTGTGCGCCGGATCACGTGTGTATATATATATATATATATGGCTCTTCCAGGTAGGGCGCACACATACATGCCGCCGGTGGCTCTCTCCCGCTGTGATCGCACACAGTGGGAGTCCAGCGGTGGGTATCGCGGACTCGATGTCCGCTGGCAGCCGCCAATTGTTCGGCACACAGGCATAACGGCAGTCTGCCTATGCAAACAAGGCAGATTGCCGTTCTGTCAGTAGAGAAGGCATGGATCCCGTGTTCATGCAAAACAGGGAGGAGGGGGGGGAGGGAATCTTCCGGGGGTCAACTGGCAAAAGCGCACTAACAGCCTTCTTACCGAACGGCATGACTATGTTTGACAAACCTGAAAACTACAAAAACTGCAAATAAAGAAGCAGAATAGAAGTTGTGCGGAGTTCTCCTGCCCCCGGCTCCCCATACAGAGAAGTCTGCACTCCTCTATGCAATCTTCAGCCAATTTCCTCTGCCGGTGCGGCTCACAAATTCCTACTCAATGCGGCCAAGAGGACCAAATACCTGTTTATTCTGCAAGAGCAGAAAATTAAATTCATTGATTAATTACGACTTAAGATGTCAATTCTCTGAATTAATGGAATTACTTGCTGTAATAAACGTTATTTAGATTTTTTTTTTTTTAAGCTCGGAATCAGAGCGCTCGCATTTCTGGAGCTTCATTATCCAGCTCAGCTGACAAGCGCAGAATTAAAGTAGACCCGTCATGAGAGAATTATGTAGGCGGCAATTGCTGACCCTTTCCTTATTAGAGCGTTCGTTTCCTCCGGGCATTTTCTGAATTATTAAAACTATTTCCACCCCCCCCCCCCCACTCCAGCTCATAAAGGATTTAAAGTGATATTAAACCCTCCGTTTTTTTTAAGCACCTTCAGCAGTTGATTTAATTACTTACCATGTCAATCCTTTATCTTTTACTCCTTGCCTATATTCCAGTTTAAGCTGGTGCCATGCCTGTTGCTCCAGGTTTTCCTGTTTCAGCAAAAGGGGTGTGTCGGGTGTGCCTGGGCACGCCCTAATCACCCTGCTGTGCGGCGCAGATTCCCCCTGCTGATATCTCACCAAAGCCACACCCAAAGGGGCTCTTAATTTTTTTTTTTTAATAAAATATAAAAAAACGACTGACACCAACCTCTGCCCTGTTGACGCGTCCATGTTTTAAACCACTTTAAAATATTATTTACATTTATTTATAAGTGTGTGTGTATAAATTACACATATGTACACACGCGTGTTTGAGCTTTGCTGTGCACACCCTAATGCCATAGGCCGCGCATACCTACGCGTTTAAGGGTGGCCCCTTTCTCTTGCAGCATCCTATTTAGCCCCCCTTGCATGCAGGGAACTAGAGTTGTGTCTCCCTACACTGCGTGCATCAATAAAAACACACAGCCCCCATAGCCTAGGATGGCAAGGCATTCCCCTGCTTCCCTCTCAAAGCAAACAGATTGACTGGATACTGCTATCAGGACCGGGATCTAAACCCTACGACCTCAGCTGCGTCTGGCAGGAGCATAGCTCCCAACTGTCCCTGATTTGGAGGGACTGTCCCTGATTTGTAAAAGTGTTTCCCAGAGCCAAACCTTTCATCCAATTTCTAAATTGCTGCATTTGTGGATTTTAAAAGCCAATGTAAAGGAATAGTAGTGGTTAAAAAAAAAAAAAAAAGCACTTCTGTGTTTAACTAATCTTTTTTTTGTATACTGTAATTCCCCTTTGAGGGGGCGTGGCCTGGGGTGTGTCCTATGCCCACATACTTTTGCTAATAGCTGTCCCTCCTTCCCATCTCAAAATGTTGGGAGGTATGCAGTAGCTCTTCTTGCTGAAGCCACCTGAGATGTTGGACGGCTTCTTCTCTGATCCTTTGGTCCATCCTGCCTGGTTTCGGGTGAACCTTGAACCCTTTCCTCCTCCCATGAACTTCCTATTAAAGCCATGTCTTTGCACTTCCTGTTTGCCAGATCATTGTGTTCCTTCTCCTTCCAGCCAATACTGTATCTTGCTCTGGTCTTTTCTGCTGCCGTCCGTATCTTCACTAATGTTCGTACCTGACCTTGGCTTGTTCCTCGACTGTGCTTCAGTTCTATCCCAACCTGCAACTATTTGTTACCAACCTTTCACTTATTTACTGACTACACTTCTGCTTGATCCCCATCTACTATATCTGCTACTGGAGCCTGGCTTGCTCACCTCCCGGTGAAGCGATCCTGAGTACCGCGACCTGGTACTAACAGGCAGCAAAGCCCATCTCCACCATCAGGAGCTCTGGTGAACCACGGTTAGTGCTTAGACCAGTGATTCTCAACCAGGGTTCCTCCAGAGGTTGCTAGGGGTTCCTTCAGCATTGGGCCATTTCTGCCTCTCGGATAAGTTCTCACCGACACCACTGAACTTTTTAGCTATCTGTAAGGAGGTAATTCTTCCCAATGACCACAAGTGTAAGGACCATTCTTCCCATTGACCATCACACTGATGTATCATGAGTTGTAGATTTCTAATTTTTAGCAGGGGTTCCCCGAGACTGGTGAACTATTTCAAGGGTTCCTCTGTGTTGAAAAGGTTGAGAAAAGCTGGCTTAGACCCTCAGGTGAGCCCTCGTCATTGTCCAGGGTGACCTGTTTGTGTACTTATCCAGCTGGCTGATGGGAGCCTCTCTACTATAGCTACTGGTCTCCGAACCTGTTTCTTGACTGTGACAACTGCACTGTCCACTGATAACTCTTTCCTGTGAAAGTTCAGGGAAGCAGCACTAACAAAGTAGGAGCCAGTAGCATTGAGAGTTGCAAACTGCCAGTGCTGGGGTAAGAATTTTAACAGACAGTTTACTGGGGAGTGTTTATTTTATGGTGTTGAATGTATTATGCTTAAAAATGCTAAGGGGTTAATGTTACTTTAGAGCAAGGGTCTTCAAAGGACGGCCCTCCAGTTGTTCGGGAACTACAATTCCCATCATGCCCAGCCATGTCTGTAAATGTCAGAGTTTTACAATGCCTCATGGGACATGTAGTTCCGCAACAGCTGGAGGGGCGTAGTTTGAAGATCCCTGCTTTATAGTAATGCCTCATTCCACCCTCCCGTGACAGCTAGTACTCCCTTCCCCTTTATCCAGCCCTAGAAGGTGGGCGGGCACTCCTATGTTATCACGTACAATGCAGGATATGATGACATCGGCTAGGCGCAGTCAGGGCCGGCCCAAGACATTGTGCTGCCTGGGTCCAAGAATGAAATACTGCCCCCCCCCCCAAAAAAAAAAAAAATCACGCCCACCAAAAGGCCCCCACATCCATTATTTTATATCATGACAATTAAAACTAAAATTACATTTATCAGTAAGTCATATTTACATGCAACAGCACCTTGTCTATATACAAAATTATTTGACAAACCATTATGTTCAATTACAAAGGGTGGGCTAGGGTAGTATAGGGGCAGGCGGAGCGGCTCGGGGGGGGGGGGGGGGGCAGTTGTCTTCATGACACACAAAACTGCTGGAAAAAAAAATCCTGGTCGTCAATTTGCTGGGTAAATAGAAGAGAAGGAGAGGCGGCCATGGTTCAATTTGCTGCCCCTCTCAAAGTCCTTCCTGGGTCCAATGGACACACTGGGACCCATGATAGGGCCGGCCCTGGGCGCAGTGATGGCAAACCTTTGCACCCCAGATGTTTTGGAACTACATTTCCCATGATGCACGCTGCAGTGTAGTTGAGCATCATGGGAAATGTAGTTCCAAAACATCTGGGGTGCCAAGGTTTTGGTCCAGGGGGTGGTGACAAGGTCAGACAGAAAGCGGGTTTCAGGAGACTGGTCATCCCAACAGAAAGGTAAGTAATACTCTGTAAATTGAGCATTAAATCCTTTATTGGGAGGGGGGGGGGGGCATTTTTTATAATTTAGTTAAAATCAAAAGTTGTGTTTTTGATTTTTTAATTCACTGACAAGAAACAGGTATGTTGACACCTATTGTGGCTAAAAAATATTAAAGTGCATGTAAAGCCCCCACAGTGCCCCGTTCCCTCAACCACCCACAGTGCTCTCCCAACCTTTCACAGTGCCCTTCAGCCAACTGCAAAGCTGCAAGCCCCCTATAGTGCCCCTCCAACCTTCGACGGCAACCCACACTCTCCTCCCAACCTCCCACAGTGGCCTCCAGACACCTGCAGTGTCCACCAGCCTACGGCAGAGCCTCAAGTCCCCCATAGTGCCCTTAACCTCCAACAGTCACACACAGCCTCCTCCCAACCCCCCATAGTGCCCCCAACCTCCAACAGACACCCGCACCCTCCTCCCAACCTCCCACAATGCCCTCCAGCCACCTGCAGTGTCCCCCAGCCTACGACAGAGCCTCAAGTCCCCCCCCCCATAGTGCCCCCAAATTCCAACTGTCACCCACACCCTCCTCCCAATCCCCCCATAGTGGCCCCAACCTCCAACAGACACCCACGCCCTCTTCCCAACCTCCCACAATGCCCTCCAGCCACCTGCAGTGTCCCCCAGCCTACGGCAGAGCCTCAAGTCCCCCCATAGTGCCCCCAAATTCCAACTGTCACCCACACCCTCCTCCCAACCCCCCATAGTGCCTCCAACCTCCAAAAGACACCCACACCCTCTTCCCAACTTCCCACAATGCCCTCCAGCCACCTGCAGTGTCCCCCAGCCTACTGCAGAGCCTCAAGTCCCCCATAGTGCCCCCAACCTCCAACAGACACCCAAACCCTCCTCCAAACCTCTCACAATGCTCTCCAACCACCTGCAGTGCCTTCTAGTTTACTGCAGAGCCCCAAGCCTCCCCATAGTGCCCCCAATCTCCAACAGTGACCCACACACTACTCCCAACCTTCCACAGTCCCTGCAGCACCCTCCAATGCCCCTGCAAAGTCTCCTGAAACCACATCTCCCCCTAGCCCCCTCTGGAAACCTCATCCTCTACAAAGCCACCAAGTCCCCTAACCCCCTTCTGAACCCGCATCCCCCTCATTCCCCGCCACAGTGACACCTAGAACTTTGCAGCATTTCAATATATATTTTGCATTACCATACTTTTATTGTGTTTTTTTTTTTTTTCTAATTTTTTTTTTTAATTACTATTGGGGTGTGTAAGGTTTTGGAAGAATTTTCCGGGCCCTGGTCCCACCAAGGTTTAGTACCCCTTCATTAGTATGCGTGAATGGCCTGTCTCCTAAAGACAGACACTGCCCCCCCCCCATAAAATGTAAACGAAGGTGTACAAAGGTTTGGCAAATCCTGGTCTAGAACGTGTGCGCTGCTTCCATCACAGAATACAGGTAGCTAGAATAACGCTTTAATCAAATTCATACAAAATTATGTTTTGAACTCTAATGGAAATCCCATTTTTCAGATCTATCAAAGATTCAAATTTACGGAAGCTGCTGTATTTTAAGCAGCTTGCGGCATAAATTCACATAGATTTATTAGCCCTAAAAAATGATGAGAATTTACCGCTAACCAGAGGTCATTGTAAACTATAAAACAGCGAATATGAAAGTATTTTTATTTCTAAGGATTGGCATCCACAAATGTAAAATCCTTCATTAACTACACTGAGGTGAAGATGTGTTCCCTTAGTACATCCATTCACAAACACTGGAAATAAAGCCGGTTGTTACTTGTACGGGATAGGAGGACAGACATGAACACATCACTGTATTTACTAAGCTAAGTGTACAGCAACTTTACAAAGTGGACAAACGCTACGAACGCGCTTTACTCAACAAGACCATAAAGTGGGAGCGGGTACCTGTCAAAACCAGGTACCCCCTCCACCCCCTTCTCCCAAAAAGTGCCCCTTTTGGGTGAATTTCTGCTTCGAGCAGGGGCGGCCCATCCATTAGGGGGGCGCACAGGCCCGCCCCCCCGTCCATGGCCGCCTCCCCTATCCATGCGTCCAGCCGTTTTCAAGACAGCGGCGAATGAATTCCAACGGGGAGGGGCTGTTTTTTTTTTTTTGGAGTACCAATTAGAGCCAGAGGGTCTAATAGGCTTCGATATGGAGTGGGCTCGGGTCGCAGAGAGTGCGCTCTCAGCCCACCCAGATATGTTACAACAGGGAATGAATATTCCCTGTTGTAACACCGATCCTCCTCCCAGCCAATCAGGAAGCGGGTTTCGACACCAGTCCCTCGATTGGCTGAAAGGACAGGCGATCCTATTGGATGCCTAGGAGGAGGAGGGGAGTAGCTGGAAGCCGCCATGAGGGAGAGGACTCAGAACTGAGCCGCTGCACCACGCTGTCTGCCACGATGGGGTAAGTGCCAGACCGACCAGCAACCAGCGGGGAAAGGGATTGCTGCTGGGGGGTGGGTGGCTGTTTGCCCCCCCCCCCCCCAAAAAAAACCACCAGCTGCCACTGGCTTTGAGAGTGTCAAGGCTGGGCTCCTGCTGCTTAAAGAGGAAGTAAACAATGCCTCTTTTTTTTTTTCCTTTTGCTGACCTGCAAAGTAAAAGCATAATGTGCTAGTATGTATGCATAGTAGCACATTATGTGAAACTTACCTGCAAATGAAGCCCTCATTGTCACCGCTAAAGGTCACATCATCTTCCCGGCACAGGGCACTGAAGAAAGGGCACGGGTCGCCGTTCCTTCGCAGTGCATGCGCCGATGATGTCATTGGGGGTGTATACAGTAACCATCTCCTAAACGGTGCAAGTTTAGGAGATATATAAAATTATTATAGGCTAGTATAGGCTTACCTATAGGTACAAACAATACAGGGAAGTTTACTTCCACTTTAACAAACAGATCTTTTCTTTCAGTGCTCAGAAGCTGCTCAGCTGTCAGTTAATTACCAGCCACTCATTGTTACCACAGTGATTCACCTGGTTACCATTAACCTGCCTCATTAGTCCAGCCTACAGCCAGCCCCTTTTTGCTATTTAAGCAGCTGAGCTAATTTCCTCCTTGCCCTTGTGTGGTCTGTGATCTCGAAGTGTGTTCCTCCCTGTGCTCTTGTGTATGACTTGGCCTGGCTGACTTCCCTTCCAATTCCTGTTCCTGATATTTGCTCCTGACTACGCGGACTTCTGGTTTCCTGATCCCCGACTCGTCCGATTACCCGCTCTGGCATCCAAATCCTGGCTTCTGTTTTTTAATTATGTCCGTGAACTGTGTTATTTTGCCACTTCACATCAAGGTGTGATTTTAAATGCACTTTCTGGCTCCATCTGGTTTATGATTTCTTTATTTGTCCTTTGACCAAAAAAAAAAAATCTAAAAATATTGAGCTGTCAATAGGCAAGGAATAGAGGGGAAAACTAATGGGGACACCTCTTCCAGTGACAGACGTCTAAGAGCAGATTTCCAACCACTTTCTATTGCATATAGAACAAGTCATGGGAATCCTGTCTAATGGCAGGACCCTGAACCCTGAAATGGGTTCTAACGATGTCCTACTCCAGCCTTTCTCAACTATTTTAACATGAAAGAATCCTTAAAATGAACTTTCTGGTTTTAGGGAACCCCTGCTATTAAATGCTATGTCAACCGCTCACAGTACTTTCGTATGGTGGTCATAATGGACAATGCTCCTTAGATTTGTGGTCATTGGGAGGAATCTCCCCTTTACAGATAGCGAAAAAGATCAATGGTGTCAGCGCTTATTTATCTGAGAGGCAGAAGTTGCTCATTGCTCAAGGAACCCCTAGCAACCTCTGGAGGAGCCGTAGGAAGGGATGTCTTATTCCATAGGCACCCCTCGGTGCTGCCAGAGAGCCCCAGGTGCATGGGGGCCCCATGATAATTTTGCATCACATCATACTTGCCAACTGTCCCGGATTTTCCGGGACAGCCACGCTTTTTACTAAGCTGTCCCGGGGAGGCTGTGTTCCAGGCAGCATCCCAGAACCTGTACTGTTACAGTGCCCTCCTAAACGCAGTATTGTGCCCTTGTACCTTCTGCCTTCCCCTCCCATGCACTGCCATTTGTGTTGATTAGTCTTTGATTTATAGCATGTTTTCTTATTTTTTAAAATTGATTTTATTGAAAGTACTAATATACGCTATGTTTAATCCTATCAACTACTGTATTTATCAGCGTATAACACGCACTTTTTTCCCCTTAAAATCAGGGGAAAATCGTGGGTGCGTGTTATATGCCGATCCCTGCTGTCTCTGATGGGGAAGGAGGGAACTAGCGACGCCGAAATAGACCAAGTGTACTGTGTACTCGGCTCGGCTCCGCTCGCAGTCACGCCCAGTCCCGTCTCCTAGCCTTTACGTCCCGCCATTGGACCGGTTTCGTGTCCATCATAGGACCCGGGCCAAGGGGCGGGACTGCGAGACGAGCCGAGAGGAGCCGAATACACAGGACATCCGGCTCTGTCTATCTCGGCGGCGGCCATTGGACCGGTTTCGTGTCCATCATAGGACCCGGGCCAAGGGGCGGGACTGCGAGATGAGCCGAGACGAGCCGAATACACGGGACATCCGGCTCTGTCTATCTCGGCGGCGCTAAAAATGTAAAAGATCATGCTGCAATTCTGGGTAAGGCTGCAGATGGACACTTGGGTGAGGCTGCAGATGGACACTTGGGTGAGGGTGCAGATGGACACTTGGGTGAGGGTGCAGATGGACACTTGGGTGAGGGTGCAGATGGACACTTGGGTGAGGGTGCAGATGGACACTTGGGTGAGGGTGCAGATGGACACTTGGGTGAGGGTGCAGATGGACACTTGGGTGAGGGTGCAGATGGACACTTGGGTGAGGGTGCAGATGGACACTTGGGTGAGGGTGCAGATGGACACTTGGGTGAGGGTGCAGATGGACACTTGGGTGAGGGTGCAGATGGACACTTGGGTGAGGGTGCAGATGGACACTTGGGTGAGGGTGCAGATGGACACTTGGGTGAGGGTGCAGATGGACACTTGGGTGAGGCTGCAGATGGACACTTGGGTGAGGCTGCAGATGGACACTTGGGTGAGGCTGCAGATGGACACTTGGGTGAGGGTGCAGATGGACACTTGGGTGAGGGTGCAGATGGACACTTGGGTGAGGGTGCAGATGGACACTTGGGTGAGGGTGCAGATGGACACTTGGGTGAGGGTGCAGATGGACACTTGGGTGAGGGTGCAGATGGACACTTGGGTGAGGGTGCAGATGGACACTTGGGTGAGGGTGCAGATGGACACTTGGGTGAGGGTGCAGATGGACACTTGGGTGAGGGTGCAGATGGACACTTGGGTGAGGGTGCAGATGGACACTTGGGTGAGGCTGCAGATGGACACTTGGGTGAGGCTGCAGATGGACACTTGGGTGAGGCTGCAGATGGACACTTGGGTAAGGCTGCAGATGGACACTTGGGTAAGGCTGCAGATGGACACTTAAAATGTAAGTTTTTTTCCTTAAACTTCCCTCCTAAAAGTTTTTTCCTTAAGGACCAGCCTCGTTTTGGATTTTAGGTGTTTAAGACAGGTTTTTTTGCTAGAAAATTACTTAGAACCCCCAAACATTATATATGTTTTTTTTTCAAACACCCCCGAGAATAAAATGGCGGTCATTGCAATACTTTTTTTTGCACCGTATTTGCGCAGCGGTCTTATAAGCGCACTTTTTTTGGAAAAAATTCACTTTTTTGAATAAAAAAATAAGACAACAGTAAAGTTAGCCCAATTTTTTTTTATATTGTGAAATATAATGTTACGCCAAGTAAATTGATACCCAACATGTCACGCTTCAAAATTGCGCCCGCTCGTGGAATAGCGTCAAACTTTTACCCTTAAAAATCTCCATAGGCGACGTTTAAAAAATTCTACGGGTTGCATGTTTTGCGGTACAGAGGAGGTCTAGGGCTAGAATTATTGCTCTCGCTCTAGCGGTCGCGGCGATACCTCACATGTGTGGTTTGACCACCGTTTTCATATGCGGGCGCTACTCACGTATGCGTTCGCTTCTGCGCGCGAGCTCGTCGGGACAGGGCGCTTTAAAATTTTATTATTTTTTTTTTATTATTTATTTTACTTTATTTTATTTATTTTTTCACTGTTTTAAAAAAAAAAAAAATTTGGATCACTTTTATTCCTATTACAAGGAATGTAAACATCCCTTGTAATAGAAAAAAAACATGACAGATCCTCTTAAATATGAGATCTGGGGTCAAAAAGTCCTCAGATCTCATATTTACACTAAAATGCAAAAAAAAAAAAAAAAAAAAAAAGTCGTTTAAAAAAATGACACAAAAAATTGTGCCTTTAAGAGAAGTGGGCGGAGCCGTCATAATGACGTCGCTCCGGCTGTCACATGGTATAGAGACGGGTGGGGGCCATCTTGGCCTCACTTGTCTCAGTACCCCGGCAGTGACAGGTCCCGATCTCCTCCGCCGCTACCAACGGCTCCGGTAAGCGGCGGAGGGCGCGGGAGAGCGGCGGGAGGGGGGGTGGCACCTCTCCCGCCGCCGATAACGGTGATCTCGCGGCGAACCCGCCGCAGAGACCACCGTTATCGTGTACAGAACCGCTCACTGTAAAGATGGATACCTCGGTTGTGGCAGCAGCTGCTGCCGTTACCGAGATATCCATCTTCAAAAAAAAGACGTACGGTACATATACAGTGAGCGGTCGTCAAGTGGTTAAACTTCCCTCCTAAACTTGAGGTGCGCGTTATACGCCAGCGCATGTTATACGCCAATAAATACGGTACTTATACTTTAGAGCTGGGTTCACACTATTGCATATTGGATGAGGGTTTCCCTGCATCCAATTTGCATAGCAGGAGATTGTGACTGGCTTTCTATGGAGTCGGTTCACACATTTCCAGAGCTGCTCCGGTGCGAATTGCAGTCCTGTGCATCCTTGGGTGCCTTTCAGGTCCGAACTCAGCCAAAAACTCGGACCTGAACCGGTGAATGGAGATGCACGGGACCCCTGCCGCGAGCCGATCTGTGCTCTAGTGTGAACCCAGCCTTAAATTCTTGAGAGTAAATTGGGGCCCCAGGCTGGTAGGGGGCCCCAGCGCATTACTTTTCCCAGGGGCCCATGATGCTATTAGGAAAACCCTGACCCCAGGGCTCCATGGAACCACCAGGTTGAGAAAGGCTGCCCTACTCCATCCAAAATGAAAAACAAAGTTTTGGCCTTTGATAAAAACTTTAATCATTGCAGGCACATGTGAACATTTACACACAACACATGAACCATAGGCTAATACTTTTTTCTCATTTTCTTTTCCTACTTCTCTTTTAGCTTCTGTAAAATACGAATATAAGGAGTCGATTTAGACCACTTCTTGGAGTTTCACTCGGAGGGTTTAACAGCAGCATGTTGGAGCCATTTAATCCCATAACATGGTGTAATTGCATCTTGTTATAAGAGATTACCTGAAGCTCCCGGAACAGCCCAAACTAAAGGTAGTTTCTCCTCTCGTTTCTCATCTGCAGAAAAGGGAATTTAAAACGCCTGAAGGATATTAATAAGTAAGCGGGCGAAAAAGCATTTTTCAGAGTAATAGATGTGCCAGAACGAGATCCAGGCTTCAAAGCTAAAAAAAAATAAAAAAATGAAGGAGCAAATGCCGGCCGTACGGGTTCACAGCGGAAGGGTCAAGCTCAGGAAAGTACCTTAAGATGCCGCCGGTATCTAGACAAACCAGCAGAAGGACTCAGGAAATTGAAAATCATATCTGGAGATCACACGGAGTGACAAGAACCGCGAACGCAGGTAACGTGGGAGAATAGTGTGGGTGAGCAACGCATTTCCTGTATGGAACAGGTTGGATGGCCGGACTTTGTTTTAGTCAAAGAATTGTCTCTTCTTTCTGGTTTTCTCATATTGAAGGAAATGTAGTTAAATGGACGGCTCTTTGGACTTTTTAACCCAGGGGAATCCAAACTTTCTAAACAAAGGGCCGGTTTACTGTCCTTCAGACTTGATGACTTGATGGGGCCCAATTGTGGCCAGTGGGAGTAAACAATGCCCCATCATTGGTTTTAGTGGAAGGAATAGTGCCCTATTGATATCGGTGGGAGGAATAGTGCCCCATCCTTGGTGTCAGTGGGAGAAATAGCACCCCATCATTGGTGTCAGTGGGAGAGATAGCACCCCATCATTGGTGTCAGTGGGAGAAATAGCACCCCATCATTGGTGTCAGTGGGAGAAATAGCACCCCATCATTGGTGTCAGTGGGAGAAATAGCACCCCATCATTGGTGTCAGTGGGAGGAATAGTGCCCCATCCTTGGTGTCAGTGGAAGGAATAGTGCCCTATTGATATCGGTGGGAGGAATAGTGCCCCATCATTGGTGTCAGTGGGAGGAATAGTGTCCCATCATTGGTGTCAGTGGGAGGAATAGTGTCCCATCATTGGTGTCAGTGGGAGGAATAGTGTCCCATCATTGGTGTCAGTGGGAGGAATAGTGCCCCATCATTGGTGTCAGTGGGAGAATAGCACCCCATCATTGGTGTCAGTGGGAGAAATAGCACCCCATCATTGGTGTCAGTGGGAGGAATAGCGCCCCATCCTTGGTGTCAGTGGAAAGAATAGTGCCCCATCCTTGGTGTCAGTGGGAGAGATAGCACCCCATCATTGGTGTCAGTGGGAGAAATAGCACCCCATCATTGGTGTCAGTGGGAGAGATAGCACCCCATCATTGGTGTCAGTGGGAGAGATAGCACCCCATCATTGGTGTCAGTGGGAGAAATAGCACCCCATCATTGGTGTCAGTGGGAGAAATAGCACCCCATCATTGGTGTCAGTGGGAGAAATAGTGTCCCATCATTGGTGTCAGTGGGAGGAATAGTGCCCCATCCTTGGTGTCAGTGGAAAGAATAGTGCCCCATCCTTGGTGTCAGTGGGAGAGATAGCACCCCATCATTGGTGTCAGTGGGAGAGATAGCACCCCATCATTGGTGTCAGTGGGAGAGATAGCACCCCATCATTGGTGTCAGTGGGAGAAATAGCACCCCATCATTGGTGTCAGTGGGAGAAATAGCACCCCATCCTTGGTGTCAGTGGGAGAAATAGCACCCCATCCTTGGTGTCAGTGGGAGAAATAGCACCCCATCATTGGTGTCAGTGGGAGAAATAGTGTCCCATCATTGGTGTCAGTGGGAGGAATAGTGCCCCATCCTTGGTGTCAGTGGAAAGAATAGTGCCCCATCCTTGGTGTCAGTGGGAGAGATAGCACCCCATCATTGGTGTCAGTGGGAGAGATAGCACCCCATCATTGGTGTCAGTGGGAGAAATAGCACCCCATCATTGGTGTCAGTGGGAGAAATAGCACCCCATCCTTGGTGTCAGTGGGAGAAATAGCACCCCATCCTTGGTGTCAGTGGGAGAAATAGCACCCCATCATTGGTGTCAGTGGGAGAAATAGCACCCCATCATTGGTGTCAGTGGGAGGAATAATACCCCATCCTTGGTGTCAGTTGTTGATGAAATAGAGCCCCATCCTTGGTGTCAGTTGTGGATGGAATAGTGCCCCAAGGGCCGGATAGAGGCAAGCAAAGGGCCACATCCAGCCCCAGGGCCGCAGTTTGGAGACCACTGGTTTAACCCCTATAAAAGATATGGAATAGATTATGTGATCACTCAACTGCCATTTGGTGATGCCATCCCATGTCATTATTCACTAAAAAATTATTTATATTGGAACATTTAATCATCAATATAAATAACAATGTGGCAAATATTGACATGACATCCCCAAATGGCAGTTGAGAGATCACTGTATCCATTCCATATATTTCATGGGGGTCCATTGTTCTCTCTTCATCTATCCCTGCTGATAATATCTATGTACACTATATTACCAACCTCAGGCTACTGATTAAGAATGTAATGTTATGTAATTCTAGATTAGGTTGCTTTTTTGCATTGGCTGTGGCCAGTTGGGGTGAGAGGGAGCAAAAAATGGGTATGTTGGGGTGTGGTTATGATAGCAGCAGCTGTCAGAACAAAGCTGGAGACCATGGTCCTCTAGATGCCCACTGCAGATCTAAATTCATCTGTCTGTGTGTATCTCTATCTAGCCTTTCTCAAACTTTTTACCCCAAAGGAACTCCTGAAATAATTTTCAGGTCTCAAGGAACTTTTGCTAAGATGAGTCCATTGGTGGTCATTGGCAGAATGTCCCTTTCATTGGTGGTGGTCAGTGGAAAAAATACCCCCCCCCCCCCTACAGTGGCGGCCAGAATGCCACTCTTTCAGTTATGCCTCTGGCTCTGCCAAGTGGTGTTGGACCTGGAAACGTATGTAGGCACCATCACATGGAAGGTCAGTTTAGCCACAGCTCAATAAATCCCTGGCCACCTCTGGAAGGAACTCTGGGATTCCATGGAACCATGGTTGAGAATGGCTGATCTACAGTATCTATCATTTCTAGATTGACCTTTTCTGGGGTACAGAGTACAATTACAAAAACATTTCTGGAAAATGCCCCACCCACTTAAATTTAAAAGCTTTACCCCCAAAGATTTTTTTAAAAGGGCCATCTGCATATATTGATTTCTTTTAATTGAAAATTAAATGACATCTACTTTCCACCAATTTGCAGGCCCCCCCCCCCCCCCCCCCTGTTATGACACATCTTTTTATCAGTTCTATATGCTTCAAACATAAAAATAAATGTATTCTACGTCTGGTAATATTCCCACCATCCTGCATACAGACTATATTTATGCACAGTCTATGGCGGTATGCACCCTTCTACTCAAGAAGTCCAACTCTGCACCACCCCAGGATTGGGCGAAGCCCACAACATACTTCACTAGTCACATTATCCTGAAGGGCCATGCTGTCTAGAAAGGGTGCCATCCGCTGCCTGAAGATAAATCATTGAATAATTTATGTTAAGTGCTAATTTAACCGTATTTCCATCTCTATTGATGATCTTCCTGACAGCAGAAGCTTTTAAAGTACCAAAATCAGGAAGATTTGCAGGTCCTGGACCAGAAAATGACATTTTAATGGAAAAACACTGCCTTCAATGAACGAGGCTCCATTTGTCAATTAATCCACTGATGGCTTAAAGTCACAAGGGAAATAATAGCAAGCCTGGCAAGTTTGGGGGGCTTTGGGAGCATGCACGCAAGAGAACCGGGATAGCGTTGTAGATCAATGAAAACTGGGCAAGGAGAAGGAAATGTTCTTTATAAGAGATATATTTGTTTCTTTGCCCCTTTAGGGTTGAGTGACAAGGTCTCCTTCAACCCCACCTTACAGGTCACCTATTCTCACCCCTCTCACTGCTCTGTAGAAGCTGCCATGAAAAAGCACGAGTTGCAGATGCTTCTGGGGTATGGGGGAGCACAGGACCTCCTCTGCCTGGTGGCCAATTGCCAGGCACGACCACTGTGTCTTGTGAGAAGAACGACAGGTCATTAAAGCTTGTGTCAGCATCCAACATGGAGCTTACATGGAGTTGGGACAGCAGAGTGGGGAAGGTAAATATATAAATGGGTCAAGGGAGGGGTTATAAAGTGACCCTATGGCCTGGCTATCGACATTCAGGTATTAACACATTCTTAAAAGCTAACCTTTTTCACAATGTTTCATCTGTATTTAGGGTGTAACATGGCGCAGACGGGAGCCCCCACCCAAAAATGGCTCTTCCCTGTGACAATGGGTGGGGGTTCTTCTTTCCCACAGCAGTTGTCACTTTTCAAATCAGCATGGCTGTGGAGGATCCACACAAATTAATAAACTACAGCAGATGGACTTGCAGTTTGCAATGGAATGTGAGAGTGGTCATCACCACATTCACAGTCCATAGTCATTCCTCCAGCTATCCAACTGAAAGCCCACACAGGGAGCTGGAGGAAGAGCCTGCAGGAGCCAGGCATTGCACCCATTAAGGACAGGGAGCTGGAGGAAGAGCCTGCAGGAGCCAGGAATTGCACCCATTATGGACAGGGAGCTGGAGGAAGAGCCTGCAGGAGCCAGGCAATGTACCCATTAAGGACAGGGCGCTGGACGACAAGTCTGCAGGAGCCAGGAATTGCACCCATTATGGATAGGGAACTGGAAGAAGAGCCTGCAGGAGCCAGGCATTGCACCCATTATGGACAGGGAGCTGGAGGACGAGTCTGCAGGAGCCAAGAATTGCACCCATTATGGACAGGGAGCTGGAGGACGAGCCTGCAGGAGCCAAGAATTGCACCCATTATGGACAGGGAGCTGGAGGACGAGCCTGCAGGAGCAAAGAATTGCACCCATTATGGACAGGGAGCTGGAGAATGAGCCTGCAGGAGCCAGGCAATGTACCCATTAAGGACAGGGCACTGGACGACGAGTCTGCAGGATATTTTCTCTTTTTCAGACCATTCTCTGTAAACCCAAGAGATGGCTGTGCATGAAAATCCCAGTAGATCAGCAGTTTGTGAAAAATCCAAGTAGATCAGCAGTTTGTGAAATACTCAGACCAGCCCATCTGCCACCAACAACCATGCCACATTCAAAGTCACTTAAATCCCCTTTCTTCCCTGTTCTGATGCTCAGTTTGAACTTCAGCAAGTCGTCTTCACCACGTCTAGATACCTGAATGCATTGAGTAGCTGCCTTGTGATTAACTAATTAGCAATATATGTTACCCAGCAATTGAACAGGTATACCTAATAAAATAGCCGGTGAGTGTATATTTTATGTGTTGTGCTGGTGTTTTCGTATACACCTGAGATCGTCACGTGCAGATCTTAAATGAAATGTGAATTTTTCCATTTTCGTGTTGACATTTGGCCAAAAAAACGTCAGCTTGGCCATACATTTTCGCCTCCCCTCAGGCGATTAATAAAGCCAAGTTGTAAAAGTCTTCCAAAAGACAAAAAGTTGGCTTTCGGACTAATCAAAGTGCATTATAAGTTGCGTTGGGGGGTTTGGAAGCGAAAGGCCCACTTCAATCTGGCAGCCGCCGGTGAAATATTGCTCCCGTTCAGCCTAAAAGCCCTGTCCTCTCTTTGTAAACCTGCAACTCCTTCCATAATGAATTGATCTGGCGTCCGTCTCCCTCCTATTAGTGGCAATTCATCTCAGGCCCCCCCCCCCCCCCGCTGGTGGGATCTCCGCGTGTTTACCGGAGATGAAGACCTTGACTTCGTCCCAAAGCCATGAAAAATGCGAGGCTGTAATGGCTCCGGAGAACTGAGGGTACCATTAAAACAATATTATTACAAAGCTGCACCAGGGTTACAGCTTCCTGGGCTGATTGAAAGAAATTATCAACACATTTGCTTGGAAGAAGACATTAAACATTAGGAAATCCTCGACGAAGCCGGGGAAGAAGAACGAGAAACTGCAAACATCCTACTGCGCAAAGACACAAAGCAAGGAGCTAATTACAGCAGCTCCCTCTAATTGAACATTCCTAATGACCCTTAAACTCTCTGTATAGTGGGATTAAAGCTTCTGCAATTGGTTTTTGTGGCTGGTTATTAAGGTCAATGAGAACAGGTAATTAACAAAGCACTCAAACCAGGAATGGATTGTCAGGTTTGGGGGGTAACAGAGGAGTGAAGGGGAAGGTGGTGGGTGGAGGTTATGGAATGCTCTTCAGCACAGCTGAGCTTTGGAAAATGTTGAAAATCTTTTCCTTGTTCTGCACAGAGGCAATCTTCTAAAGCCATGGCTGTTTAGGAGGCCCTCAAGTACAGGCAGAAGAATACAGGGGCGTAATGTGAACTTGCTGTTCTTTCTCTGGGAGTCTCAACTCTGCCTCCTGACACCTAGGTGAACTCTGTGTGTGGTGGGTGCATCTTGCATGTCCCCCTCCAGTCTGCTTAGCAATGGTCTCACCCCCCCCCGGCTTTAATGTTGATTGAGGGGCATCAGGCCCTGCTCTGGTGACAACACCCTATGTGCTCCTAGGGGCCAGTGGGGGATTCCCTTTGGCTGTATCCTTATTTGAGAAGCAGTGGGTCTGCCTAGCTTCTTCGGCTCCCGTTGGCCAGCAGTGATGTGCTGCTTTATCTAAACTTCAATAATAATATTATCTATGCTGGCTATGTACCTCAACTCTGAACTCCCACTTCTGACCCCAGTTAGCCTGCCGAGACCTCAGCCTGTTCCTGGCTTAGTCTCTAGTCTGCTCCCAGCCCTGACATCCCCGCTCCTGCATTACCTTTACTGTCTGCTGCCTGCCCATACTTCTGCCTGTCCCTGGATTATGATTACTGTCTGCTGCCTGCCTTGACCTCTGCCTGTCCCTGGATTACCTTCACTGTCTGCCACCTGCCTGTCCCTAGATTATGTTTTCTGCTTGCCATGACCTCATCCGGTCCTGAATTTAATTTGTCTGCTGCCTGCCCTGATCTCTGCCTCCTCCTCGATTACTCCTACTGTCTGCTGCCTGCCTTGATCTCTGCCTGTCCTTCAATTACCTTTTCTGTCTGCTGCCTGCCCATGTCTTTGCTTGTCCCGGAATTATGATTATGGTCTGCCACCTGCCTTGACTTCTGCTTGTCCCTGGATTGTGTTTGCTGTCTGCTGCCTGCCCTGACCTCCTCCTGTCCTGGATTACGTTTGTCTGCTGCCTGCCCTGATCTCTGCCTGCTCCTTGATTACTCCTGTCGGCCGTCTGCCCTGACCTCTGCCTGTCTCGCGATTGTGCTCATTGTCTGCTGCCTACCCTGACCTCCTCCTGTCCTGGATTATGTTTGTCTGCTGCCTGCCCTGATCTCTGCTTGCACCTCGATTACTCCTATTGTTTGCCGCCTGCCCTGACTGCCTGTCCCTGAATTACACTTATTGTCTGTTGCCTGCCCTGACCTCTGCCCGTTCCTGGATTATGCTTACTGTCTGCCCAACCTCTGCCTGTCCCTGGATTATGTTTACTGTCTGCCCTGAACTCTGCCTACTCCTGGATTACACTTATTGTCTGTTGCCTGCCCTGACCTCTGCCTGTTCCATGCCGTCTGCCCTGACCTCTGTCCATGAATTATGCTTATGGTCTGCTGCCTGCACATAACTAAACTCTGCCTGGAGTAGGCTTCCTTTCTGCAGTCTAACTTGACCTCTGCCTGTTCCAGGATTGTGCTACTGACGGCCACCAACCTTGACCTCTGCCTGCCATGAGACTTCACTAGTGGCTACTCAACTGCTTGAACATCAGTCCATGCCTGACTCTTTCAAGGACCACAGGCACTCCCTTACAAAATCTTTACTCCCTCTCTACTACCACGTGGCCACCAACTATAGCATTGTGTATCAAGTCCTGAGGGCAACCAAGTACCGGTAAGCCTGCTTGCCTCAAAGAACCTGGGGCTGCCACTAGTGAAACTACATTAACCAGCTAGACTTCGACCAGCGAAAACGTGGTGAGCCTTACAGTGCTCGATACCTCTGCATGGAACATGGCACTTCTGTAGATAGGAGAGTCCGTAGGGGTCATTTTGTGGCAGTCACCCCTGCTCTTTACTTTCCATCTCCTCCTAAAACAGCTCCAGCCTATGAGCAGATAAGATTGCCTGCCACACAATACCGAAATCCTACAGACAGTTATAGAACTGTAACTTTCACTATATTGGCGTTAAGAGTCACATAACCATTGCTATAAACCCGTAAGAATAATCCATTTCAATTTACAACATTGGAGTGCCATTTAATAAGCCTCCCTTTATCTACATAGAAGAAGTGGAGGATTTATGCTTGGCTGATTGTTACTCTGTTTTATTGTTGTACGCGATATTAATTAGTTCACTAAGACCAATTACAAAACACTTTATCACCTCCTGCATGTGCTTTTATGCCTACGTGAGGTCCTTGGCTGCCAACAAACACAATAACCATATTGTCCACCGAGTAACGAAATGCATTTGATTTTTTTTTTTTATCTTTTTTTTTTTTTTTTTTGGAACATTTTCAATGTTTGCCAAGAAATTCTGTTTTTAATAGCCTAAGCTTAGTCAATAAAGGTTTTTTTAAAAAAAAAAAAAAATCAGCATAAGGGACATGACTTAAGGTCAATGCAATGTGTCCCTTGTGCTGATGGCTAGAGATTTATTTGAAATCTTCAGTCCTCTACCACCACACATTTTATTAAAGCCATAGGACCAGTCATATGCCCTCACAAGAGTTGAAATCTTCCTCCTCCCATCCCCCATACCACGCCACCATGATCTTCAGGTGTCAGTTAATTGAGGGACTCATCAAGAGTGCCAAATATACCCATTCTTTCTGCACCCCTTCGCCATTTATAGAAGCGGTACTGCAGCTTCTACAATATGAATGGAAGATAGGCCGATTGAATGAAAGGTCCCCTCTTCCATTCATCGAGAACTTTTCATTTATGGAAACAATACTACATTTTCTATAAATAGGAGGGGGCAAAAAGGACGGGTATAATCGGCACTCTTGATGAGCTCATGTGACAGGTCCCTCAGCTCTGTTAACATGCACTGAAAGATCACGGTGGCAGGGAGGAATTGGAGGAGGAAGATTTCAACTAACTCTACAGCCATCAGCACAAGGGACACATTGTCCCATGTGCTGATTTTTTTTTTTTGTAAACCTTTATTGCCTAATATTAGGCTGGAACTCCAGTATTTTTTGAAAAAAAATGTTTGCATCCCCCCAATTCCTACCTTCCTACCCTACACTTAAGGTCTGTCCCCAACTTCCCCCTTGAATCAGCGCCGGCAGTCCTTTCAGAGCAGGACATTTTGCCCTTCTGCCCATTTCCAGTGAGCCTAAGCTGCTATTTACACCCACTTTAGTGATCAATGGAAGTTGGGCTTGCAGTACTTCAGGAAATGAGCGGTGCTCCCAAGTCATGCACAAGCATTGCTCAGTCCTAAGAAGATTGTCCAGGAAGAAGCTGTGGTGATGACAAGAACATATATATAGGTATAGGTATTAAAACAAAAATACCAGAGGGTGCTTTTAGAGTCAAGGTAATGTAGGTAGCCTACCCTACCTCCAGTCATGCACCCCAAGATGTCCACCATTTTTTTTTAATCTGAAGACTAATCTTAACTCTTTTCTGTTTTGTCCTCTGATCCTTTTTCACTTTGTTTATAAGGGCTAAAGCATGGGTGCTCAACCTGTGGCCCTCCAGCTGTTGCGACACTACAAGTGCCATCATGCCTCTGCCTTTGGAAGTCATGCTTGTAACTGTGAGCCTTGCAATGCCTCATGGGTAATTTTGCAACAGCTGGAGGGCCAGAGGTTGAGCACCCATGGGCTAAAGTCTTTAAAGCCAAGCCCTGACCCTAGAGCCAAGAAACCTTCTCCAAAGACAAGGACTCCAAATCTGAAGCCTAATCTTAAGCCTATTCTGTTTTGTCTGCCTTTGAGGTTCAAGCTTGTAACAGTCAGCCTTGCAATGCCTCATGGGTAATTTTGCAACACCTGGAGGGCCAAAGGTTGAGCACCCATGGCCTAAAGTCTTTAAAGCCAAGCCCCGACCCTAGAGCCAAGAGTCCTTCTCCAAAGACAAGGACTCCAAATCTGAAGCCTAATCTTAAGCCTATTCTGTTTTGTCTGCCTTTGGGATTCAATCTTGTAACTGTCAGCCTTCCAATGACTCATGGGTAGTTTCAAAACAGCTGGAGGGCCAGAGGTTGAGCACCCATGGCCTAAAGTCTTTAAAGCCAAGCCCTGACCCTAGAGCCAAGAGTCCTTCTCCAAAGACAGCAGCTCATTGCCAGTAAGCACATTCCGAATGGACAGGGAGATGGTTGGTTTGCAAGGCTTGGACACCTGCAGGGCCAAAGGTTGAGCACCCATGGTCTAAAGTCTTTAAAGCCAAGCCCCGACCCTAGAGCCAAGAGTCCTTCTCCAAAGACAAGGACTCCAAATCTGAAGCCTAATCTTAAGCCTATTCTGTTTTGTCTGTCTTTGGGAGTCATGCTTTTAACGGTCAGCCTTCCAATGCCTCATGGGTAGTTTCACAACAGCTGGAGGGCCAGAGGTTGAGCACCCATGGCCTAAAGTCTTTAAAGCTAAGCCCTGACCCTACAGCCAAGAGTCCTTCTCCATAGACAGCAGCTCATTGCCAGTAAGCACACTCCCAATGGACAGAGAGATGGTTGGTTTGCAAGGCTTAGCTTTAAACCTGGCAAAATTAAGATTTTTTTTAGCCAACCAAGGTCAGAGGAACTAACAGCACGTATCCTGTGGTGTCTGCTCTTAGGCAGAACTTTTACTTTAAAATAAGCTGAGGTTGGAAGCTGACAGGTTCACTTTAAGCCTAGTCTTTGAACACCTTCCTGTGCTGCCTTATCTATATCAAATTCAGTGATTCCTATTTGTTTCATGATTGTCAAAACAAGCCACGGCACGCACTTGTGATTAAACTTGGCGGCATCAATCCCAGAAACTTTCCCTACAAAATTGAAAACAGTCCGTACACGGCACAACCAGCAAACATAAAAAAATTTCACAAGTACGTTATCAGGAATAAATGCTGTACCAACAACAAGGTATGGTCTTCCCAATATTGTTGTTTCCCCGTATTTTCCTCCTTTTTTCTTCTTCTGCTGACACTTTTATGTTTTGGTCATCTGTGATTCTTTTATTCTTTATTTAATGCAAACATGATTTCCCACCAATGGGTTTTCCCTGCTGGAGTGTAATCACTGAATATTCCACCTCCCCTATTACTTTTTTTAATATCTAATACAACCAAAAAAAAAGAAACTGACAATATGGATTCAACAACCCTATTAGGCCCCTTTCACACGAGGCGGACTCTGCTTCCATGGAGTCCGCCTCGGTCCGCTGGCTCAGCGGGAGATCTCTCCGTTGATCTCCGCTGAGCCGGCGGATGACAGGTCCCTCTCTGCTCACTGAGCGGGGAGGGGCTTGTCAGGCGCCGCTGCCGCCTATGGAGGGATCGGATGAAAACGGACAGCATGTCCGTTTTGATCAGATCTCACCCGATCCGATTCGCCAGCGACGGACCTGGACGTAGGGCCATCCATCTGCTTTTAGCGGATCGGACGGGGTCGGATGTCAGCGGACATGTCTCCGCTGACATCCGTCGCTCCATAGGCTAACATAGAGCGCCCGTTCAGGTCCGCCGTTAAAACTGACAGGCGGACCTGAACGGTCCGATCATGTGAAAGGGGCCTTTACCTTGAGGGGGAAAAAGTATTTGATCCCCTGCTGATTTTGTACGTTTGCCCACTGACAAAGAAATGATCGGTCTATAATTTTAATGGTCGATTTATTATAACAGTGAGAGACAGAATAACAACAAAAATATCCAGAAAAACACATTTCAAAAAAAGTTATAAATTGATTTGCATTTTAATGAGAGAAATAAGTATTTGATCCCCCTATCAATCAGCAAGATTTCTGGCTCCCAGGTGTCTTCTATACAGGTAACAAGCTGAGATTAGGAGCACTCTCTCAAAGGGAGTGTTCCTAATCTCAGCTTGTTACCTGTATAAAAGACACCTGTCCACAGAAGCAATTAGTCAATCAGATTCCAATCTCTCCACCATGGCCAAGACCAAAGAGCTGTCCAAGGATGTTGGGGAGAAGATTGTAGACCTACACAAGGCTGGAATGGGCTACTAGACCATCGCCAAGCAGCTTGGTGAGAGGGTGACAATAATAGGTGCTATTATTCGCAAATGGAAGAAACACAAAATAACTGTCAATCTCTCTCGGTCTGGGGCTCCATACAAGGTCTCACCTCATGGAGTTTGAATGATCATAAGAAGGGTGAGGAATCAGCCCATGACTACACAGGAGGATCTCGTCAATGATCTCAAGGCAGCTGGGACCATAGTCCGCCAAGAAAACATTCGGTAACACACTACGCCGTGAAGAACTGAAATCCCGCAGCGCCTTCAAGGTCCTCCTTCTCAAGAAAGCCCATGTACAGGTCCATCTGAAGTTTGCTAATGAACATCTGAATGATTCAGAGGAGAACTGGGGGAAAGTGTTGTGGCCAGATGAGACCAAAATCGAGATCTTTGGCATCAACTCAACTCGCGGTGTTTGGAGGGGGAGGAATGCTGCCTATGACCCCAAGAACACCAAACCCACTGTCACACATGGAGGTGGAAACATTATGCTTTAGGGGGGTTTTATGCTAAGGTGACAGGACAACTTCATCGCATCAAAGGGATGATAGACGGGGCCATGTACCATCAAATCTTGGGTGAGAACCTCCTTCCCTCAGCCAGGGCATTGAAATTGGGTCATGAATGGGTATTCCAGCATGACAACGACCCAAAACACACAACCAAATAAAAAAAAAAAATTGTTTCTTTTTTCAAAATTGTTGGTCTTTTTTTTTGCTTATAGCGCAAAAAATAAAAACCACAGAGGTGATCAAAGACCACCAAAAGAAAGCTCTATTTATGGGAAAAAAAAGGACAAATTTTATTTGGGTATAATGTCACACGACCGCGCAATTGTCAGTTAAAATAGCACAGTGCCATATCACAAAAAATGGCCTGGTCATGAAGCGGGGTAAATCTTCCGGAGCTGAAGCAGTTAAGAGTACAAAGACAGACTGTATCTCATAAAATCAAATCATTTATTTCATTATTCATCCAGTTATAATCATCCACAAAAAAACAACAAACAACATATTGCTTGGCTCAAGGGATGACTTTCAATAGATTGCGGCTCTGCTGCGCACGAAACCCTGACCCAGAATCAGTCATCCCCAGAGTCGAACATATTGGTGTCATTTTCTACTTAGTGGGGTGTGATGGAGCCTGAGGCCCGTTGGGGCTCAACCTGATTCAACCCCTTGTCTATATATAAAGAATATCTTCTGATACATTGTATTTGCATCATTATCCTCAATTTACTGAATAGGATCTCCTAGGAGAATGTAGGAGCAGCATATGGGAAACATAAACTGATACAAATTAACACCATATCCCAATTATACAAACATAACAACCATCTGTGGGAGAATAAACCCTCCACTTGAGGAAAAGGCCCAGCTATGAACTGCAATCAAGTAATTCCAGGGACAGAGCAGCCCCATCCAGAACCAATCCCATCGAGATTGATCCAATCCCAGAAAGAAATATTACAACTTCCCATGGCCGCTCACCTAGCATGCTGCCTTGGGATGTCGTAATATTTAGTTTTAGACCAAAGTTGGACCTTTACCTCAAGTGGAGGGTTTATTCTCCCACAGACGGCTGTCTACACCTCAATCAATTAAGTTCATGTCTTGGACCCATCGAAAGAGGCTCCATTTAGCCATCCACAATTCTTTCTATTATTTCTCCCAGTTTATGGATTATCCTTGGGCAACATCGGATTTTCTTCTTTCTTCTCTCCCCCTGAATGTGATGCCACATGCCCATTGAGTTACATTGCTGTGTAAGATCTCCTGAGGAAGCCCCAAAATGTGAAATGCGTTGGAACCTACGCCCTGTCTTTACTAAACACGTGCACTGCCGAAAAATGTATTTTCGTTTCATTTGTTTGTTTTTTTTTTTGTTTTTCGGGTCATTCGTTATGATCGCAATTCGTAAATTCGAAAATCCGAAAATAAGAAAGAAAAATAATAACTAATAACTAACTACTAAATTATAGGTATTGAAATCTCCTTTCAAATTTGACTGTTAGTGAATGTAATGAATAGGAATTTATCAGAAGTTACGAATTATCCAAAATAATGAATGCCGCATCGAAACAAATAGAGCAGAACAAATTAATAATAAATAATAATATTATTAAAAACCTTTTATTATTATTATTGTTATTTATTATTATTAATTTGTTACGTTTCATTCATTTCGATACGGCATTTGTGATTTTGGATAATTCATAACTTCGGATAAATTTGTATTCGTTACTTTCACTAACAGCCAAATTTAAAGGAAATTCCAATACCCATCATTTAATAGTTGGTTATTATTTGTTAGTTATTATTCTAGATTTTCGAATTTTCGGGTTTTCGGATTTTCTAATTGCAGAATTTACAAATTTATGAATTTGAGTTTTCGAAAATTCATAAATTCGTAAACTCGTAAATTCAAAAATTCATAAATTCGTACTTACGAGTTTACGAATTTTCGAATATTCTGAAAAATTTGTTAAACGGGTTTTGGTTAATTCGGATATTTTTCGAATTAACAAATTTGTCAAAATTGTCGAAACAAAACAAATTGCACATGTCTAGTCTTTGCATCAATTCTTGATGGATAATTCTGTAAAGTGTATAATATACTGTCTTTAAAGGTTAAAAAGGGCCAACCCCAAAGTGCCAAGAAGGGCAGTGTTACGCTGTTCTGCGGTGCTGGTAATGCTACATTCTATTAAACCCACCCCCAAGCTTCCCTGTGTAGTGCAGGCCCCGCTAATCTGCCTCAGATTGTCTTCCTATTTGGGTGTAAAGCAGCCAGTCACACGGCAACTCGCACAGTCTCACAGCTCAGTGAGCAGGCAAGGGATGTCTTTTTATGCTTTAATGCTCATTGAACTTGGTTGGGGCACAGGGTGGGCTTTGGGATCCTCAGAATTTAGTGCACTGACAAATCAGAGTACACTCTCTGCCTTGTCCACACTCTTCAGGACAATTCTCGCCTTGGCAAACAACAGGGGGACAGCAGCCCTGGGACTCCAAGCAAAGGAAAGGTCCCAATCCAACTGCAGTGGAGCAGATGCCCAAGGGGTTAGAGTAGCGAACAGTCACTAGGATCCTATATCCATGCCAGGGGCGGACTGACCATTCGGGCACTCGGGCACTGCCCGAGGGCCCCATGCCACTAAGGGGCCCCATCAGGGTTGCCAGCCTCAATAAAACCAGGGACAGTATGTAAAAATCTGTTTTTTTAAAAATCCCAAGATTATAGCTGCCCCGCCTCTCCAATACCTTTTCAGTGTGTGTATGTGTATTCTGTGTGTGTATATTGTTTGTCTGTGTGTGTGTGTGTGTGTGTGTGTGTGTGTGTGTGTGTATGTGTATACTGTGTAGCCCCATAATCTATTGCCTGGGGGCCCCATAATCTCCTATTGCCCGGGGGCCCCATGGGTTGTCAGTCCGCCCCTGATCCATGCCTATACTCACAATGCCCCAACTACTTCCAGCAAATAGGCTCTCACTGAAATGGGACCTCAGAGAACTCCCGCAGACTTCAGCTACACTGCCCAGAGGGCCAGCAGCCCCTCGGGCTGGAATCTACTCCTCCTGGACAAGAACCCTTATGTTCCAGGCCTTAAACTATTTATACACTCATAAACCACCAGGCATTCTTCCCCCAGGGATTGGCAAAGATCAAAATATTCAGGCCAAGGGTCTGCCTCTTCCACTCTAGAATCCACTAGAAGGCATCTAGAAGTAGTTGACTCCAGTGCCATCTTAATAATAGCATCATGGGCCCCTGGGCAAAGCAATGCACTGGGGCCCCTACCAGCCTACATTGGGTGTTCCCATCACAGTGCCCCCATACATCAGGTTTCCTTCATCACAGTGCCCCCAAACATCAGGTTCCTCCATCACAGTGTCCCCATACATCTGGTGTCCCCATCACAGTGCCCCCAAACATCAGGTTCCTCCATCACAGTGTCCCCATACATCTGGTGTCCCCATCACAGTGCCTCCAAACAACAGGTTCCTCCATCACAGTGTTCCCATCACAGTGCCCCCAAACATTAGGTTCCTCCATCACAGTGTTCCCATCACAGTGCCCCCAAACATTAGGTTCCTTCATCACAGTGTTTCAATACATCTGGTGTCCCCATCACAGTAATCCCATACATCTAGTGTTCCCATCACAGTGTCCCCATACATCAGAATCCTCCATCACAGTGCCTCTATACATCTGGTGTCCCCATCACAGTGTCCCCATACATCAGAATCCTGAATCACAGTGTCTCTATACATCTGGTTTCCCCATCACAGTGCCGCCATTCATAAGAGTTGTGGTTCCCCCCTTCCTCTTCCACGCTGAGACTGAGGTAAGTTATCAGTAGGGATGCGCCGATATATTGGCCACCGAAAAATATCAGCCGGAAGTAGAGTTATTGGCGTTTTGCCGATATAAAAACAATGTGCCCATAATGGCCGCCGAAAACTAATCAGCCAAAAATAGAAAGAAAGGTGCCGATAATAGCCAAAAATAGAAAGAAATGGACTTTTTGTCTCAGAGAATAGGTGCAGGAACCCCCCCCTTTCCGAGTCACCCCTTTTCTCCGTCCCTGCCCACCTCCGAGCACCGTTCCTTGGTTCCACCCCCTACCCACCTTACAGCATCAATAGACTATGCAGCACACCCCAGCACCCCTTACCATTATACACGGTCAGTGCTGGAGGTGCCGGAAGTGCATTAACCTCCGTTACCGCTGAAAAAAAGCTCTGGCTTTCCCTGAGCCAGTGTCGATAATCCTGACCCATGAACCGGGTGTCACGAACGCTAAAATTGATCAGGATCTTACTAGTCTGGGGACTGCCATTCGGCATATCTCCATCTCGTTCCAAGCCAAGAAGTAAAGAATTGCTGCATAATTCAATTTAGACAATCTAACCCCCCCCCCCCCCCCTTTCATCTCAACTTGTATACAGATTATCATTCAGCCCAGAGCTCTTCTCATATAATGAAGTGACTAGGTACAGTAAATAAAATAATTCCTTTCTCTGTGCCCCAGGAACCCGTCTCTATATCATTGCATTCAGGCACTGATGAGCTCTATAAAGGAGGGGTCGTATTTCTCAAGCAGCGAAACTGTTGCAAAACAGGTTTAATGCTATTAATATATCAGACAGAAGAATAGATGAGGCGGCGAGGAGGAGACCTCCTCCAGAGTTTTAATAAGACGAGTTGAGAGAAAAAGCACATCATTCAGGAGGACAAATGAACCTTGGCGTAAAAATCACACAACCAGGATGATGTCACGGCGCCCCTGCAATCCGATCAAGCCGTACTACTTTTCTTTTACAATAAGAGACAAGTCCGGAGCTTTGTGATCGGAGTAACGGTTCTTAGAGCGTAATTTGGGTTATTAATCTTCTCGAAGTGGTAGGACGGAGAGCAGGAATTGGGTTACCATGAATACTTTGCTATAGTCCTTGCAAAACAGGTCATTAATGAGCTAATTATATCTGAATACTGGAGCACATGAAATAACGCATTCAGCCAGACTGACTTAATAGGAAAATATTACTGATGGGGATTGGCAGCCAATTCAAATGGAAGCTGAATCGAAGATGGCCAAGTTGCAACATGGCTCCATAATAGGGGTCCAGCTGGCTGTTTTGTAGGACAGTAAAGGAAACGGTATAGAAATACCAGACTGAGAACTATTTACATTTAAACTAAAGAACAAAGACCAAGAACAAGTTAAAAAAAAAAAAAGTGCTTCAAATTAATTTTTTATTAGATATTTAAAAGAGGTACATGTCTATGCACTGTATGACCATGTGAATGTGGACAATTGACCAAAACACTTTCACTATATGGCCAAATATTTGTAAGGCTCCCTTCAGATGACGAGTTCAGGTGTCTCCGGTGAAAGGCAAGTCTTGGCTTTTATCATCATGTGAGCCATTAAAAGTATATTTCATGGAAGACCATGTCAAGTTTCCGGATTTTCCACCGTTGGAAAGAGGAAGACGGTTTGTAGAGGAAAGTTGGTTAGAGGGGGTTTACGAGCCAAGAGAGAAATAATTTTTTTCTTATTAACCTGTACAACCGCAACTCTCCAACTGTAGAAACGCCGGCAACTCAATATGATCATCCATGAAATTTACTTTTATTGGCTCACATGCTAAAAATCCAAAACATACGTCTTGGATTTTATCGTGAGCCAATGAAAGTATATTTCATGGAAGACCATACCAAGTTGCCAGCTTTTCCACCGTTGGAAAGAGGAAGACGCTTGTAGAGGAAAGGGGGTTAGAGGGGTTTGAGCCAAAAAACAAACAACAATAAAATGTTCATTGGGGCTGTTGGAACACCCTACCTTGTGAATGTTTCCCAAACTTGACCACTTTAATGGTCCACCATGAGTCTCAATTCATATCTATCATCATATTAAGAGAGAAATAATTTTCTTCTTATTAACCCGTACAACGGCAACTCTCCAACTGTAGAAACGCCGGCGACTCAATATGCTCATCCATGAAATTTACTTTTATTGGTTCACATTCTAAAATCCAAAACATACGCCTTGGATTTTATCATGAGCCAATAAAAGTATATTTCATGGAAGACCATACCAAGTTGCCAGCCTTTCCACAAAAGAGGAAGAAAATGGTGGAGGAAAGTTGGTTAGAGGGGTTTGAGCCAAAAGAACTGTCTAATAAAACAAAATGCTCATTGGGACTGTTGGTACAACCTACCACGTGAATGTACCTCAAAGTGACCACATTAATGGTCCTACACGAGTCCCAATCCATACCCATCATCATATTAAGAGAGAGAAATAATTTTCGTCTTATTAACCCAAACAACGGCAGCTCCCCAACTTTAAAACAGCCGGCAAGTAATAGGATCATCCATGAAATTTACTTTCATTGGCTCACATGATAAAATCCAAGACGTAGGGGAATTTCATGTTCATACCAAGTTGCCAGCTTTTTCACAGCCGGAGAAAGAAAGACAATCATGGGTTAGAGGGGTCTGAGCCAAAAAATAGTCTAATAAAATAAAATATTACTTGGGGCTATTGGAACACCTTGTGAATGTTCCTCAAACTGTCCACATTAATGGTCCACCATGAGTCTCAATCCATACCTGTCATCATATTAAAGGGAGAGTAATAATCTTCCTCTCATTGTCTTGGATTTTATCACCTGAGCCAATGAAAGTATATTTCATGGAACATCTTACCGAGTTGCCGGTTTTTCCACAGTTGGAAAAAGAAAGACAATTGTGGAGGAAAGTGTCTGCATTAATGGTCCATCATGGATCTCAATCCATACCCATCATCATATTAAGCAAAAGAAATATTTTTTTTCTCATTAACCCATACAACGGCAACTCTCCACCTGTAAAAAAGCCGGCAGCTCAGCATGGTCATCTATAAAATGTACTTTTATTGGCTCACATGATCCAAGTCGTATGAAAATTTCATGAAGTTCATACCCGAGTTGCCGTTTTTTTTACAGCTGGAAAAAGGAAGACATCATGGAGGAAAGTGGGTTAGAGAGGTCTAAGCCAAAAAACGGTCTAATAAAACAAAATGTTCATTGGGGCTGTTGGAACACCCTACCTGGTGAATGTTCCTCAAAGTGACTGACCACATGAATGGTCCACCACGAGTCTCAATCCATACCCATTATCATTTTACAAGTGAGAAATAATTTTCTTCTCCTCTATTAACAGAGATGAATGTACTTTTTTATGGTTTTAGGAGGCGCAATAAAGCCTCCTAACACAGATGATCAAGTCAGGTTTGATAAATGTGCTCCATAGGAATGAATTTTCCACAGAGGAAGCGGGAGAGCGCCCCCCCCCCCCCCTGCAGGCCACACCTATCATTCCACGGCTGTATCACTGGCGGCGTGATTGAGTGCTCCTCCCGGACGCATGTGTAACTGAATATGTATTTTGCATAAATAAATATGGAAAGCAGATTTACTGCCACGTGGATCATCTATTTTCTTTCTGGTAGGCAAAGAGTAGAACGATATTCATCATTTATCAAAAAGAGGCCCCTTTGTGACCCAGAAAGGCGAGATCTCTGTGGCTAGATTTACAGGCTATATTTAGCCGTGTTCACGGAAGAGAACATTCACCGCAAGGTAGACTGCGATTAAAGATTCCTATAAAGCAACGAGCTGCAAAATCACAAAATACAACCAGTTAAAGCACAACTGAGCTCTCCAGTTTAAACCTGCTAAATGGTGTACAAAGACTTGCCTGTCCCCCTGTCAGCATGCTGCCGAGAAGGAGCCTTGCTTTCTCTCTGGAGGCCCTGGTCTCCCTGCAGAGGTCCAACACGCCCCCTGAATCAGAGATAGAACTCCCCAATCAGCAAATATAATGCTCTCTGTGTAGAAGCAGTGGTCTCTCTGCGTAGGTCCAACACCCTTCCTTAGGAGTCAAAGATAGAGCTCTCTAATCAGCACATATAATAATGTTCTCTTTGCGGAAGCAGAACCTGCAGAGGTCTGACACACCTCAGTGCTGTGTCAGAGATAGAGCTCTCCAATCAGCAAAGCGAATGCTTTCTGTTTGGAAATAGTGGTCTCCCTGCAGAGGTCCAACAGAATTCCTGTTAAGTCACAGATAGAACTCTACAATCAGCAAATCTAATGATCTGCATGTAGAAGCAGTGGTCTCCCTGCAGAGGTCCAACACACCTTCTTCTGAGTCAGAGATAGAGCTCTCCAATCAGCAAATTTACTGATCTACATGTAGAAGCCGTGGTCTTCATGCAGTGGTCCGACATGCTTTCAGCTGAGTCAGAGCTCTCCAAACAGCAAATTGAATGCCCTCTGTATGGAAGCAGTGGTCTCCCTGCAGAGGTCCAACACACCTCCAGCTAAGCCAGAGAAAGAACTCACCAATCAGCAAATCTAATGATCTGCATGTAGAAGCAATGGTCTCCCTGCAGTGGTTCAACGCAGATGTAGAAGCAGTGGTCTTCCTGCAGAGGTCCAACACACCTCCAGCTAAGCCAGAGATAGAACTCACCAATCAGCAAATCTAATGATTTGCATGTAGAAGCAATGGTCCCCCCGCAGTGGTTCAACGCAGATGTAGAAGCAGTGGTCTTCCTGCAAAGGTCCAAAAAACCTCCTTCTGAGTCAGAGATAGAGCTGTCAAATTTGCCTAGGAACACCCACTCTTCCAGATCAACACTCAGGACCGATCCTGGGCGGGTGCACAGGGTGCACCGCGCCCAGGCACCATGAGCTGAGGCAGGGGGACGCCAAAGCTCAAGTGGCAGTGGTGTACCAATGGGGGGGTGGTCCGCCCCAGTGTGCCACACATTGGGTGGGGGGTGTCATCCTGGTGCCCTTGTCAGAGTCCTCCCCTCTCTCATCTTCTCATTGCGGGTGTCATGCAGAGCGGCGATCTCCCGCTGTGTCACAGAGCTTGGATCTGAAAAGTTTGGCGGCCGCTGTAACAAAGTCCCGCCTCCTAGACCGGCTCCTGTGATAGATGGCACAATGATCCAGTACTGGGAAATTGAATCAGGTTGATGTGGATCATAGTAGCTGGTCTAGGAGGCGGGACTTTGTTTCAGCAGCTACCGAACATTTCAGATCCAAGCTTCGTGACACAGCGGGAGATCGCCGCTCTGTGTGATCCAGGCACTGGTGAGGCTGCTTTTAATGGACACTGATGAGGCTGAATTTG
The DNA here is from genome assembly GCA_037952835.1 of Lithobates septentrionalis. NCBI lineage: Eukaryota > Metazoa > Chordata > Amphibia > Anura > Ranidae > Lithobates > Lithobates septentrionalis. The sequence goes on along the minus strand of JBBDGP010003081.1, from coordinate 7,974 downwards.
ATGGGCACTGATGAGGCTGCATTTGATGAACACTGATGAGGCTGAATTTGATGGGCACTGATGAGGCTGAATTTGATAGGCACTGATGAGGCTGAATTTGATGGGCACTGATGAGGCTGAATTTGATGGGCACTGATGAGGCTGCATTTAATGGGCACTGATGAGGCTGCATTTAATGGGCACTGATGAGGCTGAATTTGATGGACACTGATGAGGCTGCTTTTAATAGACACTGATGAGGCTGCATTTGATGGGCACTGATGAGGCTGCATTTGATGGGCACTGATGAGGCTGCATTTAATGGGCACTGATGAGGCTGAATTTGATGGACACTGATGAGGCTGCTTTTAATAGACACTGATGAGGCTGCATTTGATGGGCACTGATGAGGCTGCATTTGATGGGCACTGATGAGGCTGCTTTTAATGGACACTGATGAGGCTGCATTTGATGGGCACTAATGAGGCTGCATTTGGTGGGCACTGATGAGGCTGCTTTTAATGGACACTGATGAGGCTGCATTTGATGGGCACTAATGAGGCTGCATTTGATGGGCACTGATGAGGCTGCATTTGATGGACACTGATGAGGCTGCATTTGATGGACACTGATGAGGCTGCATTTGATGGACACTGATGAGGCTGCATTTGATGGGCACTGATGAGGCTGATTTTGATGGGCACTGATGAGGCTGCTTTTAATGGACACTGATGAGGCTGCTTTTAATGGACACTGATGAGGCTGCATTTGATGGACACTGATGAGGCTGCATTTGATGGGCACTGATGAGGCTGCTTTTAATGGACACTGATGAGGCTGCATTTGATGGACACTGATGAGGCTGCATTTGATGGGCACTGATGAGGCTGCATTTGATGGACACTGATGAGGCTGCATTTGATGGGCACTGATGAGGCTGATTTTGATGGGCACTGATGAGGCTGATTTTGATGGGCACTGATGAGGCTGATTTTGATGGGCACTGATATGGCTAAATTTGATGGGCACTGATGTGGCTAAATTTGATGGGCACTGGTGTGGCTAAATTTGATGGGCAGTGATAAGATGACTAGGCCCATGTGGGGGTGCCAGAAATATTTCTGCACCCAAGCGTCTGTGATCCTAGAATCTGCCCTGCCAAAAACGAACCCATCAAGGCATTTTGATATTTGCATAACTCTGCCCAAGACACAGCCCACTGCTTGCATTAGAACTGAGGGCTCTTGAGAGGAGCACTGAAGCCGGGTGCTGTGATGATTTCAGGAAGCTAAGTACGGCACCCCGCCGACCCCTCCCACCAGCCATGATCTGCCTGCATTGCATAGAGAAGCTCAGAGATCCAGTGATGACATCACTTGGTCCAAAATAAGGTTTGCATTAAAAACAGAAAAGCTTTATTTAAACATTTCATGCTGATGAGAAAGCAAAAGGAGGAACCAGGGAAGGTAAAACGAATTTCAGCTTTAAGGGTTCAATCTCATTTGAAGCAAAGCACCCGTGTGATCAGGCACTGATGGAAGCACCGGCTCCCAGGCTCAGGTGCCACGTTATCAGTTCTGCGACTGGATTCATGGAGGTTGCAGTCATGCAGCGTTCATGTGGCCCACGAGCTGGATACCGGCAGCTTCCGTCGGTGCCTTTGGCTTGGTGACATGGTCTGTGGCGGTACGTCCTCTATGATGTCGGAGATGTGATCTTCGGTAAGGAGGACAGATGTGCCTGACACTTCCCCGTGTTCAGATTTCAATTTTTCAGACCACAGGGAGCTGTGTGACAACTGGAGGGTGGGGGGGGGGGGGAGCGATGACAGCTGTCTCCATGAGCCTCAATCTGTTCTAATATTTCATTAATGGTAACAATTACCACAAAGTCCAATGAGGAATCGCGCTCAGTCTGGAGTGCCGGAGCGACCCCTCACAAGAGCACTCCGCCTCCATCTCAACTGCTCCTTAAAGATCAGGCATAATCTGCTTAATCTCAACCTCTTAAACCAAAGCTTTCCACTTTCTTTACATTTATTAAAGTGATTGTAGAAATGAAATCTGAACAAAGCATATCCCTCTACAGTGTGTACTTGTCTCAGTCCAAAGCACTAAGTGTCATTTCTGTCTGCTGCCTCCTTCCTTGGTTATCAGCAGGAGTCGCTTCTGACAAGTTTTCCTGACACCAAGAAAAAAAAAAGGGAGCTCCCGCGCAGAGCCTGTGATTGACAACCTCAGCTCCATTCCTGTGTAAAGGTGGGTGTGTCCCTTCCCTCCAATCAACTCTCAGACCTCTCCTCGCTGAGCTCTGTGGAGTGCACTTTCAGCTCTCCGCCCCCTTTGTTTCTGAACTCTCAGACAAGCTAAATTCAGCACTTTGAATGGATGTAAAGAAGCGAATACTGCAGATAAACAGGTACAACTTATGTAGGAGAATGTGTTTAATCTCCGGAGGGCTGTCACTTCACTGAGTATATGGAAGGGATTACAGCCACTTTAATATCAACCCTGCACTGAGTCTCTGTGCTTCTCTTTGCAATGCAGGCAAAACGTTTCTGGTGGGAGGGGCCGGCAGGGGGCTGTGCATAGCTTCCTGAAAACATCACAGCCCCCGGCCTCAGTTCTCCTCTCAAGAGTCCTGATGCAAGCAGTGGGAGGAGTTATGTAAATATCAAAATGCTAATGGGTGGGTATCAGTCTGGAGGAGGCAGGCTGTATTTTCAATAGTGCCCCATCATTGGTGTCAGTGGAAGGAATAGTGCCCCATCATTGGTGTCAGTGGGAGGAATAGTGCCCCATCATTGGTGTCAGTGGGAGGAATAGTGCCCCATCATTGGTGTCAGTGGGAGGAATAGTGCCCCATCATTGGTGTCAGTGGGAGGAATAGTGTCCCATCATAGGTGTCAGTGGGAGGAATAGTGTCCCATCATTGGTGTCAGTGGGAGGAATAGTGCCCCATCATTGGTGTCAGTGGGAGGAATAGTGCCCCATCATTGGTGCCAGTGGGAGGAATAGTGTCCCATCATTGGTGTCAGTGGGAGGAATAGTGCCCCATCATTGGTGTCAGTGGGAGGAAAAGTGCCCCATCATTGGTGTAAATGGGAGGAAGAGTGTCTCCTATCAGTTGGAGAATAGTGCCCCCAAAAAAATAGATTAGGGTAAACAAATGCACTTTGGAGACCATTGGTATAGAGTTATACAACTCTGAGCCACCAATATATGTGAGCAGAAGATGAATAGAAGTTTTGAAGGGATGTAAAAAATGAATATTTTGCCCTGGTTGGAGGGATTCTGAACCCGAGTTCCCCTGTGAACAGCCGAGGGATCCCGGCTCTGATGGAAGGCTGGATCCGGCGCGGCACTGAAAGTGTAAATTGTAGGTTTCACCTTGAGGCTTCCTCCGCATGCTTTCCTTGGTCATTGACTTGACATTAAACACACGCAGGGTTATGTGCCATCACGTCGCACAATCCTCACACTCCGTTCCCCGTTACTATAACAACAGGAAACGGGACCCCAGGAGGCCATTGACATCTCCACTGCCACAATCAGACTCCGTTTGGACCTTTTTTTTTTTTTTTTAATCAGAAAGAGGTTCCAGGTGGAGGACTATAAGCCTGGAGGAATACATTGAGTGCAATAAGCCATAGTGCAGCAAGCAGAGACCATTATACTCCCCCTCATCCCAAACCATTCATATTTAAAACATTAGCAAGGTTGGAGAGCGAGATCGAAATCTACGAAAAGCCAAGGCCAGCCAAAGTATTGTTCTAGGTTTAAGTGGATGCAGGTGGGATATACGCCATATGGCTGAACATTTCTGAACACCTGACCACCAAATATGAGCACGTTGGACATTCTGCTCCAAAACCATGGCCATTAATATGGAGTTACACCCCCCCTCTCCTCCCTCCATGGCCAATAATAAGGGCTCTGAGATGTTCTCTCTCCCCAAGGCCATTAATATAGAGCTGCTCCTTTCCCCCATGGCCATTATATATATTCCCCCCAACCATGGCCATTAATATGGAGTTTCCCCCCACCCCTTCCATCCATTATTACAGAGCTGCTCCCTTTCCTCCATGGCCATTAATATGGAATTGCTCTCTTCCCTCCACAACCATTAATACGGAGTTGCCTTCCTCTCCAAACATGGCCATTAATATGGAGTTTCTCCTTCTCTCCATGGCCATTAATACAGAGTTGCCTCTCTTCTCCCATTGACATCACATAGATTTGTTCCCCCTTTCCATTAATATGAAGTTGGCCCCCTTTGTGGCCATAACAGCCTACAGTCTTCCTGGAAGGCTTTGTATAGGGTGTCTGTTGGAATTCAGTTTTTTGGTGTTTTATTCAGAAAAACTAATTTTCCTATTGTCCCCTCTCCCCATGGCCATTTATGGAGTTGCCTCTCTTCCCCTAGGGACATTTTATAGAGTTGCCTCCTCCTTACCCCAAGGTAATTAATATAGAGTTGCCCCTCTACAACCATGTCCATTGATATGGAGTGGCCCTCCTCCAACCATGGCGATAAATTGGGAGTTGGCCCCCTTCCACCCATGGCCATTAATATAGAGTTGCTCCTTCCCCGTCTGGCCATTGATATGGAGTTCCCCCTCCTCCAACCATAGCCATAAATAGGGAGTTGCCCTTCCTCCAACCATGGCCATTAATATGGAGTTGCTCTTTCCCCGTCTGGCCATTGATATGGAGTTTCCCCTCCTCCAACCATGGCCATTAATATGGAGTGGCCCTCCTCCAACCATGGCGATAAATTGGGAGTTGCCCCCCTTCCACCCATGGCCATTAATATAGAGTTGCTCCTTCCCCGTCTGGCCATTGATATGGAGTTTCCCCTCCTCCAACCATAGCCATAAATAGGGAGTTGCCCTTCCTCCAACCATGGCCATTAATATGGAGTTGCTCTTTCCCCGTCTGGCCATTGATATGGAGTTTCCCCTCCTCCAACCATGGCCATTAATATGGAGTGGCCCTCCTCCAACCATGGCGATAAATTGGGAGTTGCCCCCCTTCCACCCATGGCCATTAATATAGAGTTGCTCCTTCCCCGTATGACCATTGATATTGAGTTTCCCCTCCTCCAGCCATAAATATGGAGTTGCCCTTCCTCCAACCATGGCCATTGATATGGAGTTGGCCCCCTTTTGTGGCTATAGGGCCCTCCACTCTTGGAAGGCTTCCCACCAGATTTTGTAGGGTGTCTGTTGGAACCCAGTGAGGTCTTTAGGTGTTTTATTCAGGAGAATAGCTCATTTTCTATTCACCAGTCCTCCCATTATTCTTTCATATTGTGATTTTGTTTAATGTTGTTAATTTTTTTTATATAAAATAAAAAATAACATTAAAATAGAAATTATACAAATATTAAAATTAAAATAATATTTTATTTTATTCATATTATTTTTTCGTATTACCAGTCCTCTGATAATTTTTAGAGTTAATTTTTAGAGCCATTTACAAAGCCCTGCCGTTAGAATCTATAGAAGGTGTTATTTTTAGACTGGAACACTTATTTATTGTTCAACGTGTTCTCATACTGTACATTCTAATATAGCCGACTGAGGTGAAGAGTGCACTAGTACTGCATAAATAGGTTTTAAGCATAGATCAGTTACCAGAAGATACATATTTATTCATTCACAGTAGTCAACAATTTAAATGATCTACGCTTTCGGAGGTCGAAAATGTAAAATACCAACCAGTACCAAGCTAAATTTTGTTTAAAACCCCAAACTTTGCCCACAGAAAAACTTAACTTAAAATTGGCCATCAAGTGACCCCTCCCCGTGGCTCTCCCGGGAGTGGAGACCGGTGATTGGAATTGGAAGGCCCTACACGTAGCTGGCTTTATCATCCTGATATTCCCAGGGTGTTCAGCTTTCAAATGGGAGGTCAGATTTTGCAGCATCCTCCAAACCCTGCACAATGACACTTATAGCAGGACCTAAACTAGATTATAGTAGTCACATTTTAGGCGCCTAGAATTTGGGGCTCCTTGGGCCCTTCAGGAAAATACAAACAATGATGACTGCTGTTTCCCATGTCTTCTTTAATATACTTTTATAGTACATGTTTACATTAAAGGCCAACTGCAGCACTTACGTAATGATGTATGAAGGCCATTCGGTCCAGGATACTATGTGCCCAGCCCAGCTTGATCATGTACCTGCAAAGGGAAATTTCACGATGGCCTGGAAGTAGGCTTGGTGGCACTGGGTGTGATTTGGCCTGAAAGTAGGCTTTATGGTACCGGGCGGCATTTGGCCTGGAAGTAGGCTGGATGGCACCGGGTGGCATTTGGTCTGGAAGTAGGCTGGATGATTCTGGGTGTCATTTAGCCTGGCAGTAGGCTGGATGGCACTGGGCAAAATTTGGCCTGGAAGTAAGCTAGATGACAATGGGTGTCATTTGGCCTAGAAGTAGGCTGGATGGCACTGGGCGTCAATTGGCCTGGAAGTAGGCTGGATGGCACTGGGCCTCATTTGGCCTGGAAATAGGCTAGATGGCACTGGGCCTCATTTGGCCTGGAAGTAGGCTAGATGGCACTGGGCCTCATTTGGCCTGGAAGTAGGCTAGATGGCACTGGGCCTCATTTGGCCTGGAAGTAGGCTAGATGGCACTGGGCATCATTTGGCCTGGAAGTAGGCTAGATGGCACTGGGCCTCATTTGGCCTGGAAGTAGGCTAGATGGCACTGGGCCGCATTTGGCCTGGAAGTAGGCCAGATGGCACTGGGTGTCATTTGGCCTGGAAGTAGGCTAGATGGCACTGGGTGTCATTTGGCCTGGAAGTAGGCTAGGTGGCACTGGGTGTCATTTGGCCTGGAAGTAGGATAGATGGCACTGGGCATCATTTGGCCTGGAAGTAGGCTAGATGGCACTGGGCATCATTTGGTCTGGAAGTAGGCTGGATGACAATGGGTGTCAATTGACCTGGAGGTAGGCTGGATGACTCTGGGTATCATTTGGCCTGGAAGTAGGTTGTATAGCATTGGACCTGAAAGTAGGCCAGATAGCACTTGGTGTCATTTGGCCTGAAAGTAGGCTAGATTACACTGGGTGTACTTTGGCCTAGAAGTAGGTTGGATGGCACTGGGTGGCATTTCACCTGAAAGTAGGCCAGAAGGCACTGGATGTCATTTGACCTGGAGGTAGGCTGGATGACTATGGGTATCATTTGGCGTGGAGGTAGGCTGGATGACTCTGGGTGTCATTTGACCTGGAAGTAGGTTAGATTTCACTGGGTGCCATTCGGCCTGGAAGTAGGTTGGATAGCACTGGGTAGCATTGGATCTGAAAGTAGGCCAGATGGCACTTGGTGTCATTTGGCCTAAAAGTAGGCTGGATTACACTGGCTGTACTTTGGCCTGGAAGTAGGTTGGATGGCACTGGGTGTCATTTAAACTGGAAGAAGTCCTCAGATTTGGGGGGGGGGGGTTATGCAGCAAAATTTGGTTGTTAATTTTTAAACTGCTGATTTCCAAATTTTACTTACAGTTGGGTTTAGTGTACAAATAAAGATCTGAATGAATCCATAGCTGGACTAAAGTCAAGGTTTTCTATTTGCCTGGAGTTTCTCTTTTACAGCAGAGAGGACAGCCAACGGCGCTGATTAATACTGTCAGCCGCCCAATCCTTCCCCCTCTAATGACAAATTTTATTCCATATAACCTCTAGTTTCCTCCGCACTACATATTGCATAAACACAGACACATTTAGTCCCACGGCCTGGCGTTGGACTCATTTTTTCTGGAATTGGCGTTGTGACACATTTCTAAAGCCGTTCCTGCAGCCAAGGAGACGGTCGCGGGTCTCATTCATCTCATCGCTCATGAATAACATGATTGTGGCGTTTGCATTGCGGGGAAACGCGTGTCACAATTCTGTCACTTCCACGCTGAAAAATAGAAAGGCGTATTTACAGAGAGAAAGAAAACTTTATTTTGCCGGCATAATTTGTTTAGAAGGAAGGTG